>OY744546.1:5850368-6050368 GCA_963556195.1 Sepiola atlantica
AATTTCTTGGTAGAATGAAAGTTGTATTGAGAAAAAGCAAATGATTTAATAGCTGTTCTCTTAAACCGAAAGAGAAACATGTTCAACTGCGCCATTGGAATCAGAAATATTAATATTTGTTTTTACTTTCCATAAAATTTCTGGTACTTCTGCAGTTTACTAACCGTGCTGAAATAACGTTATTTGGAAACCCGTTCTTAACATGGGTGTGGGGTGGGTGGGGCTTATTAACTGTTCCCTACTTTCACCTAACAATTTCATAAACAAGATACCGTAAAAATTGAATTTAACTAGAAAATCCTATCTAAAAAAAAAATAGCACTGTCCGTAAACTGCAGGAGTACAAAATTTCCATCTAAAAGTAAATTTCTTGTCTTTATTTACTTGTCCCTCCCCACGAGGGCGAAGTTAGACACAAGGTCCATTTTTAATATGAAGGATAGCCAGACTCTCCCTTCTAGGTTCATTCCGAATGGGGGGGGGGGATAAGGATTCTCATCCTTCTGACCGAGGGCAGAATAGGTACTACAATTTGATTCAAGTCTTGTAAATAGCCCCCCCCCCCCCCCTGAAAAAAAATATTGAGGAAGAGTATGAGAGGAGCTGGTAAAAAACGGCGCCATGTTCTCCACTTTCCGATTTCTTTTTTTAAATGAAAGACAAGACAGTAAATTTGACTCTTGACATTTTTATATGATAATAAATTATAAACAGAACAAGTGTTGCTTTCACCTCCTCCCTCCCACCACCTCCTCCCTTTTTGAGGACAGAAGTAAATAAAACTGCCCCCCCCCCTGTTAAATAATAATCTTATTTAAACTGAGAAATTGAGGGGGGGTGTATATTGCAGTCAATGGTTGTAGTTGTACGTTTCCTTCTTGTTGGTTCACTACTGCAGGCATGGCGCTTTGCCTTGCTACTACTACCACCACCGTTATTACTACTACGACTACTACTCTCTATTACCACAACAGTCCAGACTTTTAGTAATAGGGGGAGTGGTAGTAATAGTAGTAATAATAATAATGGCGGTTGTAGCACCATGCTTACTACCACCACCACCACCCTCTTTCTTTCTTCTCCTCCCACCACTAGCAGTAAATAGTCTTCGTGAGAGAGAGTTGTTTTCTTGGAAGTTTTCAGGCAACAAGCGCCCCCCTCCTCCCCTGCCTTCCATGTGTTGCGTTTCTTAGTACCCCCACCCCCGCCATCCCTGCCACCCAAACACATTTCTACTATCATCACCCAGATTGACATGAAATGGCGAAGTCAAATAATAACACTGTATCCTTGCTTTTATAATTTTATTATCAAATCTCTAGATTAATACAATTCTATGACTACTACTCGTGTGGGTGTGTTTCCCGTCTCTACGTGATCTACACATTTTTTTAATATTTACTATTGGGTATTGAAATAAAAAGAAAAATTCAATAGCCTGAAGTACCAAAAATAACTTTACATCCTATTTAAAAAAGAAAAAAAATGCGAAATTAAATCTACCAGCATGCATTTCAAGTCAGGTATTTTAATATTTGAAGAAAAAAAGAGTGAATGAATTATTTCGTGACTTTTCGAAATTTCAAAGCAATGTGGAAGCATTTATTCTGTTGACTAGAAAACCATTTAAACTGACGTTAAAATTCTTAGCAAATTTGGAAGCTTTTCACATCCAATAATTTTATAGCTGAAACAATAATAATTATAATTTGGTTTAATCATTAATAATAAACTTAAAATCTCAAACATTAAAAATAAGACTCCTGCTCAACACGGTTAATGGTACAGTCTGAGACATCTTGGAAGAACAAATATTTAGTATTTTTTTACTTTCATTTATTAAAATCAAATTTATGTTAATTTATGTTAATTTATTTTATCAACAAAACAAAACTTGGTATTTCTGTAGTTTCACCATGACATAAAAACATTTAAAGAAATGTATAAACTTTGTTATGTACTTACGTGGTAGCTGAAAATAAGATTGTACAGAACAAATTATGCAGATTCATCCAGTATTTATTAAATTATAAGAAAAAAAAAACATCTTACATATCAGTTAAAATTTTAGCTTACTGATTAGACAAGGGATATAACTCGATTTTATTTTTTCAGAAAAACTCAAAATATAAGAAAAATGGCAACCATGAGATAAAATCGTTTTTTAATTTAATATATACTGGATGAATTTGCGTAGTTTTTGGTGTCCAGCCTTCTTTTGAGCTACCACGTACGTACATAACAAAGTTTATACATTTCTTTAGCTATTTTCTTTTAAAGAGAGGCCTAACATGTCATTGTGAAACTACATAAGCACCCAAAACTTTCCATTCGATTTCTGGTGTACTTGTTTCGTATTCATAAATGACATTGCGTATATAAAAATGATTTTTCTTTTGGTTCAATAGGATTTTTATTTTGATAAATAAATTTGAAAATAAAATAGTTTCCCAAATCTTTTGACATTAAAACGATTTGAAAATAAAATAGTTTCCCAAATCTTTTGACATTAAAACGATTTGAAAATAAAATAGTTTCCCAAATCTTTTGACATTAAAACGAATTTTTGAAAACTATTTTATGTCTGAGTTTGTTGGTTTACTTCGTCAATTTGAGATTTCTTTCTTTTTTTTTAAGCCGAAAGCAAATGTCATGAATTCTCATTTTATTTCTCGTTTTCGCGCATGAATATGGAAATCGGCGAGATAACATGGTTTTCGAGATAACATGGTTTTCGAGATAACATGGTTTTCGAGATAACATCTTCTGACCTAATTATGTTTCACGACAAGAAAAAAAAAAAGGTCATGCAGTCTATTTCTCTAATTGTCTCCCCTTAAAGAGATCTTCTAAAAAAACAAAGTGTCTGTCACCAATGGTTACCATGTCTTGTCTTCAATTTTAATCCAGATCTTCAGTTGGACGCCTTTGCGCCTTCTCCAGCCGGTGGCTACGATTGGAGTCACTAACTTGTTGATGGATTCCTTCTCGGACTGAAGAATGTTTTGTAAACAGTTTCCTTTTCAGACGAGTCTCCGTAATCATGTTGGGTTTGCATTTTGCATAGATGGTGTAGATTGGGATTTGGCGGACAGGCGGATGTGTCGTAGGCAGGATCTTCTTTGAGCAGACGCCTGGTCTCTCTCTCAGTCATACAGCTTGATAAATTCTCAATTATTGTTCCATTTTGTCGAGACCACAATCTACTTTAGAGGTGCGCATTGGTTTATAATTTAACTTTAAAAGCCCCCCCCCCCCCCCCCGTTAGGGTTAGTCTATTATCTAGTGGGGGTGTACCAATGCATTTTTATCATATTCTTTTGAGCAGTCATCATTGCTCTATACCATAGACCCCCTCCCTCCCTTTTTTTATGCTTTCTTTGGTTTAACGAAAGACCAGACCTGGCAACTAATGTCCACGAGTGTGGACATGCGGTGACCTAAATTACTATTAAATAACAATTGCTAGAAACCATTTTTTAGCAAGTGACTCGTCAATAATGTCTGGTAATTGGTAACTGTACCGATTATTAGGAAGAACCTTACAATTATAGGAATTTATTTTCATAAATGCAAATGTACAAAACATAATGTATGAAATGACTTCATACGCAAAAATCAGAAACATTTTAAAATATTATAAAAATAAGTCGATTTGTTTATGACTAAGTTATTACAACCATAGAAAATATAATTCATATAATACAATTCGAAATCAAATTGAAGATTCTTGTGTATCAGCGAAGCCTGAAAATGCATCCAGAAAAACAATGAATCTCAAAGATACAATTTGTAGGCATAATTGCTAAGTAACGAAAAACTTGTTTAACATTTTCTCCATAATTCTAATCTCCATAGCCTGTCAGCTATTATCGTACGACATTGACAAATTTGTACCTTACTTTGTTCAACTCACAATTTCTCGCTTATTTCTGGGCCAATTTTTAAAAATATATTTATGATTGGAAACGAAATAAGTCTTTCTGTGTTTTATCCGTTGAATTATTTTTGGCAGCGAGTTAAAACTATTTATTTCGAACAGCCGAAAATTAGAAATATAAATTTTTTTGCAAGACTCACTTTTACATTAATTTTTTTTTTTCAAATTTAACGCAGCTAATCTTCATCGATATTCTTGAAATTGTACATCCAATCAGAACAGACCTTGAACTATAATCAGAAACTTGCAATTTTCTTCTTTGACCAGTCGAAGAGGAAATACGACAGAGTAAACTTAACAGAGGTCCCTTAAAAAATTATAAGGTACGCAAAAAAAATTATACGGTACGCAAAAAAACAAAATTTCACTCCTTATTAAAAGAAGATAGTCTCAGATTTATTTTGATATATAATATGTGAAATTTTAATGTTTTAACATCCTGAAAGTTTGAAACTTTCAATTTTGGAAAAAAACGAACTTAAAAATTACGAGTTTTTTTTTTTTTTTTTTTTTTAAAGTAAACAAATGTCGGCACCCGAGAAGAAAAAAAAAATTGTAGTGCCTCTCGTTCACTTGGTTTTTGAAACAGTGTTTTTTTCCCGAACTTAGTAAAAATGTTTTAAAGTCTGTCATTTGATGTTATAACCCCCTTCCCCTCCTTCATGGCTGCTATAACTTTTAATTTGAAAAATAGTCTATTTTTAAATAAATATTCGACATAATAAAAATAAATGGTGGTTTACGCCGAGGGACTTTGATACATATTGAAATACAGATGTTATGAAAAAAAAGACAAAAACAATTTACATCTGAAAATTTTAAATGTGCGAAATTCGTAACACATCCAAAACGCTTTACGGGCGAAATCATTTTAATAAAATTGTTGGTACTTCAATTTTTAAAGGTATATATTTTGTTTTATTTCAAAATGTAATTTAGAAAAGATTTTCTTTTTTTTAAATTCCATGTTAACGTAATTTAAATGTGTATATTTATTTGCGATGTATTTAAAAAAAATTTTGAACGGCTTTGCAAATTTTATAAATGAAAACCATGAAAAGCGAAATAAAAATAAAGCAAACTTTATCTCTAATTTACATATGCAAAAACTGTGACGTCATATCTTTAGATATTCTTCTTGCGTAACTAAAATCAAAAATGATGAAATAAAAATTATGCTTTGCCAGTGTTCACACTAATGTTCATGTAAAATGTTTAAATCGGTGAAGTTTAAAAACGAAATAAGAAAAAAGTTAAAAACAATATATCAATTAAAAGAAAGAAACAAGTCTCATTATGGAAATAGAGTGAAGGATTTCTTTCCAAATTCATTTCACCTAACAGTCTAATTTGCTTTCTTCCTTCCCCTAAATACTTGAAATGGTTCTGTCTGGCAAGTCTTACTCCCGTGACGGAATGAAGAGAGAAGTACATTTACTTGTGGCGGGAAGGAAGTATATCTTATAAAAATCTACTATACAGAATGAACTTCTGTTACGTTTACTCGGTCGTATTTCCGCTTCGACTGGTCAAAGAAGTTTCTGAATGTCCTTTATTATAGAGCTGAGGATTATTATCTTATTATTTTGTCATCTAAATTAACATACGTGTTTGTGGTGTACTGATATGCGGATGTGAATTAGATGGCTATGCTGAAATAAAGTCATCCTTTCTCTAAATGCTATCAGACATTAAGAAATATTAGAGAGTGAGAGGGATGAGAGAAATACATAGAAAGCTCAGAGAGATGAGTGATTTGTTCAGTTAATTATAAATTACGGCTATGTTATGACGTCATCCTTTTGTTATCTATTGCATCTATTACGTAATACAGGATCTCTTTGTCCCGATATCTTTAACCTGTTTTAATGGATGATGTCATTTACCTGGTTTCTTCCAACTTCGTTTAGCGACGTCATCGATTGTGCACCGAGACAAACATACAAGATAACAATGTCCACAGTTGTAGTGTGTATATCTGAGTGAATTTAATAACACGCAGTACTACTAGCTTTATTGCGAGATCCAACACGATTTGTTGTTGTCGATCACTCTACGCCGCTTGCTGTGAATACTCGCCGACTTGGTATTTTCAAAGTTAAATTCCTCCTAAATTTTAAAACTAATTTCTGGTGGTCAACTGGTAACTCTCCTGACTTGCGAATCAGTGGCGATTTGTGATCGGAGTTCGCACCCGTCGACCGTCAGGAATTAGCTTCCTGCACTGAAGATTGCGTAAGCATGACATTAATATTTATTTATAAATATATGTATATATTTATACTTTGTATAAATATATATATTTATACTTTGTATACATCACGTTTATCTGTCACTCGATTTCTTAAAACCAAAAAACAAATGAATCTGTACCTCTTATTCTCTAAATAATGGGTTACAGCATCGAGATACATACAATTTGAGTGCATAATCTGAAAGAACATAGAAATTTACATAAGAATGCCAAATTCTATCAAAATTGCTCCAAAACTATAGAAACGGTGAAATAATGAATTTCTTGTTGTGAATTCAAGTATTTTTTACCCATATAATGTCAATTTTGAACCTCCAATATTTTAGCTTTAAATTCTCATAACTTTTGAACCACTAGGGATACTTGCACAATTCAAACAAATTTGAACTCCATTTACTGAGCTCTTAATAACTATTATGATTAAATAACAATAATCTAAAAATAAAAAAATCAACTAGGATTGCTTATAATTATTATTTATGTAATTTACTTTTTCATGTTAAGTGCGCTTTATTTTGGTAAACTTTGCATTTTTGTTCTCATGCTGACAAGATTAGATGGATCTGTTATGACCAGATTAGATGGATCTGTTATGATCACTTCTGTTAACAAAAGATGTCTGTCGTAATAAACAACAATCCTCGTGAAGTGAAACCTAACATTATGAATTCATTCAAAATGTCTCCTATTTTGTATTGGATGGAAATTCTCAAAGAAGTTCACTTCAATTGTTCCAATCCTTTATTCAACCAATTGTCCACCTTAAACAATGTGGCGAGAGATTACCATCACATTTTGGAAATTCTTTGACTTTGTTGTTGGCATGAATTCTTTTGCAATGGAAATGGGTTGTCACTTTCAGATTACGTTCCAGAAACATTTGGTTCTTTTAATGCAACAGTTTGTTGTATAAAATGACGATCACCCAAAGTGAGTTGAGCCGGTACGTTCCAATGACTCCCCCACATCGTGAATCACTCTGCGTGGTTCATCACATCCCGGATAATGACGTTGAGCTATTCACTCTTTCAGCCTTGGGTGCTATGCATTTTTGGTCTGGAGATTCACCATAGTTAGCCCGGTGTTAACTGTAAAGAGTGGTGCCGGGTCACTTCAGAATATAGGTAGGTGACGTGTAGTGTTTCCAAACCATTAGAGGCGTCTCCTCAAATCTCTATGATGAAATAGTCTACCCCTCCTCCCACCCTCTCCCCTGCCTTCAGACATAATAGCTTAATAACCAAAACCTTTATATGCTAATCTGTTCTGCCATCCAATTAGGCTAAGCCCCATGTGTGTTTCCAGAAATTATTCATTCATTTCGGCATCTTTCAATATTTATTATATTTTCTTTGGATTACCGGACTCTCCCAAATAAACCTTCCAAAGAGAAGGTGGTTGGCATTTTTACTTGCTACTAGTCATGGTATAAAAATGAAACGAACACCAGTTATTCCAGAATACTTGGCGAACGCTTCACATTCGCATTCTTGAAAAACAACAAATGTTCGCTAAGATTTTAGACGTCTGAGTCGGTAAGCTTTCCGATTATTTTTTACTTACTATTTATTTTTATTCCTTAGAATTGATAATCTGACATTTATTTTTTATTTAAATCAATATTTTATATTTTCACCGCACAATGCTGGGACATGTTCTGAATTGGATGTCAAATATAAGGACTGTTATTTGTGAGCAAAAATTTTTCTTTCTCTGACTGAGAACAGAACAGATGACATATAGTATCAGAACAGAGATTACATGTATTTTTTTAACGCAAATAGGTCACAGTTGTTTTTTTTTATGTCGCCAATTACGTGACTTAAGACCTACTTGTTGTCATATATTAGTTTTAAGACACAGCACTGTTGTCATACATTAAATTTAAGACATAGCACTGTTGTCATATATTAAATTTAAGACATAGCACTGTTGTCATATATTAAATTTAAGACATAGCACTGTTGTCATATATTAAATTTAAGACATAGCACTGTTGTCATATATTAAATTTAAGACATAGCACTGTTGTCATACATTAAATTTGGTGTTGATAGTCTGTTAGTGAGTTATGCAAATATTTAAAAAAAAAATTCTTTTTATAAGTAGATAATCAGATTTCTGCGATATTGAAATATGACGAAACTTTATTTAAGACTTAAAAATGTTTTCTAAAATACACTTGTGTTGCGAAAACACAAGAATTATATTTTTACGAAAATCTGACTCTGTCAACCGGTGACTGAAAAACTTTCTGGTGATTTACAATAAAACAAAACAAATTTACAGAATATAACTTTTACCAAATGCAAGAAAATTTAATCTATCGATCTGCATAGGTTTTCAGTTTTGGAACTTATTTTTTTTTTTTTTCCAGATTTTGTATCGCTATCTAAAAGTCGGCCATGTGAGATATCGAATGGTTCAGTAGAGTGCCGAGTATTTTTCAAAACTCTCATTGAAAAGCGATAATTTTATATAACACTAGCGGAACCCGTTGCACGGGAGAAAGTACTACCTATTTCATGACGTCGAATAAAAAAGAAACGGCCTATTGTCCCCCCCCTGTTGGCAAATGCTATAATTTAAAAAAAAAAAAAGTGGTAGAGTAGAATGGGATCGAACACTGAAACTGGCGATCATGAAACCTGCCTTCCTAACGACTGCGCCGCCGTTTCGAGTTAAAAATTCATGTGAAAATAGGTCAATTAAGCTAAGCTTGATTATTGGGCATGCGTGTTATGTTAAGATTCAGCAATGACACGGTTTATGTCATTTGTAGTTGATGAAAATGACTGGATTTGGGCAAGTTTTCTATAATATGCGTGTTAAACGTTTATGATTTTGAAAATGTAAATGTATCGGGTCTATCAGTATCTTGGCGCTTATTGAATTAAATAGGAAGTCGATTCAATCAAGGAATTGTAGCCGCCATGTTGAATGAATAAATGTTGCAGGAACTGTGTTCGTTAATTTCATTCGCTTAATTCCGGAATGAATATAAATGTAGAAGTCATAGGTAGAATTTGAAATAACGTAATCTGATATTCGCGGAAAATCATTGGAGTGAACGGGAGCGATCATTAGGTCTTTGCGTATTGCTTTATATTATGTAGTAAATTAATACCAGGCAAATAATAAATAAGAACTGGGTGTTTTGTGAAAATTAAACTGTGCTTATTAGTTCCCGGTGTCGATGAGTAGAGTGACAGTACATAATTGTTAGGGAGAAAAGTCTTTGCTACCACCTATATGGAGTTGGTTTTTTGGAGAGACGTGGATGGTGGGTCAAATGTAATATTCAGTGTTATGTAGGAAAAAGTAATAACAAATTTACTAAAACACGCTTGAGTGAATAAGTGTAGTATAGTGGTGAGTTTAGTAACCTGTGATGCATGTGGTTATTTTCCTATATTCCGAGAAGGTACAGGAGAAAAGACGTCTCTACTTTATATATTAGATGATGAGTGAGAAAAGTATTTGTTTTCACTTTTGGCTATCCATAGATATTTAAAATATTGCGTCACTATGCTCATTTTTGTGTAAACATGTTCCCCGCACGAGAACGAAAATGTATTTTCGTACTTATTTTGCAAGATGCGTATGTTTTCCCAGTTCGATAATTTAACCTTAAAAAACTATTTTACTTTAAAGCAACTTCCTATAAATATAACTTTGTTTGGGAGATTTAAAAACACAGATAGAAAAAAATTATTCCAAATCATTTATCGACGCAGAAACTGATGACGTCGTTCGATTCCGTGGTCCGTTTTGAAGGTCCCTTAGGAAATACAAAACTTTATTTAAGACTTTAAAATGGTTTGAGTGTTTTCAAAAAATGACAATTATTTTTTAAACCGATCTTTTTATTTATACATATTTTTTATTTAAATTCTTTTCATATAAGTCACTAACAGACTTAACTTATTTTCATCGAACCTGATCCAATGAAACATGTCATCTAGGAAATAAGCCGATAACACTAGCATATGTACAAAGTTTTTCTTCAGATTTCATACGTAATACTAAATTGATTTTAACAGACAGCACTTTCATGCCTGCCTCTAACTCTCCATTCGATTTAAATATTTGCCGATTTTACAATATTTTTCCCTTTAGTTTACTTTACTTTTTTATTACTTTTTAAAATAGAATTACCATTATATTTCTTGTTTTTTATTTCAACCGGCCGTGTCTGGGACATGGGTCCTGCTAGGTGCTCATAAACGAGCAAGCCAGTCGAGGGATAATAAATTAATGCTTTCCTTTGGGTTAGGAGCACAAATCAACCATAATACTCGTTGCCTTTAAACTTTAATTTGAAGCATTTCTCCCCAAAATCGTGGATCACGTGTCTATATTATGGATAAATCTCGTCATCTAAGTTTTATTCAATGATTTAAAAATTTACTTCAATTATATCTATGGCAGATTTTAAATTTTAGTGCGAAAAATTCTTTTCTGTCAGAATTTTTGAGATGAGGAGTGATAATTTGGATTATTCAGACTATTGTTCTCATCTCGGATGTTTTCAAATTTCAGCCGATGTACCCAACAACTTTTTTCACGTGCATTTTGTCGAATTCTGGAATCTGTATGGAATTTCGAACGGAGCTTTTTATTTAATCCACAGGGGTTGTTTGCTCTTGTTTCGTCAACCGTGATCGGGTATAAGTCTTAAATAATTCGTAATTATATTCTTAATATCGCCTATACTGAGGATTGAACCTTCAACTTCCAGACTTTCACTTAGAACTGATTAAACTTAGCACTTTTATCCGTTGTACCATGGGTCCTGAAGAAGGTCGAAGATTACATTGGGCAAAACGTGAGAATAACACCAAGATGAGAATTGTAGTCCAAATCCAAATCCAATCTTATTTCTGTATTTAAAAAAAATTATTTGCGTCGATGCAGTAGATTCTTAAATAGTTTTTATTTTTTGAAATCAATTTATATTGTAATTTATGAAAAGTATTTATTTGTCAGAACACTGCAAATATTTATTGACGATAATGTCAAATAAAGATTGTTTAAATATTGGTCACTCTGGAAACTGATGTAATGTTGTCCAATCTCCGACTGGCCATTAATGAAGTCGAAAATAAGTATGGAAAGTCAGAAAAGGCGATAAAACAAAAAGCATTTTGGCAAGTAATCTCGAGCCAAAAAGCATTTTGGCAAGTAATCTCGAGCCAAAAAGCATGTTGGCAAGTAATCTCGAACCAAAAAGCATGTTGGCAAGTAATCTCGAACCAAAAAGCATGTTGGCAAGTAATCTCGAACCAAAAAGCATGTTGGCAAGTAATCTCGAACCAAAAAGCATGTTGGCAAGTAATCTCGAGCCAAAAAGCATGTTGGCAAGTAATCTCGAATCAAAAAGCATGTTGGCAAGTAATCTCGAACCAAAAAGCATGTTGGCAAGTAATCTCGAACCAAAAAGCATGTTGGCAAGTAATCTCGAGCCAAAAAGCATGTTGGCAAGTAATCTCGAACCAAAAAGCATGTTGGCAAGTAATCTCGAACCAAAAAGCATGTTGGCAAGTAATCTTGAACCAAAAAGCATGTTGGCAAGTAATCTCGAACCAAAAAGCATGTTGGCAAGTAATCTCGAACCAAAAAGCATGTTGGCAAGTAATCTCGAACCAAAAAGCATGTTGGCAAATAATCTCGAACCAAAAAGCATGTTGGCAAGTAATCTCGAACCAAAAAATAATTGGCCATTACAAAGCTTCTTTCACAAATTCCAATTTGTATTTCGTTTCTGTTAAACCGATTTTCTCGTAAACAAAATTTACCATGAGTTTTCTTGAAATGTTCGACTAATGTCTTTACTGATGTTCTTGTCATTAAAACTTGCTATTCCAAATTTTTAGCATTACCCCCCCCCCCCCACACACACACACACTTTTAAAACGTAATCGCGAGAACAGATCTCTTCGCTTGTATCGGCAAAGTACAACTTTATGAGCACTTGTTTTTTCAACACCAATAAATGGAATTGTTACATAACTCAGCTTCAAAACATAATGGTTACTGTATCATGTGACTTTCTCACTTCTCCAGGGCTTGCCCGGAAACTTTGCTAGCTCTAACAAAAAGTCATAATAGAGGAACGGTCTCCAAGTGCGCACAGCTTCATAAAATAGCACAAAAGATGGAGTTCATACAGACCGTCTTGATGGGTCAATGAAAGTGAATAAACTGAATCTAAAAGATGTTTCGGTTTATTTGTTTCTCTATTGTTATATTTTTTAATATTTTTGTAGGAGTAACAACATTTTTTGGACCCTTTTGTATTTGATATTTTTAAGATATAGTTCTGTGAACAAATGAGCCATGGCCAAGCACACCATAAATGGAACTCATGATTTGCGATAAAATTTGAGGCGTTGTTCAATGAGATTGGATCGTCAGTATTGGTCACTTCTTAGCAACAACAAAAAACCCAAAATATTTGAAGGAAATTTCATCTGTAATTTGAGGGAATGCCCACTAATTCTGAAAAGGGTTTTCATGTCGGACGTCCCTGGAACCCACAGGAATTGATTGTAACTAACATTTCTTACTGCAAATTACGATTGTTTTAATTTAATGTTATCGTCTCTAAAAACAATTTTAATCGTTTAAAATTACATTCACAGGATTAAAAAAAAAAACTGTATTTACAATTCATCTTCGTTCAATAAAGTTTATTATTCACAAGTAGAGTTTGGTAATATGGCAATTTTAGTTTCTCAATCAATGTCTTTTTTGAACCTTAATTTCTGGTTTGGTTGCTTTTTTTAATGTATTTTCTTTTTTTTCTAAGGAAGCCATTTCTTGAGTGCTGTTTAGTTATTATTCCAGTCTCGTTGACTCTCCTTCTCTTATTTAACTGTTGAAATATAATAACCCAGTCTTCAGTTTCAACATTTAACTCCTTAAAACAGTGACCATTTCTGAATTGTGTTGTTCTAATTCTTTACCCCCCCCCCCCCCTATTTTGGGATGCTTTTAAAAAAAATATGCTACATTTTATTTTAAAATGACATTAAAACGTAAGATTAAAAACATTGGATAAAGAAATGGCAAAATAAAAATTATTAGTACGATTTTAAAGGTGTAAAATACTGTTTTAACTTTTTTTTTTTTTTTTTTAAAGTTTATTTTAAAACATTTAACAAAATATGTAAAGAAATATTGATTGCAAGTTTAAATTTGTTGTTTTTTATTTAGAGGGATTGTATCATCTAAATAAATAAATGCAATTTTTTTTTTTCATTTCATTCAGGGGGGGGGGGTACCATAGTATCTGTTCTGTTGTCATGATACCATACTCGCAAACATTATCTCCTTTTATGAGAGGATCCTCTCGGCATACTTTTTTTGGAGGGGGGGGGCATTACCTCCTCCTTTAAGGCCAGTGTAGTATATGTTCGTTCATTCTGATAAATTCCTCCCAGTCATTACCACCTCCCTTTTCCTTTCAAGCTTTACCACCTCCTTTGGAGGGTAGTATAGTACATTTTCATTCGCCATAATACGTTCCTCTCAAGCATTACCTCCTCTTTATTTGAGGTGGGGAGCCGTATAGTATATGTTCATTCCTCATATCATCCTCTCAGGTTACCTTCTCTTTGGGGTAGTATAGTATCTGTTACGTTGTCACTCCCCTTTTTTGGGGGGAGGGGGTGTTCCTCATGATATAATCCTCCAAAACTACTGTCTCCTTTTGGGGGGTGGGGGCAGTGTACTATCTATTCTGTTATCACAATATCATTCTCCCAGGTATTAACTCCTCTTTTCTGGGGGGGGGGGGGGAGCAGGGTGTAGTGTTCGTTTGCCATATCCTCCTTTCAGTCATTACCTCCTTTTTTGGGGGTCAGTATGTAGTTCATCCGAGCCTAGAAAAAAATGTGACCGGAGTGAGCATATTTTTGCTAGTAATTAATAAAATCTAATAAAAATAATTTCGGGGATAAAAGCATATCAAAAGAACAGGCGGACTGTTCGGTAGGTTTGCTTAATATTTGGCCGACGTAGATGTTAAGAACCCTGGAATGAATATTACAGCAGACATCAAGATTAAAAAAATTTTTTTATATATAATAATCCCATGAGTTCTGTATGAGGTTGGTTTAATGTCTGGATGTCTAGCTCCCTAAAAAAAAGGGGCACTGGATGGAATAAAATTACCCCAGTCAACAAAGATTACTCCTAACGTAGAGCAGATACTACACTTTGAATTATTTATTTAAAAAAAAAAAATAGGTAAACAAATTTTAAAAAATTGGGTACAAGGCTTTCAAAAGTGTGTGTGGTTCGTTGATTATCCTCTGTTTTAACTACTCTTAACTAGAAACATTCTGAGCCATTCGTCCAAGCGCTGTTTTTTCTTTTCATCATTTGTCAATCACTTTCACTTCAGCAATTGCCACAATACCACATTTACTCTATGGACTACCCTACTTGAATTAATTTTAAACCATTGGAGATATTTTTTATTTACGAAAGATATTCACAATTTCATAAATGATTGACAGTGGGACAACAAAAACACTGGAAAAATAAATAAAATGAGAAGCCAATTATTAAGACCCTTCCAACTTTCGGTTGGTTTGAACTAAAAACAATCGGGCAAATCTCTAAATGAGTGGGACTTAAGTGAGAGCAAAAGAAGTGGATGGTGCCCCCCCCCCCCCCCCAAAAAAAAAAACCCAAACGGTTTGAGGAGTGGGGAGTGGTTATCTTCGAGAATCTCTATTAAAAATAAATAAAAAGGGGGGCAGGACCCATTCCCCTAACTAGCTATTAGTGCAATGTCATATTTTCTTGTCCAATTAGAGATTGTATATTTGCTAATGATTCTTGCGCTCTCTTCATCTTCTGCAAGAGAAAATGCCATTAAACATTTCTAGAACGCAAAAACCTTACGAAATGTTTCTCGTTGATAACCTATATAATCACCTCCTCCTTCTCATCTTACTATGACTATCGTAAGAAGAAAACTGTGAAATATTTCTGACTGTGTCGTCCGTTCCATGACCATTAGCACCTGTTACTCATCGTTTGGAATCAGCGACGGCTCCAGATGCAAGGAAGTAATTTCAGATTTTTATTTTTTTAAAACATCATAATGTCCGCTTTTACATGCTGGCATGTGTTGGACGGCTTTAAAAAAATAAAATTCCAAACTAACTTATCTCTACTACTTGTAATTGAAACGGCATTCACCCAGAGTGGGTTGAGCCGGCTCTACCCGTCCTTGCCATTGCATTTCTCACGCCTGATGATTTGAAGTCAACGATTGAGTGATCTCTAGCCATTCGCTGTTCCAACGGCAAACTTTGTAGTTTCGGGGTTCCAGGTTGGGTTCCAGGTCAGCTTTAACCGTCATCAACCAGGTTTTTTATTGTCCACCGCACCGCTTTTTCCAACCCTGTAGGGGAACTAGGGCAATTGCTTCATAGATGAATTTTTCTGGTTGACGGCAAAGAGCATGACATAGCCAGCGTAGGACGTCTCGTGAGGATGACTTGTCGGAGGAAGTTCATTTTTGCAGGAGAAACATCCTGTGTTGCTTCAGAGGAAGTGCTGCCATCCGATACGGAGGATGCAACGCAGGCGGCATTGGTGATCGGAAATTTCCAATCGCCTAACGTCTTTCATTAACCAGGATTCACCGTCATAAAGGATGATCGTTTGTACCAGCACTTGGTGCGCCTTATCTCGGAGCCAAGAATTGATTCAGCAGAAGACATGACGTACAAGGTCAATTCGTGCTTTGATGTCAGCTCCACCTTGACCCCCGTGGCTTTGATGATGGTGGCAAGATATTTGAAACTCAACTGCTTCAAGAACGTCACCATTGAGCAAGATGGGTGTTTTGTCTGAGAGTGAAGCTGGCAGCGAGTATTTTTGTCTTCAAGGCATTTATTTTCATCCCGATCTGCGATGCTGAAGCTTATTAATAGCAGACTGGACATGAGGAAATGTTTCGCAGAGTAGCGTGACATCATCTGCGTAATCTCAGTTGCATCCCGCAGTGACACCGAGAAACTCTTTTACGGCATTCGAAATGACTCGGTCAATAACGTAGTTGAAAAGTATTGGCAAAAGAACATATCCTTGCCGAACGGCAGATCATATTTCAAAGGGTTCCGAAACCTCACCGTACATGCGTATGCAGGATCGTGTTGAGCAGTAACTTGCTTTAGGAAGACTGAGAAGTTTAGGCGGAATACCATCTTCTTGCATAACCTTAACCCGACGAGGGTGCAACGATCGAATGCAGCAGCGAAATCAGATGACTGTCTTTTGCCTTATCCCTCGTTCTTTCAAATCTATTCGTATCGCCCCCCCCCCCCATATTTTCCTTGACCTTCCCCTGTGAACCGGACCTGCTACCTTAACTGTTTTACATCTACTAATCCAAGAACTCTCATCCATTCTTTCAATGTGGCCATACCACACATCGCCTGATACTGTCCTCTGAGCTAATCAGAACGAAGCCTGTCATTAAGACTCACATTACACATCCATCGTATCATTCTCTTATCATTTCTCTCCATGCAACGCATATCCTCAACCCTCACTGGCCAGGTTTTATTTTTGTAACCTATCTCTACATCAAGTAGAGACATGTATAAGTTAACGCTGAATGACAACAAAGAAAAAGACCAACTCAGACACAAATGAGAAGGAAATAATGTAATATTTACAAATGCTCAACTAATATTAAATGCCTTTCAAATGGAAATTATCAAACTATAAGATTACAGGTTTTAAAATCTCGAAACGGCATTCAGTTAATAAGGTTGCTGCTCCTGATGCAATCGTCTACTTTTGAGACCCCACGATATTCCACTGTTGCCACATCTGGAGAGGTGCCACTCTAACAGAGTACAAAATCAAGTTTGAAATCTAGTGGGGAGGATGATCTCTTGTCTTCTACAGCCCCCTTCTCACAGAAGTGCTGTTGTTAGTCTTTCTCTGCTCGATCGTTCTTTCCATAAAAGATGCTTCACTGAGCCCCAATCTCTGGTCCCTCCTTGTAAGACATTCACAGCAAGAACTCGTCTTCTACCAAAATTGAAAAGAACTCTTTCTTCCATGTCTAGCGTCAGCTGCAAGTGTCATAAAAACCGTCCTCATAAGTAATCAAAGTTTGTTCATTTCTTTTATAATTTTTAATCCTCTCCACCATTCAACTCACAATCCATTGCATTAACTGTCATTCTCGGGTGGCTTTTCGCCTTAATAAATGGTGACTCACAAATTAAAAAAAAAATTCTCACATCTTCAGTCACATGACTTTTTTTAACATACCCCCCCCCCCCCCCTGTGAACCGTGTGTTTGTATGTCTAAATAAATTGGAGAGTAGATTAAGATGGCAGTATAAACACATAATAAATACCATTTCTTTCTGATTAATAATTTAATAGAAATCTTTGAGGAATATAAATCAAAATTGTAACTGTTGCAATAACTTATTTTAATAAACCTGTGTTACTGATAGTGACACAAAACAAAAGAAGGTAGGTACGAACATATTAATATCTCGATAGATAATGAGCCAGAACTTTTGACAATAAAAGGTCAACTCGGCTATAGTATTGACAGAATATGACTAGACAACTTATTTCATGTGATACGTATGTTTCTATTACTTCCTCGATTCATTTATGAGCCAATATCACACCTATCATCTAACAATGAATCTAGCAACAAAGCCCCCCCCCCCCCCAATGTCCAAGCATCTTTATCAGAGGCTCTGTCTGTCGGTTAGTCTGTTTTAAGATTGAATGCATGCATTTTTATTGCTAAGCATGCAGATTGAATGCATGCATTTTTATTGCTAAGCATGCAGATTGAATGCATGCATTTTTATTGCTAAGCATGCAGATTGAATGCATGCATTTTTATTGCTAAGCATGCAGATTGAATGCGTGCATTTTTATTGCTAAGCATGCAGATTGAATGCATGCATTTTTATTGCTAAGCATGCAGATTGAATGCATGCATTTTTATTGCTAAGCATGCAGATTGAATGCATGCATTTTTATTGCTAAGCATGCAGATTGAATGCATGCATTTTTATTGCTAAGCATGCAGATTGAATGCATGCATTTTTATTGCTAAGCATGCAGATTGAATGCATGCATTTTTATTGCTAAGCATGCAGATTGAATGCATGCATTTTTATTGCTATGCATGCATTTTTATTGCTAAGCATGCAGATTGAATGCATGCATTTTGTGCAAAAAAAAAAGGATTTTTTTGTTTGTTTTGTTAGTCTGAATTAGGTCAGTTTTCTTGTCTCCCCTCCTCTCTATTGCTAAAAATGGGAACTTGTAATCCCCCCCCTCCCCCCCCTCATTGTAACATTGCAATTGTTTGTCAGTTTCTTATCGGCCTCTGAACCTGACGTTGTCGGATCCATGTATTTTGAATGTGATCCTCTGGCCTCAATAACTGCGAGAATCTCTCTTCTGATGACGACGAAATGTATCCCCTTCATTATTTAGTTGCTACTCACCTGGTCTGCATTCTCGTCCGCCTGCCAACGTTCATTTAATTCTAAGAGATCAATCATCGCATTCACCATCAATAAAGAGTGAAAGGTTAGCGTCAGGTGGAAATGGAATAAAATGGACGTTTTAAAAAAAGAAAAAGAAAAAAAAAGTCATCTTTTCGTGTCTTTTCATTCATCCGAAAAAGCAAGTAAGACTTGATGAAATGGCGACCATTTTTGATGAGACTTTGAAAAGTAATATGTTACTTGCTCTGTGCATTGATGGAAACTTGTTAGCTAACACAAAACTGAACATCTACCCACCACTACCACTGGGTGGGAAGTGGTCATCAGTAAAGTAGATAATGTCACTGGTCTCTACAGGTCATCATCATCATCATCATCATCATCATCAGTATTACACTGGCGGTGATGTTTGAATTGCTGCAACATAAATGCTGCCTCGTAGGTTACGGGGGGGGGGTTATTATGAACTGCATGAGTTTACTTGGATATGATTATGGTTTTTCCACGCGTTTACAGATTGCCTTATTTTCGGTTAAGTTCTGTGACTAGTTAGTAGGTATTTAAATCGATTTAAACCATTGGGTTAAAAGTTATCGAGAAAAGCTGAGGTAAGTTGTGGGGGATGGCGGAGCAAGAAGTAACTCGTAGTTATGGAAAATCGATCCAAAGATAACTTAAAATGAGTGTCGTTTCAACTGCTGTCCGAAAGAAAAGCATCCGGAGAGCACTCCACGACCCCTTTCTCGTGTGGGTGGGGTGTCAGTCCCTAATTAAACCCTGTTTCATTCAAATGGACGTTATTATTAATGAAAACCAAGAGAATCTTGTCTTTTTATTGTCGAAAAGGTTGAACTGAATTTTAATCTTCAGAATAACATTTCATGTTGAATGTTTTATCGTAATCAGATGTGTGCATATTTTTTAGCTTCACTTTTTAAATTTAAAAAATTAAATTTCATTTCTTTGAGTTGATTTTTTTTTTTTTTTTTTTTTTTTGTATTATTAAAAATGATAATTTCATTTATTTTGATTTTTGGATAAATATTAAACCCAGAAAAAATTTAAAAGAAAAAAAAAAAAAAGCTAATGTCTTTTTTTTTTTTTTTTTTTTTTTTTTTTTTTTTTTTTTTTTTTTTTAGTTCATTAGATCCACAAAGTTTGAATTTGGTAGTAGTGATCCGCTACCTCTGTAGATTTACCCGTAATAATGTTATTCACATTTGAACCATATTACAAAATGTAATTTTTATAATTGAGACTTAGGATCAACCCCGTAATTAAAAAAATTTTAATAATTTTATTTATCGAAGCTCTATTTTCACAGAAGTTTTTCTCTAAATTTTTTGCACTTTTTTTATTTAAAAAAAAAAATTTTTTTTTTAAGGTTTTTCACAAGTTATTCACTGCTTTAAAAAAAAAAATGATTTTAATGAAATTTCAAAGTAAATAATTATGCACTTGGACAATGTTTCTTGTGATGCTCTGTCTATATAAGTAAAAAACAGACTTTAAAAAAAAAAGTCTAATTGTGTCTATAAGAGATTCTGTATCAGAACTATTTTTTTCCCCAATCTCTACATGTAAGGCTATTGAGTCTGAGCAAAGTCATTGTTTTACAAGTCGGTCAAACCGTTTCTTTTCTGGAGTCTGAGTCTGTTAAAATTGGTCAACTCTGACTAAAAAGACCAACAAATAAGTTCCATTTGTTAATTGGGTGAATGCAACAAGACTATTAATGATTTAATTTCGGGAACCTCGTTTTCTTCGATGCACAAAACCGGTTAGATTTGTCACAGGAGACAACGGTACGACTCTCGAAAAAGGGTTACATGCAAAATAAAGTCTGAGGAGTGGAGATATTCTGGGACCCCTAAAAATGTGTAGATGAGAGCTAGAAATTAAAGCAGGCTGAAGTAGAGAAGTTTCTGGACACTAAAAAGGAGTTGGCACTAAATTAAAGAGCAGGGGGTTTATAAAGTATTGAATTACCCCAGGACCCTTCAGTCCTTTATTCCTGTAAGGAGGCATTCTCCATATAAGCGGACACTTTTAGGGTCTTGCTAGAATCCAATCCATTTCAAGATTCCTGAACTCAGATCTTGTGCCAAATTCTCAATATAAGAACTTGGTAATTAAGATTGTCTACTTGCAGTGTCAAGACAAGTGTCACTTTGTCAAGAGCAATAGGAAAGGATTGGCTTGTATCATGATACAAAAGGGTTGGCTTGTATCATGATACAAAAGGGTTGGCTTGTATCATGATACAAAAGGGTTGGCTTGTATCATGATACAAAAGGGTTGGCTTGTATCATGACACAAAAGGGTTGGCTTGTATCATGACACAAAAGGGTTGGCTTGTATCATGACACAAAAGGGTTGGCTTGTATCATGACACAAAAGGGTTGGCTTGTATCATGACACAAAAGGGTTGGCTTGTATCATGACACAAAAGGGTTGGCTTGTATCATGACACAAAAGGGTTGGCTTGTATCATGACACAAAAGGGTCGGCTTGTATCATGATACAAAAATATTAAACTCTGAGTTCTTATTTTGTTAGGAACAGTTGTAGCCCAACCATCCATTTGATTCATCCAGAATTCCCAATGTCCGTCTGATTAAAAACCCAATGTAGCAAATAAGTAATCAGTCGTAGAACTTCGCGGACCAGCATTTTGTACACAAAGAAGAGTCCACAACGACCATGTGGGATGAAGTTATACATTTGTGTCCAAGTATTATGAACTTTAAGCAAATCTTTTAGATATTTTTTCTTGAAAGTTCTGAATATTTATACTTTAGAAAAAAGAATTTTCCAAACATTTTTGTATTGTGATATTAAGATAAAAACATGTCTACTTTTGTTAATGAATTTGTTTGTGAGTATATTAACCTGGTTCTAGTTGTGTCTGGAGTGTCCATTTTTGTATCTCTCTGATAATAGCCAATTGGCTGAGATGAATAAAAAGTAATTTTGCGAATTCAGTTAATTTTCTGTTCAATCCGAAGAATATTGCCATCGAGAGTCACTTTCCTCGACTTCACACATTCAAATAATTTAGCTTTGACGTGACATAATGTGGGCAAGGAAACATTCCACAAATGTTGTGTGATCTTGTTTTCAATTGCATTCTCCAGACACACTCCACAAATGTACGATCGATGACTTGTCAAAGTTTTACCAGAAATTCAGGTTTGCTTCTTGTCAGTTTTAGTTTGATTAAATCTTTTATTTTTTTTTTTTTTGTGACTCTTCATTCTCTGACAAATCACATGAGGACAAATTCCCAGATTTTGAACAACATTTCTTTTATTTTACAAGCAGACCTACCTGATGCCTCCTGGTTGTCCGCTATGTTGAACAACATGAGAATCTAATTCACACTAGTTTTCTCACTCTAATCCATGACAACTAAGTCCACCCCAAACAAGGCAAGTTGTCACTGTAAATGTAAAGACTGCTCAGAATTAGGGGAAAGTTTAGGGGGTCATCTTAAATTTATAGCTGTGCAGTGAGATGCTTGTTCGTGTTAGTTTTAAATTTCTGCATGTCGGGGGAAACAGGGAGCAGGAAGGGAGTCCCAAAGGCCGGCAGCACGAGGAAAAAAGCTATTCGAGTAGAAGGCTCTCCGGCATCTGGGGACCTCCACAGTGAATGGATGGGATTTAGCTGATTGTCAGGTTGGTCGAGTGTATTTACATCAAGGGGCCACCAGAGCAGCAAGTTCATCGGAGCACATTCCATTGAAGTACTTGTAAAACAAACACAAGAATGCAACATTGCAGCGATGGGACAGGGGCTGGAGATTAGACTTTTTGGGACTTTGTCTAAGAGGGAGAGACTGGTGTGACAACAATACTCCATGCATGGGCAGATTTTAGACTTTTTCTCTGGATGAGAATTTTCAATAAAAACACAGTAAAGTATTCTGAAAACCACTCATTCATTTCAGAATACTTTACACAAAAAGCTAATTTAAATGGAATAAAAATATCAGTTGATACTTTAAGCGATTATGTGTGGTTTTACAATGTTTTGTTTAGGGAGCTTGCTGCTCTAACTTTAAGTAAAAGAGTTAAAGGATTTTTTTTTTTTTAGTTTGTCACTCGAACTGTGAGTTAATTGTAGGATGAATGAAGGTTAGTGGTTTGGCTTGTCATATGGACTAAAAGTTGTAGAGTTATGGACATTTTTTTTTATCTTCCTCTAAATAAGTCGGTCTTATTCCTTCCTCCAAATGGACATAACTATTTTTCGAAGCCCATTTATGCATCCTTTGATGAAGAAATTATTTATACACTAGACCCCCAAAGGTCTAGACGATTCATCAACCTGTGACCTGACGAAACTCTCAAAGAATCTTTCCTCCCATCTCATGTTTAATGGATGACAGCATTTTGTGATTTCGTCCACCATTCAGTTATCCCCCATCAATGGATGACGTTATCCACTGAGCATGGGAACAGACAAACTAGATCCACAGTTTCACTTTTGTTTAATTTTACTTCAGTCGAAGTTCTCAGAAATCAAGGGGCCCCCTACCTAGGGCTAACACTTGATCTCTATATTCGAATATTTCAGTAATTTTCTCCTTTACCTGTCAAACGTTGAGTCAGTAAAGAAGTGAAGAACATTAATTTTCCTCTTCCCAATTGACCAGTTCACTATGTTATAGTATATCTTGCTTGTGGTATCCTGAGCTTACTGGATTCCAGGACAAGAATTCATCTAGTCTGGTGGAGTATCCAGCTAAGTGATGTTATTTGAGGTAACATTACTTGGAGAAGGTGCATCATTCCTCATATGAACCAATGTATAACCGTGTCGAGGGGATCTTATTTGGGCTTCGAATACTATGTTATTTTGAATATGTGGTCAGGGTTTACTTGTAGGGGGAAGTATCCTCATGTCAGATTGTCCTGACAAACCCTTGTACAGAGAGATCGAAGACACTCGAGGATGTTGTCTAGTAGATAATTCAAACTTTCCTGGTGCATATATATATACACACACATACATACTTTAGTATATAAATAAAATGTCTCGCAATTAGAATCCCATGAGAAACATGCAAAAAAACAAAAAACTGATACTTTTGAATATGAAACTGTTGTTTCTGGTCAACACAGCATCGTATCGCTTTAAAGGTACAAAAAATGTCCGTCTTTTACCAAGTTATTACAACTATTCTTTAGTGAGTGAAGTTTAAGATTTTGGGGCATTTCTCCATTTCAAAGAAACAAAATGTTCAAATTGTTGCTATTCTGTTTTCTATTTAGCGTTCAAAATTATACAGGGTGGGCCAAAATAAGGGTCCTATCTTTAAATTTGAATAACTTGAACTTGAATAACTTCCACAAAATAAAAGTTAAACTCACCAAACTTTATGTGTGTGTAGACTGACCCTTCCGAGATTTTTTGAAATAAACAAAACAAATTTTAGCCGAAAAACACTTCTTAAAACTTACAAAAACTAAAGTATTGTTTTATACACTGTTTTGAGTTTTTTAAGCAAAAATAATGTTTTCTAAATGAGGGTACGTTCCTTAGGGCTAATACGGCTCATCCTTGCTTCGGAAGGGGTCGTTTACTTATTCTAAAAAAAAAAATTTAAAAAATCAATAAATAAAAAAGATGAATTTTTTAAAATAGGACCCTTATTTTTGCCCACCCTATATTTCTTAGTCACATCGATATACCGACTCTTTTTAGATTCCCAAAGGTAAACGGTGTTGAGCCTGGTCAGTACCAGATGGGTGACCATTTGGGAATACCAGGCACTGTATGTTGGAGAAACTCTAGTTCTGAAAATGTCTTGAACAAGTACTTCAATATAACCTGCTCATGTGATGAGACAACAGAACACTTGACCCCCTGGGCAGAGTTGGGTATTCAGAGTTTGCACGTGGATGGGATGATAAATTTCTCTCATAAATTATGAAGTATTGAATTCTATGTGAAACTACAGAGATTTAAATATAATTTGAAATTCTTTTTCCTCCAATGCGCATGCAACTTCGAAACGCTGAGGTTGAATCAAATTGTTGAATGACATTGTAAAATTAATAACAAAACTTTTCCTTTCCTAAATAATCTATTTACCTGTACGTGTAACGGCTATCATCCGGGTCAGGTTGAGCTGAACGAGTACAGTGTCTCTGACCCAAATTCAAAATGAAGATTTAAAAAAACTAATTGTTAAATCTAAATTCATTACTCGACAAAAGGTGTCACGTGTATCAACTATTTAATAATTCACTGTGCGTGAGATGTGTACGATGATGATACATCATTTTACTTAAACATTTAACATTTTGTCATTTATAAAAATAAAAAACATCTCTTTACAATCAGCTTCGGATTAAATTACTCGATTGTCTACCTTTTTCTGTCGCTAAAACTTTCGATGGCAGAAGATGTTTGGCATAATTGATCTGATGGAATTAGGCGCAATTCAAATCCTTTTGGATTGGTCATTTACAAATCTTTCCTCCAGTTATGGGTAAAATAGAAACTTGTGTTCAATCAATAGTATACAATGAATCGGTTACAAGAGGAATTGTTTTATATGCTGGCATTTGGTGGACGGCTTTTAGAAATTGATTTATTCCAGCATTAACTCACCCCCAAAAATATATGTGAAAAAAAAAAAAATGAGCGATCCTTAATTGCACAAAAATAAAAAATAATTAAACTGTTGACTTTCATAAAACTGAAATGTTGTTTTTAGATTTATTTTCTGACCCCGAAATGTTGTACATTCAAATCTGAAAAGACGCAAAAGTAAACTCCCATTTTGTGAGCCTCCATTTTCTTGTGGGTTGTGTGCAATTTTCAAATTTTCTTGCCAACACAAATGGATTCCCTCTTTATTTCTCCTGGAAGTTTAATAGTCGCTTACTTGCGAGTAGAGAAAAACAAATAAATAGAAAACAAAAAAACAACACTTTTTATTTCCCACCTCCTCAAGGTAAATCTTTTTGTTTTACAGAAATTATGAAAAATGTCCATTCTAAACTTAACTCGACTGAATAACCTTTTATGACTTGCACATGGGATTTGCACATGCTGCCAATTTGTTTTGTCTGAATTCACAAATTTTAAATTGTGATTCACTTGTTTTCCTTTGATTTTATTGCCAATTAAAACTTGTCAATTTAACATTGTTTGTCAGGACGATAGTTAAAAACAAAAACATAGTTTTGTGTCCTCCATTTTAACGCTATCATTTATGAATGACCAGCAGATCTACCTGGCTTTGTAGAAAGTTATCCATCTTTTAAACCTGTCTCTCTACCTCCGGCGCCCCCCCCCCCCTCTCTTTAGTGTGCATGTGGTGACTTGTGTACGATTTGAAATGGGGGGAAAAAATTGAGAATACGTTGAAAATATATAGTTTAAATTGATACCTAAAAACTATAGCATCACTGATTCTCTTTGTTTTTTATACACCAACTGTCATTTTCTCAATAAATAGGTTATCCCCCTCCCCATTTCACTTATTTACATGAATTTCATGTTAACGCTTTTTTAATAGGTAGGGTACTGTAAGCGTAGGTTTAATTCTATTTTTAGAAGTGATTGAGTTGGTTTAGTCATTTTCTTTATGAAATAACTTTTTCTGTATAATCATTGTGTATTTTAATTGTAAATTTTTGTTGCTATAGAGCATTCCTTTTTTGTTTCGGACTTTTTGAGATGAGGCTTGATAATTTGTATTTGGATTATTTAGGCTCATCTTGGGATATTATTTTCACAATGTGGACCCTGGCACAGCGGATAAAGGTGTTAAGTGAGTCTCTTGGAGGTTGAATGTTCAATTCTCACTATGAACAATACTAAGAATAAAATAAAAATTACTTGCGTACTTCTATCCGGTCATGGCTGATGGAACAAGAATAATCTACCCCCTTCAGTTCAAAATTTCGTAAAGATTCTGGAGTTAGAAATGATACACCTGAAGGTCAGAGGTTACGTCTGTCGAAACCTTGTGAAAATAGCGTCCAAGATCAGAATAAAATCCATTTTTCGTTTTGACGATGGTTACATTGTAGGAGGGTAGAAATAAATTGAAACTAAATTAAAAAAATTATTGTAAGAAAAAAAAAAATATTTTGGTTGATTCCAAAATTTGACCTAAATTAGTTTTTGTGTACCGAGATGCACCAATTGACCTGGAATATTTTTGCTTTCGACTTTCTAATTTGCATTTCTCTATTTTGTTGAGTTTTTGATAAACCGATATCCGTTTTCTCTTTATCTTATTAATGTCTGTTAATGAAATTAGGTGACAACTACTCGCTCGTGTGTCTTTTTCATGTCACCTGTGCTAATTATAAATTTAATGGAATATTTTTTTTTTAATCAAAAATGCAATAAAATAAAAAAATTCTATTTAAAAAAATAATTACAAAATTAAATCCACTATAACGTATTTGTTTCTTCATAAGTCAGCCATTTTATAAATTGATTTAACAAATTGACTTTTTTATAACAATTTGTTTTAATTGATAATTTTAACGACAACCAATATCGTAATAATGAAAGTTGAAAAAATCTGATTAAAAAAAAATAATGATTTGAGTAAAAAAAAAAAAAAAAAAAAAAAAATGAAAGACTTCAAGGCAACACAAAGTATTGCTGGAAATAGGTTTGGTTTCCTTATAAGACATTAGGATCTATTAAAAGAACATAAGTTATTATTTAATCCGTGGGTGGGGGTGGAGAATTGCAAGTTTATATCTTTCCCAAAGGTATCACTTAGAAAATGAATATAATTAATTGGTTTGGATTTGAACATTGTCCTAATGTCTACTGCAATGAACTATCATTTTAATATAAAAAATCTATTTGTGAGATTTTGACTGTTCAAATATTTTCACATTATCCAAGTTTTGCAGCTAAATATTTAGTTGATTAGCAGAGCCACTTTGTGTCACCTGACACTGTAAATGGCAGCTCAGTTTTATTAACCCCCTCCCTCCCTTGAATCAGCCAAACTATCTGTTGGCAAGTTCCCATTTGTAGAAGTGACATCAAGCACATGCTCATATAATGGAGACAGGTCAACACTCTGTCTAGGGGGGGGGGGGGGGGGCTGTAAAAAAAAAAAAAGAAGGCTTGAATGGTCTTTTCAACCCTAACCCTATTCTTTCATAAAATGGGTGAGGCTTTATACAAAAGATATAACCATTCACTTGAACAACATTTAATGAAAAGAGTTTATTTACAACTACCAATTAAAGAATCTACCTACAATTTCTTGACAATATTTTTATTCAGAAAATTTCATAAACATTTTTTATGACCATCTTTAACCCAAAAAAATCTTTAATAAATAAAAAAAAAACAAGCATTTTGTATTAAATAACTTATGTGGTACTGGATGTGCCATTCAACATGAAAGCCGAATCAACCAGTCGCAACCTTTTGCCTTGTCTCGGAGAATTACAATTTTTTTTGTTCCCATTCTGTGTGTGGGTAATGGTTGTGGGACAGTTGAACAAAAAATGTAAAAAATCACAAAGAATCGATAATTTTCATGTTGTGAAGTAGAAAAAAACGAAACTGATGATTTTTAGTGACTTTATAAATGATTACTTATCAAAATCTGGTTTATGAAACAAAATACAATGAAAATATTAAGTCGTATACTTATCTTCATTGAGAAACTTCATTTCATTTATTAAAATGACATAGTGTATGTGCCCTCTATAAAACATTTTTTAAGTTTACCAAATTAATAAAATTATTTTAATCATGTAATTGTTTTACTCTTTTTTGGACTTTGTCCAAGAGGGAGAGACTGGTGGATGGTGCACCAGCCCAGATGTGATAACAAAACTCCATGCATGGGCGGATGGTGGCTTTGTAGAGATATAGGATACTGTCAGGTGTGAGAAGTTTTCTAGTATGGTAGAGGGAGCCCACCTTCTTTGCAGCAGCCTTGGCAATGTCTTCTATGTATTCGTTCCAATTCATGCTACCTGTGAATGTTAGACCGAGGAGTTTGAACGTTTGACTCTCGGGTAGGGTGTTATTTGTCATGGCAATCGGTGGTCGAAAAGTTTTTTGTAGTTGTTGAAGGAAAGGAGCTTTGTCTTAGCAGCATAAAATAATACCATCCATTTACGACCCCATTCCACTACAGACTGGGGAGCACTTTCTAAGGATTAAGCCATTGCCTCAGATATGTGCGCGGCCATCTCAGACACAATGTCATGAGGGAGGTCGTTTATGAAAATCTGGAACAATAAAGGTCCAAGGATCGATCCCTGGGAAAGACCAGCATTTTTTGTCATGTTTGGATGAGCGGACATCGAGGACGACCTGGATCTTTCTTTTGGTTAGGATCTAATTCTATTAAATATTCGTCCAGTAATACCATATGCATTGATTTTTATGAGAAGCCGTTTATGTCAGACCCTGTCAAAGGCTTTGGATATATCAAGCACTCCTGCCCTAGCTTCACCTGCCTTGCCCAGTGTATGGTATATGCGTTCGGAGATGACTATTAGTATATCTGCAGTAGACTGTACTTGCCTAATTTCATAATGATGGCTAGAAAGAAGTTTAGCATTAACGACGTGACGGACTATCACTAAATTGATTAAAAATTAAAAAATTTTAGCAAAGAGTGGGAGTAGACTGATGGGCCGATAATTCTGAGAGTCCGTTCTATCTCCAGAATTCTTGAAGACGGGCACCACAGAGGCAATTTTCCAGCTATCCAGGGGAAGCAAGAGTCAAGTGTGGCTTCAGTCCGCAATGGGAATTTTGGAAGGGCGTGGTTTGCAGAGACCAAAGTGGAGTTTAAGGCGAAGCGCTTAGCAAGTAGTTCAGCCTTATCAGTTGCTGTGCAAACGGCATCATTGTGGTTTGACAGTGGGGAAATTGTTGATCGTCCATTGTTCACCACACTATTGAAGATTTTCCAGAAATCACGAGTACCTAGTTTCTGCGACTGAATACATTTTCTGGTCATCTCTGTATATCTTCTCTTAGCTTCACCTATCACAGCCATGCAATTTTTTCTTGAAGCTATAAATTTGTCTATTCGTAGTTAACTTATGGCGGGCGAATTGACGGAATGCGCGCTGCCTCTCAGCAATAGCAGGTGCACATTTCAAGGTGAACCATTGTGGAGAGTGCGGCTTGCTGTAGAATTTACGCATGGGGACATATGCTTGCTTTGACTCATTCGGTTACCTCATTTTGTGCACTGATCAGCAGGGAAAGAAAAAGTTTCACTCCATGGGACATCACTGATGTGGTCTGTGATGGATTCCCAATCAGCCTGGTTGTGGTATCTCGTCGTTTTGAGCAACAGCTCGTCGGCTTTGGGACAAGATTTTAAAGTGATATCAATCATTACCACAAGGTGATTAACGTTCCCGAGCAGGCTATGGGTGTTCGTCACACAAGCCTCGTGCAGTGAGGTCAGAAAAGGTTGAGAAGTGAGGCTTGCTGGTCAACACGATCAGGCACAACCGGTTGGGAAAGTGACAGTCTGTGAGAGAGTGTGCTATGAAGAAACTATACGTGGAGTTACCAGCTGCGTCTGTATAGCTGGAGAATTAAAATAAGTAACTCTAGCTTTTCGAACTTCAGTCAATCCTCGTTCGTAAATTAAACGCAAATCAGCAGCAGCTGAACCGATCTCCTCAACTTTCCGGGTTAAAGGCAAAGTTACGGTTATGTGGGACGAATAGACACACGCAAAGATGTGGTGGAAGATCTATTTCTAAATCATGAGTTTTGTGTTTTCGTCGTATTTTCTAAAATAGTTTAAGAATTTTCTTTCAAATGATTTGCTATGTTGTCTGATTTTAAATTTGCGTTGGATCATGTCATATTTTTTAGTCGTACAAATAAACCATAATACTTGACTTTTAAACTTTAAGACCTGATTTTCTAGTCGGCAGTTTCCAAATTATTTTAAATTTCGAAAGGTCAATCATCTCAATCCATTAAGAAAGAAAACATCTGTCACTGTTTCCTTTGTTCTCAAATTTGAAAGTAATTTTAAAGCATTTAAAACTAAAAGTAATTTCTGTCTTGAAGGTTAATTTTTGAACTGAATTTTCAATTGAATATCATTTCATAAAATCTATTTTTCAGTTTTAAAGTTTGGAAACAACGAAAGGCGAGTTTGTTAAATTGATTATTGGTTTTTCACTTGAATGATCGGAATTAAAACTTTGTAAATGATAATTTTTATTTTATCATTGCAAAATGATGTCATGAGTTTTGCGGTCATCTTTTCTGTACAGATACAACATGAGTTTGACAAGAAATATCTTGCTGTGTCCGTATTTTCATCTGACGACTTTTCAAAGGAATGACGTCAGAATAATCTTTGGGTGGGGTGGGGGACTCCAAAATCTTCAATTGTTGTAAAAGAGTTCTGCTCGAGAAATCGCAATTCAACATGAAAATAAATTTGTTTTATTTACACGTTGCCTTACAATTAAAACTCAAAAATTTAAAACTAATCCTTTCCAAAGGACCTGCACAATTTCTGCGTTGTTCACTAAGTTCCGACCTATGCGTTTAATATATCTGAATGAGCAAAAAAAAAAAACCCCCAAATTTGCGAAAACATTAAAAACGACCCGACTCCCAAAGAATCTATTATTACATCCCCAACACGATGACATGCCGGACATGTTGTTTGTCTATATGGCTGCGTCAAATAGTGTTTATGCTAGTGAGTGAGATTGAAGTTAAAAATTACATATAAAGAAATCCCCAAATTTGTTTACCTTTTAATTTTTAAAGTTAAATTGTAGTTAAAAAAAAAAAATGTAACACATTTTGGTAATTTGCAAAAGTTTGAATTTTTCTCGTAAGTATGTCCCAGTATTAGGATTTCATAAAATTAAAAAATATTTCAAACATTTCAAAAATATATTTTAAAAAGAAAAGTTAATTTTTAAAATTTTTATTTCAGAATTGTGAATTATTTTTAGAAATGTTATTTATGTCGTTTGCCGTCGTCAAATACAATTTTTCTCTCAGGCATTGCTGGTTCTGTCGAGTTAGAAATAAAAATTTTAATTTCTACTGAAAATGTTCAACATTTTTATGACCATCCATAAGAGTACTTAGAAAGCAGTATATCAACTAGAACAGCTACCCCCCCCCCCCTCATTTCTGTTGACAGCAATTTATGAGGTACCCCCACCCCCCTCTTGAATGAATCCAAATCTTTTTCTAATGATTGACTGAAAATGGAGACTGATGCACATACACACTTGTGCGTGCATCAGTGTGTGTGTGTGTGTGTCAACCTAAAAAGATCACGCATTCCTAAAATTCCAATGGAGTTTACATTTTTTACCATTACACATTATTTAATATTTACCCAAGATCATTGAAAGAAATGACTTGAACTTATTCAGGAAATATTTTTTTACAAATTATTTTTAATGGAAGACCCCCCCCCCCCTCCTCCTCTTCCCACTTATATTTTAGTCCTGCATTTTATTGAGTTTTATGTTTGTAAGACTTAGACAAGTCTTTCTTATTGCTATTTATGAACAAATAACATGTTATGTTAATCTTGGAGAAATGCTGAGATAACTTGATATAAACATTCATTTATTAGTTTTATATTTCCCGAGAAAGAAAATAGCTGGAATCAAAAGCGATTAATCTATTTTGCAATCCGCATCAAATCAAACCAACATTTTGATCAGTTTCTCATTCAAGTAGAACCTCTCTCTATCTCTCTCTCTATCTCTCTCTATATCTCTCTCTCTATCTATCTCTCTCTCTATATATATATATATATCTATCTCTCTCTCTCTCTCTCTTTCTCTATCTCTCTTTCTCTCTCTATCTCTCTTTCTCTCTTTATCTCTCTATCTCTCTCTATCTCTCTCTATCTCTCTATCTCTCTATATCTATCTCTCTATATCTATCTCTCTATATCTATCTCTCTATATCTATCTCTCTATATCTATCTCTCTATATCTATCTCTCTATATCTATCTCTCTATATCTATCTCTCTATATCTATCTCTCTCTCTCTTTCTCTCTCTATCTCTCTTTCTCTCTCTATCTCTCTCTTTCTCTCTCTATCTCTCTCTTTCTCTCTCTATCTCTCTCTATCTCTCTCTATCTCTATCTATCTCTCTCTATCTATCTCTATCTATCTATCTCTATCTATCTCTCTATATCTATCTCTCTATATCTATCTCTCTATATCTATCTCTCTATATCTATCTCTCTATATCTATCTATCTCTATCTATCTCTCTATATCTATCTCTCTATATCTATCTCTCTATATCTATCTCTCTATATCTATCTCTCTATATCTATCTCTCTATATCTATCTCTCTATATCTATCTCTCTATATCTATCTCTCTATATCTATCTCTCTATATCTATCTCTATATATCTATCTCTCTATATCTATCTCTATATATCTATCTCTATCTCTATATATCTATCTCTATATATCTATCTCTATATATCTATCTCTATATATCTATCTCTATATATCTATATATATCTATCTCTATCTATCTCTATCTATCTTGTAACTTTATTTATTTTTAAGTGATAGAAACAAATTGCTTTAATGCTTACAATTTCATGTTATTTTCGTTATCCCCCTTTACCTCCCTCCTTTTTAAAGATGGCATCGCCGAATATGCAATGAAAGAAGGAAAAAAAGTAATTAAAAAAATTTCATGTCGTGTTGTGTTGAACATGAAACTTTAATTAAAATACACTTTCTTGGCCTTTCCACTAGGATCTGTTCTGTTCAAAGCTGGTACAATATTGTGGGGTCTGCGTTTTCACCGGATGTCCGTAGCATGGAAATATGTCAAAACTCCTACAAGGGTTTTTGGAGATAGATCCCTGTAGCCAGATAGGTTCTGAAACTATCACAGAAGGATACAACTGTGGAATTTCCACGGGTCCCGCTATTATTAATTTGCTAACACAAAAATATTCCATGTTTTTGTTTAAAAGAGTTTTTAAAATCTTTTTAGTTTTAATGAAACCGATTTTATTATTAAATAAGTTAATTAAAAAAAAAAATTTTTTAAATTTTTTTTTAAGTTCCATCACTAGTTATTGAACCTGCAACCTCTAGATAAAAATCACACTAGAAAATCTCTTAATCAAACACTTCTATCCACTTGGCCGTATGCCCAGTAGGATAATCTGATTGTGGTCGTCAAATGTTCAGATTATTCAGAACTGTTCATATTAAATTTTTTATATTTGTATTTTCATTATTGTTTAAAATTTTCCTATTGGTTTCTTCTTCACTCATTTATTATTACATAGAAGTATTATTTATTATTACATAGAAGTATTATTTATTATTACATAGAAGTATTATTTATTATTACATAGAAGTATTATTTATTATTACATAGAAGTATTATTTATTATTACATAGAAGTATTATTTATTATTACATAGAAGTATTATTTATTATTACATAGAAGTATTATTTATTATTACATAGAAGTATTATTTATTATTACATAGAAGTATTATTTATTATTACATAGAAGTATTATTTATTATTACATAAAAGTATTATTTATTATTACATAAAAGTATTATTTATTATTCTTTATTGAAGTAAAGAGCCTTATTATTTCACCATCTAATTTACATGTTTGTTGCCGGAGTGGCAGTCTTTGAGAAAAGTAAAAGAAAATCTTGTATCCAAATTTTTTAATTTTTAAATTGTATTTAAAAAAAATTCTTTCTGCTTTCACTAAAACAGTAGATTAAAAACAAGTAATAAGTCTGTTTACTTATCAAAGTGATGTAGTGACAAGAAACACAATCTTTTCAATTAATCATTATCAACCGGTTTATTTGTTGAATCGGGCCACAGTTAATCCTCTGATAAGGGTGGGGCCCTCGTTGTCTAGTCTCGATCTAAGTTTTCTTATCATTCTCGTCTTTGGTGAGGTTTGACAGGATCCATACCCATGGCTTTCCTATCACGTTTGACCACGTCCTCCCAAGACAATTTCGGTCTGCCAGTGGTGGTCTTCTCTGCTGGCACATTCAACTGTTGGACTTTAGCAATCCAGCCATTGCTGCGCTCAACGTGCCTCAACCAACGCAGTCTGCGTTTCAATAATCTTTGACTTTCTTCAGGTGCATCTTGTCTAACTCGCAACGACATGTGGCGTAACGAATAGAAGTGCTAAGTCAAATTCAGTTCTAAGTGACAGTCTTCTGGAGGTTGAAGGTTCAATCCTCACTACGGGCGAGACTAATAATGCAAATAACGAATGATGGTTTATGAACACGGGATAAGTCAGTAGACGACAGGAGTTAGCGTATAGCATGAGGCGGCAGATTGTAGACGAGGGACATGGTGAGTATCTTTTGCTTTTGGGTAGGAGCGAAGTCTAGTTTATTCATCTTTTCTGCCATTCGGTCAGTGAAGGAGAAATCCTTCTCTACTGAGTTAATGTTTATTTTTGCCTCAATCCAAAGTGACCCTTTTGGGGGAGCTGGATTTTCCCCACATTAAAAATCGACAGTGTTTCTAACTCTGGCCTCGTGGGGCGGCATTTAAATAGGGATTATACAGACTGAGTTAACTGGATTCTCTTGTGTTGAATTATGATCAGTGATTTCTGTAGAAACACGTCTCTCAGATCCGATCGGAAATTGAACGATATGGATGTTCTTTTGTTTGTTGTTCCTAGTTCAATTCAATCAATCGATCGAGAAAGAAAAGTCACAGAAGTCCCAAGAAAAAAGGAAAAACAAATATTGGAAGCTTCTTTCTTTTCTCTCATTTTCAGTAAAAGATAGCACACATAGGTAGAAAACTGTTTGACCCTATAAAAATGGTCATAATGGCAGTCTGCCTTTACCAACCATTGGACGCGTATGTAATGTCACAGCCTACATGAGTTTGTAGAAACCGGATACTTCCGGTTAGTCTTACTCAAACTAGGAAGATGCTTTAAGCAGGCAAAGTATTAATATAAGTGTCAAGTAACATGCGAACCGTAGTGTCTTATGGAAGAAATTGTGAAATAAATGTGCAAAAAGAAAATCGAATAAAGTTAAATTTTATTCTCCATGTTGTTGTTGAGCATAATGATGTTCTTTGCATGGAGAAGGTATATATTGGGTTGATAAAAAAGAAAGTGTTTAGAATAAAGTTAAAAACCTAATTTCATTTTATTTGTGTAAACGTTTTTTTTTTTGTTTTTATTATTTCATAGCAAAATATTTGTTTGATTATAACAGTAAAAAAGCAGTTTTTAGGCGTGAAGCAAATCCATGCAAAAGTCTAGAAATCGCTGTAAAACCTAGTAATAATCTGATGCAAAAGTCTAGAAATCGCTGTAAAACCTAGTAATAATCTAATGCAAAAGTCTAGAAATCGCTGTAAAACCTAGTAATAATCTAATGCAAAAGTCTAGAAATCGCTGTAAAACCTAGTAATAATCTAATGCAAAAGTCTAGAAATCGCTGTAAAACCTAGTAATAATCTAATGCAAAAGTCTAGAAATCGCTGTAAAACCTAGTAATAATCTAATGCAAAAGTCTAGAAATCGCTGTAAAACCTAGTAATAATCTAAGTATGTGTACAGACACTAGAATTATGAAGTCTTAAGTTTTTGTCTCTGTAACAAACGCAACAATCTCAATGTACATCGTACCAGCGTTGACCCGTGTAGATTGGGAAGTCTGTCGTAACAGGCCGGAAAAAAAATGTGACTGGCTTATAAGAATGACAAATTAGCATCCTAAAGACTTGTGATGCTCGCCTTTGGCTTGTCCTTCATGTTGCAACTGGAACTGTTGGTGTGTCCTTTCACCTCCCCCCCCCCCCCCCACAAAAGTCTGGAAGAGGTTGTAGTCAGACAAGTTGGGATCAAGTGTGATTGACAAAATTCTCTTACAGCCAGGCCTGTGTCTTTGCCTGGCTGGGCACTGAGTCTTGTTGCCACACATACGGCCCACCTGCTCAATCCAGGTTTCACTACCTCTCAGAATGTGAATGTGGCCATCGGTGGTCAGTCTGAGGCTCTCAGGGAAGAACTGGGGTGTCATGATATCAACTTCACTGCTGATGACACAAAAGACAATTGTTGTTGCTGGCAGCTTTGTCAGCATGACTCTTTGGATAAGGACGCCACGCCAGCATGACTCTTTGGATAAGGACGCCACGCCAGCATGACTCTTTGGATAAGGACGCCACGCCAGCATGACTCTTTGGATAAGGACGCCACGCCAGCATGACTCTTTGGATAAGGACGCCACCTGTTGATCTTCTGGTTTTGGCCGAAGTTTTTCTTCTCATTTTGGAGAAGAACCAAAATGTTTGATTCCAATAGTTGTTTCACCTTGTTGTTCAGCTTCTTCACTCGCATTTTTCTTGCATCACCTTTTTGAGACGAGAAATTGTTTTCTTTCCTTAGCTATGAAACGTAGTGAATGTCCTCATGCACCACCAGCGTTTATTAGAACTTTGCATCGACGCTTTTCTCCCTTGCAATCGCACACATTGACTTGCAAGGTTCACTGTCTACATTCGGAATTTTAGTGACCAACTTCAACATTCTTACATCGTCCATCATGCGTTTTTCTCTCTGTCGCCGTGTAGTCAAATCTTGAATCTTTCAATTCCTTTCTCAACTTTTCTACCATTTTCTTGCAAAAGTTGAGCCTGAAATCTCCTTATTTGTTCTTCTGGCACAGATTTCAAGGAGAGCTCCGTGTCTCTCGCATAAATATAGACGTTCAAAATTGTCCGTAAGCAATCATTGTGAGGGAAAAGAAAAAGAAAAGCACTGTTTTCATAAATACAAGATTGCTAACGAAAGTTGAAAATTGCCAACAAATATTGTCTACACTCTGTATGTTTAGCGGGGCCGTAGAAATATCTGGTATAGTACCCAAGCGCGATGCTACTCCACTCGTCGAGATGCACCCATAGATTTTGTTAGATCATCCATCTAGTAGACGGAAACTCTGATATAAAACCTGCGCTTTACATCGTCTCTCAGTTATCTTGCTTCGGTTTGTCACTGAAACCCGACTTTGTAGAAGGAGAAAGTGCTACAAAAGCAGAGCATGGTCATCTACATGTACCGATATCCCTACAAGACTCACGGCGATGAAGACCTGTAAAAATAAACCGGGCCTGCTGCCACAATATGCGTGACCCCAATCGGACATTGCAATCTTTGTAGGGATGGCCTTCTTCTGTGAAGAAGTGTCAATCATCATGTAGGTATGGGTGAGAAATTACATGATTAGAGAAACACTACACAAAGAATGAGTATGTGATGCTGCGTTGTAATAATGGTAAGTTCACAATAAACAGTGCATAACTGCAGGACCTTATTTTTTTATTAATTTATCTCCCCCCCCCCCCTTTTATCTTCAAGGGGAGATATTTGACATAAGTATTTAAATGAAAGATATTGTTGCTTTATTAATCCAGAAAGATGATTTTGTGTACGCACATGTAATGTGTTTTTGAAGTGATTCATTTAAAGACATTTTTGTAGAGCGATTTTCAAGTCCTTGTGTTGCTGTTAAAACCTCTAGATTCTTTAGGGATGTATTCTTAGCAGATGGTCTGTGAAGGAAATGAATGAAATTCACTTTTTCTAGATTTAAAAAAAAAAATCTACAGATCTGTTATGAAATCCGAACTGCAAAAATAATGTTATTTAAAATAAAAAAAAATTTTTTTTTCAGTTTCCACACTGATAATGGTTTTCTATCTTTGTCCTATATTTACTTTTTTTTAATTTACATGTATAATGGCATCCGTCAAAGGTGGGACAAAAGCATCATGTGGTCTGATCCTCTAAATGGTCAGCTTGTTTCTTTTTCTCCTTTTCTCTTTCCCTTTTTATTTTCCTCTTTCATTTCCCCCTCTCTTTCGTTTCCCCCTCTCTTTCGTTTCCCCCTCTTTCGTTTCCCCTCTCTTTCTCTCTTTTTTACTTTTTAAACTTTGTTTCTTTTCTTTATTTTTCTTTTTAATTTTGTTTCTTTTTGTTTCTTTTTTTAATAACTCACAAGTATTATCTGTTCATTATCTCCATTCTGTCAATCAGCAAATTCTGTTGCCATATACGATGCAATGATTCCCTTTGGGAGTAGCAAACAGATGCCAGTTTGTGTTGGTTTTTGGTGTCAAAAAGGCAACAAAAGATAGATTCCATTTTGTTAAACCATAGGATAAAAGTATTATTAATGGGACTTGATCATTGCGATACCTATTAAGGATCGCTTTGGACTTGATGCAAATATCCAAAAAACTTGGCTGATTGTACGAGTTGTTGCTTGCCATGTTCATCCTAGAATCCTGTACTCTCTATTCTGAGCCGCAAAAGTGTCATCACCTTTTTCTTTTTTTATCACTTTATCTCTTGCAATGTTGGCTATGTTAGAAATGGGGTCACTTGGACCCTCTCTTGTATACCGTCTTTATAGCTGGTTTAGCAATTTTTAGAAACACTTCTATTAAAAAAACGATTTTTGCAAAACAAAAGAATGTGTAAAAACATTTTCTCTAGAAAAAAATTCATATTTGCATTTTCAGCTGTTGGAAGCAAAATACCATTTTAATTGTTAAAAAAAAATCATATTTGCATTTTCAGCTGTTGGAAGCAAAATACAATGTTAATTGTTAATAAAAAAAATCATATTTGCATTTTCAGCTGTTGGAAGCAAAATACCATTTTAATTTGTAAAAAAAAAATTCATATTTGCATTTTCAGCTGTTGGAAGCAAAATACCATTTGAATTGCTAAAAAAAAATCATATTTTCATTTTCAGCTGTTGGAAGCAAAATACCATTTTAATTTGTAAAAAAAAAATTCATATTTGCATTTTCAGCTGTTGGAAGCAAAATACAATTTTAATTTGTAAAAAAAAAATTCATATTTGCATTTTCAGCTGTTGGAAGCAAAATACCATTTGAATTGCTAAAAAAAAATCATATTTTCATTTTCAGCTGTTGGAAGCAAAATACCATTTTAATTGCTAAAAAAAAATCATATTTGCATTTTCAGCTGTTGGAAGCAAAATACCATTTGAATTGCTAAAAAAAAATCATATTTGCATTTTCAGCTGTTGGAAGCAAAATACCATTTTAATTTGTAAAAAAAAAATTCATATTTGCATTTTCAGCTGTTGGAAGCAAAATACCATTTGAATTGCTAAAAAAAAATCATATTTTCATTTTCAGCTGTTGGAAGCAAAATACCATTTTAATTTGTAAAAAAAAAATTCATATTTGCATTTTCAGCTGTTGGAAGCAAAATACAATTTTAATTGCTAAAAAAAAATCATATTTTCATTTTCAGCTGTTGGAAGCAAAATACCATTTTAATTGCTAAAAAAAATTCATATTTGCATTTTCAGCTGTTGGAAGCAAAATACAATTTTAATTGCTAAAAAAAAAATCATATTTGCATTTTCAGCTGTTGGAAGCAAAATACAATTTTAATTGCTAAAAAAAAATCATATTTGCATTTTCAGCTGTTGGAAGCAAAATACAATTTTAATTGCTAAAAAAAAATTCATATTTGCATTTTCAGCTGTTGGAAGCAAAATACCATTTTAATTGCTAAAAAAAAAATCATATTTGCATTTTCAGCTGTTGGAAGCAAAATACCATTTTAATTGCTAAAAAAAATTCATATTTGCATTTTCAGCTGTTGGAAGCAAAATACCATTTTAATTGTTAAAAAAAAATTCATATTTGCATTTTCAGCTGTTGGAAGCAAAATACCATTTTAATTGTTAAAAAAAAATTCATATTTGCATTTTCAGCTGTTGGAAGCAAAATACCATTTTAATTGCTAAAAAAAATTCATATTTGCATTTTCAGCTGTTGGAAGCAAAATACCATTTGAATTGCTAAAAAAAAATCATATTTTCATTTTCAGCTGTTGGAAGCAAAATACCATTTTAATTGCTAAAAAAAAAATTCATATTTGCATTTTCAGCTGTTGGAAGCAAAATACCATTTTAATTTGTAAAAAAAAAATTCATATTTGTATTTTCAGCTGTTGGAAGCAAAATACCATTTTAATTGCTAAAAAAAAAAATCATATTTGCATTTTCAGCTGTTGGAAGCAAAATACCATTTTAATTGCTAAAAAAAAATCATATTTGCATTTTCAGCTGTTGGAAGCAAAATACCATTTTAATTGCTAAAAAAAAAAATTCAATGCACACCCAATTTGGATGAAAATAATAATTTTAAGATTGGACCAGAAATTGTCAGTTGAACTGATTAAAGTGCAAATCGGTCAATGTCTCACTGTAACTGCTGAATGACTGGGAACGCCTCAAAATGAGCCGTTTATGAACCATGACTTGTTATTCTTCTTTAAGAATCCGAATACAGGGATGGACTAATAAAACACAAAAATAATTGAAAGTTGTCTTCCAATCTTAGCTAATAATTTTATTATTGCTAATCTTACTTATTTCTACTTATATAAGCGATCACTCTGATCTGGTTCGGCTGGCTTCCTCTCTAGCAAGTGTAGTGTCTCTAACCATCGTAGCCCATTTTTACCGATAAGCCAATCTTGATTCCATAGTCAAAGAGCAACTACCTGTGGGGCCGATGGTGTTGCCAGGTCACCTTTGGTTGTTGTTGCTCCCCACATCATCAACTGCCCATCAGCACCTGTTGGGGCCAAAAGGTCAATCAGATGGGGGGGGGGGGTTATGGATGCGCTAAGCGTGAAATAACGTTTATCATTTTACAATAACAAAAACGTTGTTGTTGTTGTAATATTTCTTGTGGGTTTTATTAATTGTAACATGTTTTAAAATCTTGTCTCGACATTAGATATTAAGTTATTGTTAGCCGACTTGAAAAGAAAGTTTTTTCCCAAAAAAAATTAACACTCCTTTAAAACATATTTTGCATCCGTGTTAAAGATTCTTTTTGTGAACATTTAATGCAGACGATGAGGCCATTTTTATAAAGATAATCATCTGTTCTTACCTGATGATGATGAAGGGTCAAATCTCAAGCAGAAATGCGGAAAGAGATTGCGAAAATGCAACTACACAACTGCGTTATTTCCCTTTCTTTCTACATATTCCATTGAACTGAAAATGGAAGAATTCTGTCTGTCCAGTAGTTCACTGCTTATACATCAGACACAGCTGTCTTTACCTTCTCAAGTTTAAAAAAAATTTTTTTTTTAACATATTTCACCCCAAACAAGGCAGGCCGCCACTGCAGACGTAAGGGGTTACTGAGAATTAGGGTGTAGGTTTTAGGTGTCATCCTAAGTTGAGAGCTGTGCAGCGAGATGGCTGTTTACATTAGTTTTAAACCTCTGCATGTCTGTACTATAGGGAGGACAGGAGGCAGGGAGGGAGTTCCAGAGGCCGGCAGCACGAGGAAAGAAGCTATTGAAGTAGAAGGTTCTCCAGCATCTGGGGACCTCCACAGTGAATGGATGGGATTTAGCTGATTGTCGAGTTGGTCTAGGGTATTTTCGTTGAGAGGGGCACCAGATCAGAAAGTTCATCAGAGCACAATCCATTAAAGTATTTGTAAAACAAGCACAAGGAAGCAACATTTTGACAATGGAACAGGGGCTTGGTGGATAGTGAGGGACCTATTAAAGTGTCGACTCTTTTTTGGACCTTGTCTAAGAGGGAGAGACTAATGGATGGTGCACCAGCCCAGATGTGACAACAATACTCCATGCATGGGCGGATGGTGGCTTTGTAGAGATACGGGATGATGTCAGGTGTGAGAAGTTTTATCATTTTATTTGTCTGATTACTTAAACTTTCACGTTCTGTCATTTTCCGATGGTTGCTAATTACTAAACAGTGTTAATTTTACAACTACAAAATGTTTTTATTTTTCATATTAAATTACCAGGACTAGATATAACTTTACCAGAGCACGGTCAGGCAGAGGTATTAAGAGTGAAGTTAGTTTGAAGTCACCGTCGGCGTGGTACAGAAGTGTTTTAACGTTGCAGCCTATTTCGGGATACGCAGCAGTTTCACATCTTACTCTGTTACACCCCGGATGTGGATTTTAAGAGGCAAAACATTTGATGGGTTTATGTTATTAATCAGGTCCAACCCGTAGCAGATACAGCAATAACCTGTTATCCTCTTTTTTATAGACATAAGGGATCAGTGCAAAGCTTGGTTGCAATATTGTTTTTAGTTTAGCCTCGTCGGGTTCTACAGAATATTTTGAATTATTATTTTCTCATCCCTCGAACTGGGCAGCACCGATTAATGAGGTTTTACAATGTTGTTGTAGGGTCTGCATTCACGCTGGATATTCATTAGCATCAAAGACGTTTTATTGTATTCATAATTTGAAATTTGATTATATATAAATCATCTAGTTCAAGCAATTAGAGCCTCTGCATCTCTTGACCCCCCCCCCCCTCTTTCTTTTTACAAAAGTTTCATTGTAGACGTTTCTTGTACTTTTGGTTTTCATAAAGTCTTTTTTCTTTTTTTTTCTTTTTTTTTTTCATATTCCAATTTTGAGGCCTTTTACAAAAAAAATGTTGAATTTTTCTTCCCTTCCAAAAGGGTGACCGGTTTTGATGAAAAAATGGATATAGTGTGTGTTGGAAGCAGGGTACTTCCTATCAAAGATGGCCACACTTATTCCTCTTCATTGCGTATGTGGATGATGGCTATCGTCTTAATTAGAAATTCTTCCTTTTCAAACCAAAAACCGACCCATTCTTAAGATGCATCCATTCAAGCAGTTCATTTAACGATGGAAATGTTTTTTGAAACTTGAGTGACAGACAACACTCTTCTTTAAGATGCGTGGACACATCCCAACACTTATGATGTTTCGTCTTCAAAGAAATACAACTGAGTTCGATTGTCTCCCCTTTTTGGTACTTTGAAACCTCTTTGAATTTCACAACCCTTGGCTAAAAAAACAAATGTCTGATAAATCCTGATTAAGAATAGCTATCTGAAAATAGACATTAAAACTTTTAATTTATGATTTTATACTTCTCCATTCCCCCCCCCCCCACTTGTATGTGAGATTATGTAAATTATTTTCTTTCTTTTTTTATGGGATTTCTTTGTATAAGCAAAGTCACATTGACATAATTCAGAAAAAATCCCTTAGAAACAGGATGCATTTTATTGCTTTCAAACCAGACATAAAATATGTTGGGGGGGGGGGGACAAATCTCAACTCATAGTTGATTTATAGGGGGGGGGGGGAATGTCTAAAGTAAAACTTTTTGTCCTACATCAGGTATTAAAAAAATGGTTTATATTCTTGTATTAATAGTTAAAAAAAGAAAAAGAAAGAAAAAAAAGACCCCCCCCCCCCCCTCCCATCCATAAAAAAATTCAGGATCTCAAGAGTTTTAAAACGTTTTTTGTTTGTTGGATTTATTGCTTCTCTTCTGCCAATTAATTCATAGCTGGAGGGAGGATATATAAATTCATACCTTTCTCAAAGGTATTAGTGAAAGTGATGCAACCACTACACAACTTCCATAGAAAAAAATTATATATTTTTTATGAACATTTTTTTAAATCAAATTCTTTGATAAAAGATGGATTTTGACAGTTAAATTTAATCATTAAAATATGATTTGGCCATGAAATTAGTAATTAAACCATTCTAAAACTATAACTAATTTTGTTAAGATAATGTTTTTTTTAACCCCTTTCTACAATTATTGGATGTAAATGGTTTACGAAACATTCAATCTTTTAATACATAAAGATTTGTTAAGAATTCTAAAACAAGTTTAAATGCTTCCAAATTTTAAAGGATCACAAAGTAATTCATTTAAAAAAAAAATTTTTTTGTGACTATTAACAAAATATTAACGTTTCATTTTACAAATAAACCAAAATGCATTCTTTGGAGATTATAACGTTTTGACATATGTTCATACATTTTAAGAAATCCTCTTGATAGAAACCCACTTCATAATGGTTGTTTTTTTTGTCTAATTATACAGGGATCTAACAATGATTCTCAATTTTTGAGAAAATGAAGGAAACGTGTTATTTTATTATCAAGCTTTTGACTGACCTGACATAAGTCATGATCTTTTGGCCAAAATGAAAGTGTAGTATCTGTTTTGATAGATGCTACACTCTGTAGACCGGTTCTTTCTTAGCCTTCGAGCCTTGATTCCGCCGGTCTTAGGGGTTGTCCTGTGCAGTCGTAGGAGGCCCACCCTCCCAGGCTTTGCCTTCTCACCCTTTGAGAAGGGGTTAGTTTATTGCTAATCGCCTGAGGTGCCCCTACCGGGGAATGCTGACGGGGCTGCCCAGGCATTTTTTGTAGGCCAGAGTGCTCTTCCTCAACACTACAACGACTGATTTTAGTAACATTCACTCTCAAACCATTACGTTCCATAGTATGTCTCCAACTTAACGAGTCGATCTTTCGTCGTTTCATGGACAAGCACTAAACCATCAGCATAATAAGGCATCTCTTTCGGACAACCCGTATTTACTGTCTACGAAATGAGTCCTTTCTATAAATATTTTTATGGCATGTGTTCTTCGGAATTCTCTGATCTATTCCCTGCTTTTATTTTGTTCCATCTCATTTGACTCGTTTGTCTAGTGGTCTCCATCAATTCGCTGTTTTAATACCTCCTTGTAATACAGCTTCCTATTCCGGCAGCTTTCTTCCAAGAACTGCAGGCTTATGGAACTCTTTTCCTGCTGATGTTTATCTCCTACCTATAGCAATGGTCTTTTCAAGACTAATGCCAATTTTACTGTCTACGAAATGAGTCCCCGAACCTAATTCCTCGGGTCTATTTGTAGTCCCGCCCGTGACGTCACATCCGGCGTCACATCTACCTCCTCCTCTGTATTCGGATCGCTTCCCTCGTCCCCTGAACTGCTGCTTGCATATCTCCGGGGTTTTCTTATGTGTCGTCTTGCTCGTCTGAGTGCGATCGGGAGGTCCATTTCTTCGTCGCTTCTTTGGGTCTGTTCCTCTTCTTCCAGTTTCCTTAACTCATCACTGAAAGGGAACTCATCATCCTCCCCTTGTTGACATACAAAACTATTCTCTGGACAATTCTTCTAAGACACAAATAAAAAAGAAAAAACAACAAAGTCGGTACATAACCCTTATATATACTCCTTTTTTTAACATTGAACCGCTCACTAAATGTACTGTTAACCCGAACCCTAACCCTAACCCGAACCCTAACCCGACTTTGGGCATTTCTGTACCTTGCTTTGTTTGCCCAGACAACATCTCTTGTCATTCTGTCAAAAGCAGTCTCCAAATCCACAAAAGCAAAATACAGGTTCTTCGTAGTACAACGATACTTCTTGCATTTATCTCCGAATAAATATAGCATCAGTCGTACTTTGTATTTCATCTATGCTCATCTCACTTATTTGCTGCTCAATTATTCTCGCAACCATTTTCACGATCTGATCCATAAACTTTCTATGAATCTCTTTCGAAGATCTCTTTCTTTACTCGTGTAACAGTTCACAATTGTACTAAGATCCCAGCATTTCGGAACAACCTCTTTTGTAATCTGATTTGTAAAGTCCGTGATAATCTCAATGCTTATTTCACCCAGAAACTGTTTCTGCAACTTCAAGATTTTCTCGGCCCCATAAAAATTCAGTATTCAACAATCTCTCATAATACCATTTTCCAGCATCCCTCTTCGTCCTTTTGGTAGCCATTGTCATCTGTTTAGCTAACTTGAATACTTGATTCTTCTGCTCGTCCCTTTCTGGTTAATTTGGAAACCTAGCTTGCTCAGCTTCCGTCTTTGTGTTGGAGATTTCTATTCTTGCTGTGTTCTTTGCCACAAGATAAATCACAATTTTAATAATATTAACAGATGAGATTTATGCTAATTTGATACATGTCAATTTTAATAAAAACCTTATTAGGTTTCTTGATTTCACTTCATTTTTTTGTTAATTTTTCAATGTTAATTGTTAGATTCTTAAGTAATTAAGTTGCTTTTATAAATAAAAACAATGCTTAAAAGTAAGTATTACAAATCAGCCTAGGTTAGAATGCGGAAACTTGTAAATATAGTGAAGTTTGCTTTTATTCTAACCCTATCCCGTTGATTTGATTTATTTTTTTAGTTATAAAATTTGGATGTAAACAAAATTTAACCTTTTCTATGTACAATTTTTTTCTATTGTATCATTAATAGCTACTTCAAGTTACATTACTATGTATCACTCTGAGCTGGCAATGTTTTCTTTACTCGGGGATGGAAGTTCTCCGTGTTTTTTTGTTTTAATTTTTTTTTTTTTAGTCAAATCGCTAGAGCGTTGCCTCCTTATTTGGCTGGATTTTATTTCTGTATCTTTCTTCCTATCTCTCGCTATATCTTTCTCTTTTCCTTTTTTTTTCTTTCTATTTTCCTCTTCCTCTGTTTTTCCATGCCTTCCTTTTCCCTCTTACGACAGTTCTCTGCAAAACATTAATTTTACTGTGAAGACTAACACCTGAAACGATTCATGAAAAGAAGTTTTGTTTCATCAAAGAATGACTTCCTGTCTCCTTCCACCATGTGCACGTGTTGTCTCTTAATTTTTACTTCTTCCTTACCAACGTTTTAATTTCATTAATTAAACATTGTTTAAATTATTTTAATTGTGTTTTTACTACTTCCCAGGTTGGGAAAGTCATCTCGACTTCAGCTTTTTGGTTGATTGACGACTCACATCCTTGATGTGTGTGTGTTGAGGGAGGAGGGGGGGGGGGGTTAAGTCGCTTTTATTTCTTTATTATGCGTCTTGATGATTTATGAATGCAGTAATGACACCGACAGATTATTAATGAGATTTCTCTACAAAACTAATTTTCAGAATTGTTAAAATTAACTTCATTATTTTGTTAAGATTTCGGACGTGGATTTTTTTTGTTTCTGTGTAAAAGACAACTGTACACGTTTATGTTAACCCCATCATATCGACTTCCCTTTCTCTTTGAGCTGGCATTATCTGTGTATGTGGAGAGACACAGAAAAGCATGCACACCAAATTTGAACAAACTTTTTAAGCTCCCGTCACCGAAAATAATGACCTGAAAAACAAAACGAAAAAAACAAACTTTTAATGAAACAAAAGCAACTTTATCTTTTAATAAAAAGAAAAGATGAAATTGTTTACATCCAAATTCATCCAAATAATCAAGATATTGCAAGTTTGAATTGAAAGTGGATTTCCCTGGATTTCCCAGTCTTACCCACCCTAAACTATTCCGATTTGAGATACTTACTTATAGGCCCCACTTTGTTAATGTTTACATTGACAACAAGGCTATCGTAGGAAATGGCGGGGGGGGGGGGCATTACTCAGAACAACCAACCATGCGTAAAGAGATACACGGCAATAGATATATTATACAATGAAAGTTGTCCGTGTATAGTATACACAGTATAGTATACACAGTAAAAAAACTAACAATTATTAAATAATGTCAACTTATACAACATTTAAAAAATGTGTAGCAATTTCGAACTATACAGAGATTACTCAGAATATACCAGAGAAACAAAACAAAACCCTAACGATATGTAAATAATATAAAGTGCTACAATACATATAAGGTATGCATAGCAATTTTAAGCTACACATACGCACAGAGACGAGTACAATGATCACCGTGATAGGGGCTGTAGGGAAGAGAAGAAAATCATCTTCCACTAGATTGCCAAGTCGATTTTGTACTTTGTCAGGGCAAGAAAGAGCACTCTGAGCAAATTTGTAGATGAAAAATAAAGTATTTACTCAAACAAAATTGAACGAATTATCTCCCTTTCTCTTTATTAAAGCTAAATTAAGGATCCAGTGTTTAGTTTGAAAATCGATCCATGCCGTAGTAGTGAGCATGTTAGTATATATATATATATATATATATATATATATATATATATATGCGCGCGCACGTACATAATAAGCTGTCTTTGCCAGCTCACTATCACTTGGCAAATTTAGCTATTTAAGTTAGACTTGGAGGAATGCTATGGATGGTGATGATCTGTGGTTGTAGTGTTGGAAAGCCAACAGAAAAGGGGAATCTTTCCCTGCTCGGTTTATGAAAAGGGTAAAACTCAATTGTTTGGGGTACTTGTAAGCATTGGGTACATAAGAAACGCATTGGAATTACTGGTAGGTTGAGAGGTGATAACCAGTTTGTATGGAACAAATCTAAGACAACGGAGACTGATGTGGAGAAAGTACATTTAGATGAGGCTGTTGTGAATTTTTGTTACCTTGGTGATACGATTGGAGCAGAGGGAGGTGCTTGTGCCAGTGTGATTACAAGAATTAGGAAATGGTTGGATATGACTAACCAGCAGAGCGTTACCACTGTTGACCAATGGAAAAGTCTATCAGGCATGTGTAGGTAGTGTGATGATGTATGGAAGTGAAACCTGGCCAATGAGGGTTGAAGACATGTGTTGCATGGAAAGAGATATGAGAATGATACGACGATGTATAATGTGAGTGCTAAAAACATACTGAGATCTGATGACCTCAGAAAGATTAAATCTGGATAGTATAGGGAGATGTGTGCAGAAAAGGAGACTTTGTTGGTTTGGTCACGTTGAAAGAATGGATGAGAGTGCTTTGGTTAGATGTAGAACAGTTGAGGTAGTAGGTTCAGTTGGCAAGGGAAGGCCAAGGAAAACATTTGGAGGAAATAATAAGGATGAATTTGAGAAAGAGGGATAAAGACCTTGTTAAAGATAGGTTAGTTTGGAAGTCAATTTCTAAAAGCCGTCCAGCACATGCCAACATGTAAAACACTTTAACCCCATGATGATGATGATTCCACGTTTGCTTTTGTTGTAATTAAAAATGCACTTCTCAATTAGAAATGATGAGTTTTTTCACATTTAAAAAAAAAATAGTTTGTAGAAGACATTTTGATTCTTTTTGTTTGCGTATACTAATAGATACCGATCGGCCACCCACATCTGAATGCAAACAAAACAGGCAAATGAATATTAAAATTAAACGCCTATAAATCTGATCTGAACTCTTTTTCATGGAAGTTTTTCACAGACTAAGATTTTGTTCTCACAAAATAACTTGTAAATTGTCAAATTACTTGTACTTGGTAGCCATAAGACATCATAGACGCGCATGCGTTAACGACTGAATATTACACCCCCCCCCCCCCCAATCTCTGCAAGTGAAATGTACAATTTCACGTGGTTCAGAACACGGGTAGGCACAAGAGCATCATAAAAGGAGATTTGAAATGAGCTTTGTACAAAGTTAAAAATGTTGCTTTTTGTAAGTTTCATATACAATCATTTTCTTATCAAATATTTTTTGATAACGGATGAAGAACTGCCTGAAATATTAAAAATTATATTAACATTTTTTTTTTTTTTTTTTTTTTTTTTTTTTGTATTTTTTGTAAGACTATTTTATATTTCGAATGGGAAGAAATTTATTTAGCTGTTAAATAGAAATGCATTTTTTCTGGGGTTCAGATTTATATATCATTGTCACCTTTTTTTGTTTCATTTTACTTCAGTCGAAGTTCTCAGAAATCAAGGGGGCCCCTTTCTGGGGCTAACACTTGATCTCTATATGAGATACATAGATAATCGAATATTCCATTAAATTTCTCCTTTATCTGTCAAACGTTGAGTTAGTAAAAAAGTGAATAACATTATTTTTTCATCTCCCAAATTGACCAGTTAAATATTTTATAGTTTTTCTTTCTTGTGGTCTCTTGGTCTTACCGGATTCCAGGACAATAATTCATCTAGTCTGGTAGAGTATCCAGCTAAGTGATGTTATTTAAGGTAACATTACTTGAAGAAGGTGCACCATTCCTCGTATGAGCCATTGTATAGCCGTGTCGAGTGGATCTTATTTGGACTTCAAATACTATGTTATTTTGAATATTTGGTCAGGGTTTACTTGTAGGGTGAAGTATCCTCATATCAGATTGTCCTGACAAACGCTTGTACAGAGATCAAAGACACTCGAGGATGGTGTCTAGTAGGTAATTCAAACTCTTCTGATGTGTTTTATTAGAAGCATTGAGGCAATAGGTAATGTTTTGCTGGTTTTATCTGTCGATTTTGAAACACAACTTATGTCTGATATTTCGAGATACGTTTCCTTATCGAATAGAATTGTTTCTTTTTTTCCTTTCTTTTCTGATGTAAGACTTGCGACTGTTGCTTGCAATAATGCGGACTTGTTCTTTTTGGATCAGGGTGGCAGTTTCTTAAAGAATTGGATTAAGTCTGTGCAAAGCCTTTCCTTACTTAAAAAGGCTTCATGCATATGTATTGATTGGAAATGTCAAGATCTTACTGTGTTTTCATAACAGTGGCAATGCTCGACCGCAGGTTTACAGTTATCGTATGCGTGTGTGTGTGTTTTTAACTCCAGTTATGAACAAGGTGCGCCCCCCCCCCCATCAGTTGATATGCTCGTTAACCAATCTTTTTTCTTTCTCCTCTGATTCCAGGAACTCAGACTTGTGAGATGCAGCCGACTCGTATCTAGATGAGTTTGATGAAGTAGAATTAGAAGATCCTCTTCTTTTTCTTCCTCTTCTCCCCGCCCCCCTCCACTGCTGCTGCTGTTGCCGCCGCCACCGCCATCTGGTGTGTGTGTGTGTGTGTGTGTGTTCTCTTGAGGCACTGCAAGACCTGCTGCTGCTGCTGCTGTCGCCACTGGCTGGTCGTGTTCCCTCCTCCTACTTCTCACCATGGATCCGAACCACTGGAGTAATTACAACCAGCCCTACAGCCGAATCAACCACAGTAGTGCCATGCCTACGGCTCACAGTTCTATAAACCGTTATGAACTCCCCCTCTTGGATCAAGGAATTGGAACAGGTAACTCATCTTTTTAAAATTATTTTTTAAATTTATTTTTTAAATTAATATCTTCTATTCACCCCCTATCTCCACTAAAACAATGATGCTGATGATGATACTTCCTTGGCTTCTTCGTCTTCTAAAAAATCAGGCCAGCTTCTGCCAAGCCATTCTCTTTTAAATTGTCATCTTTTTTTTGTGGGCACACAATCAAAATCCCAACTTCTTTTACTTTCCTTTTGAGTTGTCCTCCTCCTCCTCCCCCTCTTCCTCACCACCACCACCACCACCACCTCACTGCTAACACCACTGCACTTTTCTAACACCACTACCATTGCTGCTGCTGCTGCTGCTGCTGCTATTAATACCACCATTCACTCTCCCCTTTCTAATTGGATTTCGTTTCTAACAACCTGTTTCAACTTTAGTGGAATTTATCAAATTCTTTCTTAATGCCATTTAATGATTTAAAAATGTTAAAAATATACATTTGATAAATGCACATAAATCTATCTTGATTGTATATATATATATATATATATATATATATATATATATATATATATATATAATTGGTGCTTGTGCATATCAACCCTGACATGTTAGACCGCTCTTAAAAATAAAATAGCTAAAGAAATGTATAAACTTTGTTATGTACTTACGTGGTAGATAAAAAAAAGAATGTACACCAAAAATTATGCAAATTCATCCAGTATTTATTTAATTATAAATAAAAAACGATTTTATCACTCGGTAGATATTTCCACCATTTTGTATCTTAGATTTTCTAGTGGTCAAGGACGATAACTCATTTTCACGATTTCGTGGTTTGGGGGGTCTCCATTGTTTACAAAAATGTCAAAATGTACGTAAAATCATTTTTATTCTTTTTTTTATAATTAAATAACTACTGGATGAATTTGCGTAATTTTTTCTGCACAATCTTATTTTCAGCTAACACGTAAGTACATAATAAAGTTTATACATTCTTTAAATATTTCAATGTCAGGGTTGATATGCACAAGCACCATATAATTTACTAAAACCATAACCGTCTAACGATGAGTAGAATTAATTTGCCAGGCAGAAGTTTTGCACCACTTTCATGTCACCGTACGAAGATTAATATTACAAAGATATAATAGTTCTAAACCTTATGTCTAGAAATCTTATTCTAATTTTGATCAAAATCCATTACATGAATTCTAGAAAATGTTTCAAATTTAAGCTTTAGAAAAAAAATTGGAATTTTAGAGAATCTTGCTTAATTGGTGGCTCATGACTAAGGGTCAAATTCAATACAAATCTGAAATATTTGAATTTTCAAATCGGATAGTGTGCTCATATTATGCCCCCCTAAAACCCTTAAAAATATTCCAAAGAAACTGAAATTTGGAAAATTGATGTCCAATACCTATTGATAAAATTTCACAAAAATCGAAGGTATCTGAATTCTCACAAAAGGTTTCCACCCACTTTTTACCTTCTTTGCATGAAGCTAAATTAAACTAAATATATCCCACATTACGACGCCTAACAGCTGTGTTCCGAAATTCATAATGGTCAGCTAATTAGTTTAGGAGTTAATCCTGTACATACAAACATGCCTTACTTTATATATATATATATATATATATATATATATTAAAATGCCTTAGATAATTACACATTTAACTTTTTAAAATTATTATTAATCGAATATTTATTGAACTCTCATGCAATAGCATAAAATTAAATTAAATTTACCAGAATGCATTTCTGTTTGTAGTAAACAAGTTTGCCATTTTAATCTTTTAATAGTTGTAAAAAAATTATTTTATGACTTAAAAAAATTAATAGGAATTTGAAAGCAAATATTTGTCAAATAGAATGTCATTTAAACTGGCTTTAAAATTCTTAGCAGATCCTCATTAAAACGTTATCTTAGCAATTGCTTGGTTTTATGACAATCTGATTCAAGTAATTATTTAATGATCAAATGATAACATCATAATCAAGTTTTAATCTCAAAATCCTGTTAAGAAATATGTCATTTGGTATTATAAAACAAACCAACAAATGGCATAGTCTAAAAAAATTGTGATATATATATATATATATCACATATATATATACAGGGTGGGCCAAAATAAGGGTCCTATCTTTAAATTTGAATAACTTGAATTTGAATAACTTCCACAAAATAAAAGTTAAACTCACCAAACTTCATGTGTGTGTAGACTGACCCTTCCGAGATTTTTTGAAATAAACAAAACAAATTTTAGCCGAAAAACACTTCTTAAAACTTACAAAAACTAAAGTATTGTTTTTTACACTGTTTTGAGTTTTTTAAGCAAAAATAATGTTTTCTAAATGAGGGTACGTTCCTTAGGGCTAATACGGCTCATGCTTGCTTCGGAAGGGGTCCTTTACTTATTCTAAAAAAAATTTAAAAAAATCAATAAATAAAAAAGTTAGGAATTTTTAAAAATAGGACCCTTATTTTTGCCCACCCTGTATAATGCAGGTGTACCCCAGGGATCGATCTTTGGACCTTTATTGTTCCTGATTTTCATAAACGACCTCCCTGATGACATTTTGTCTAAGATGGGTATATTTGCTGACGACACCACACTCAACTCTCGTCATGTGGGTAAAACGAACACACATATTCGCGGCGATGGCTGAATCCTTAGAAAGTGACCTCCAGTCGGTAGTTGAATGGCGTCATAAATGTATGGTAACATTTAATGCTGCAAAGACAAAGCTCCTTTCCTTCAATAATTACAAGAAATCTCTTCAACCACCGATTGCCATGGCAAATAACACCCTAACTGAGAGTCCAACGTTCAAACTCCTCGGCCTAACATTAACAGGTAACATGAATTGGAACAAATACATAGAAGACATTGCCAAGGCTGCTGCAAAGAAGGTGGGATCCCTCTACCCTGCTAGAAAACTTCTCACACCTGACAGTATCCTATATCTATACAAAGCCACCATCCACCCATGCATGGAGTATTGTTGTCACATCTGGGCCAGTGCACCATCCACTAGTCTCTCCCTCTTAGACAAGTTCCAAAAAAGAGTCGCTAATCTAATAGGTCCCTCACAATCCACTCAGCTCCATCCTTGTGCTTGTTTTACAAGTACTTCAATGAAATGTGTTCCGATAAACTTGCTGCTCTGGTGCCCCATTGATGTAAATTCACTCGACCAACCCGACAATCAGCTAAATCCCATCCATTCACTGTCGGAGAACCTTCTACTCCAATAGCTTCTTTCCTCGAGGTACCGGCCTATGGAACTCCCTCCCTGTTTCCCCAACTGTACCGACATGCAGAAATTTAAAACTAATGTGAACAAGCATCTCGCTGCACATCTCCCAAATTAGGATGACTCCCTAAATTTTCACCCCAATTCTCAGTAGCTCCTTACGTCTACAGTGGCAACTTGCATTGTTTGGGGTGAACTAAGTTAAAAAAATATATATTATAATATTTTAAAATTATTATCCACATACATGTATGTTTCATCCTTTTTGGGGATTGTCTTTGTGGAAATAACTGTTGTGCCGGTTGCACGGTTCGACCCCTCCGAACCAGACGAGTCACCTTTTAGCTCAAGTCTGAAGCCTTTTTGTTCATGCGGCCAACCTAACAGCTATGCAGAAAGAGGAGAATTAAAGTTTATTTCTTTACAAGCGAATATATAGTAAGATGCTACACAGTCTTCGACATCAATGGTTGACACTTTAAGAAAAGAAAAGAATCGCCATGTCTTGGCCAATAATTGATGTAGTCTTAAAGTTCAAAGTGCATCTCTTAGAGAGGATGTTTTTGCCGAATACAGGTCACTTCAAGAAGCTATCCTGAGCTTCTACCCCGGCCTCCAGGCTGAATCTGAACCATGCAGCCTTCGGTGGTCTTCAAAAGATATCTGAATATCAGTTTCATCCTGGCACTCAGCCTGTCCTTGGTGTAGCAGGCTGTACGGTTGGTGTCTTTCTCAACTGCGACCCACACAATAGTCCATGGGTTGCAATCAGGTGTGTTAGGACTGATAAAGTCATGGGAGTTCTAAGACAGCCCCCTTCTAGTATTTCCCTGGAGGTGTGACACAGAGCTTAGTTTAGTAATTTCAAATCTTTAAATTATGTAGAAAAAAAAAAAATCAAAATATTTTTCTGATTTATAAATCGAGTTTTTAAATAAAAAAATTTTTTTTTTTAAATTAAAAAATTAAAACAAACAAGCTAATAGTCTGAGGGTTTCATTTGGGAGTGAACACACAAACGTTTCTTTGTAGCCACTTGCCATAAGTATGTTTTCATACTACTACTCATGTATCGAGCACTGTTGAAGTAAATACTGAAAAAAAAAAATGAAGCGTTTATTTAAGGGAGGCATCTTGTGAAGTAAAACGCTAATATAACACTTGCGGCGACTGTTGCTTCCAATAATGTAGACTTGTTTACTTTTTGGGTCAGAGTGGCAGTCACTTAGAGAGTGGAATTGGTTCTGTGCAAGTTTAAGGTTTGGGAACATTTCTCCATTTCAAAAACGCAAAATACTCAAATTGCTGCTCTTCAAATTGTAAATTTAGCATAAAATTATATTTTATCGTACGCTATATAATCGCTGTCTGTCGTTAAATGATGTTGAGTCTGATGAGTAGCAGGTGGTGACCATTTGGAAATAGCAGGCGCTGTATGTGGGAGATCGGCGACATCTCTCTCCAAAACTCCAGCTCTGAATAGGCTTTCAGCAAGTATTTCAGTAGAACCTGCTATGACGCAACAGAACAATCGACGTCTGGCTGAAGTTCTGTTTTCAAGTATGTGGTAAAGCTCTGCGAAATATGTACGTTGATCGATGGAAAGCCTTTCTTCACTTACAGCTTCACACGCAGGCATTGCTTGAAAGCTTCAAGATCTTATGGGTTTTTTTATGACCCAGTGGCAAACTGTCAAGCAATGGCAATGCTCGACCACTGTATGTGTGTGTGTACAACGGTCGAAAGTAACCGCATTTCAATAAAACTATATTAATCTGTGAATATCCAGAAATATTTTTTTTAATACCTCTTGTCTGATGCCAAAACTGTTACGACGACTTGTTGTCGTTTGAGGCTATCACACGTGTGTGTCTTATAGAAAAAAATAAAAAAATTCACATTTATATATATATATATATATATATATATATATATATATATATATATATATATATACATACATGGCTTTTTTATATATACTTTAATCACACAAAAATATATACCTTGGTTCTGGGATTGAGTTAAGTTTGAAAAAAAATCTGTTTTAATTATTCTAATTAACTGTAATTTATAATCAACTGAAACAAGTCGACCATCTCTCTTAGCTGTCTGTATTTCTCTTGCTCCTATGTTGATTAAACCACTCTCTAATGATGAGAAAGAGTGACTCTTTTTTCAGGATTGCTATCTAATTTGTCTCTGTAAACAGCATGAGTGTGTATGTAAATTAGATGGCAAAATAAGTCTCTTTACTTCTATATGAGAATAACGAAAGTAATAACAACACTAATAATAAAAGTAATAACAACACTAATAATAAAAGTAATAACAACACTAATAATAAAAGTAATAACAACACTAATAACAACACTAATAACAACACTAAGAACAACAGTAAGAACAACAGTAAGAACAAAAGTAATAACAATACTAATTTTATAGAAGCAAAGAGACTTTTTAGTTATGCAGCTTGAATGTCTTAACATAAGTTTCCAATGAAATCAAAATAGAATAAATAATGGTTATGACCCAACAGATATGTCTATCCTATGTATGATGTACATGCACATATTTGATGACTTATTTATACATTCAAAGATTGTTTTCATATATGTACATGCACATATTTGATGACTTATTTATACATTCAAAGATTGTTTTCATATATGTACATGCACATATTTGATGACTTATTTATACATTCAAAGATTGTTTTCATATATGTACATGCACATATTTGATGACTTATTTATACATTCAAAGATTGTTTTCATATATGTACATGCACATATTTGATGACTTATTTATACATTCAAAGATTGTTTTCATATATGTACATGCACATATTTGATGACTTATTTATACATTCAAAGATTGTTTTCATATATGTACATGCACATATTTGATGACTTATTTATACATTCAAAGATTGTTTTCATATATGTACATGCACATATTTGATGACTTATTTATAGATTCAAAGATTGTAATCATATATGTATGATGTACATATGCACATATTTGATGACTTTCAAAAGCAATCCACATCTAATTAACAAAATGCCCAAATTATAGATTCATAGATTGTTATTTGATAACAATCTATGAGAATTTAGCTTAGAAACAAGAACAAATTTAGTATTTATGTATTTAAAAAAAAAAAAAAAATTCTGAAAGTAATTTGCTTTATTTTAATGCTGAATAAGATTTAATTAAAAATCCTGTGTTTATTTAAAGAAATGTTATTTTTAAAATAAATCGATGCAGTGAGTTACATATTTTTACCAAGAAGAAACGGTAGAATTTGTTTGCCATTATGAAAATCCGACTTTTTTTTTTTTTAGTGGTACTAGATTTGATGAATGGGGGAGAGAGAAGAGATCAACTTAAAAAAAAAAATTTTTTTCTTTTTTTTTTTTAAGGAGGATTGCGTTTTGGAGGTCAAAAACAATTTTTTTTTTAATTAGTTAAAATATTAAAATTTTCAGTTTAGTAAAAGATTCACAGCAAGTTTTGATAGAGAATCCCAAATAAATCCCCCCCCCCCTGCAAAAAAAATTGTTTCCTTAAACTTTCACTTGTTGACATCTCTAGCACTTGTTGACCCCTATTTCAAGTTAAACTACCCCTCACCCCCCCAGCCTTTGCTTTAACAATTTGTAACAGATCGCGTTTTTTCTTTTTACCTTTGATACTCATAATTAACATTTGTTGGCTTTTTCTTTAATTAGTATTTATGAATTAACCCCCCCCCCTCCTCCTCCAACTCTTTCTAAAAATCACCTTTTATTTTTCCTCTTAAATTAATTATCTTAAAAACTACTGAATAAATCCTTCATTCATGCTTGTATTTAAACAACGGATCCGTTCTTAAGATGCATTCGTTCAATTTGCACGTTAAGCATGATAGAACGTCTTCTAAAGACGCATGAATGCATCTCAAATACCCAGATTAGACGAAGGTCTTCTTAGTGTAGTGATTTGTAGACGGGCCACAAATGGGCCAACATTTAAATTTCTCGCTACAAAACGACCCGAATCTTTTCATTTGGTGAAATGGAGTCGGAAGAAAGACTCCTATCTTACTATTCGGTAATTTTTTTTAAGACAAAAAAGTCCTAATGACATTTTTCCAACCCTTTTTAAAAGAATTTTTTTATTAGAATCAAGATGTGGTACATGTTCTCAGGAGCCATCTTCCCAGGCATTATTGCCTCCTGTTAAAGAGTATGGGTTTACTGCCTATCAACTGAGACACCATCATAAAGCAATGCCTTAGGGATTATACAGACATTCTTTCTTTATCTGTCCAGAGTGCCCTTTTTACGTTACCTTGTGAGGAGACAAATAAAAAAAAAATCCTCTTTTCCCAACCCCGAACTCCTGTTAACTAACAAATCCCCAAAAATAGAATTCCAAATATGTGTATTTTATCTTATTTTTACATGTCAGGCGTCGTGCTTAATTCAGGATATTCATGTTCACAAATATTGTTAAATGTTTAAGATTTTAGAATCTTCAGAAGACGGACAATCCGAAAATCAATGTTAGTATTTACCCCATCTTGGCTGCCATTTGGGATTTTCAAATGGCTGTAAGAAACTATTTTGCGTTATCTTGGCTTCGAATTGACCTACTGCTAATCCAATGTTTTCATGGGTCCAAAAATATTTTAGTACAATTCAAAATGTCAGCCATGCAAATGGCAAGCATCGACTTATTTGAAAATTCTGCGTATTTCAAAAAATGTCTCATTTCACAAATCTCAAGCTTTATATGAAAGTGTGTAAACAATCTTTGTTCTAATATCAGACATTTCACAACTTGAATGACATTCACATTAACATCTTTGCATTGAACGTATCCTACCCTCCGCCCTTTAATAAACAATTAACTCTAACTTTCTGCTGATTCTCTGCAATCAGCGTGTAACGATTTCACTGAATCTTTTTGTTCACGTTCTTCACAACACAAACTAATTATTCTGCTTTCCTTATTGCCATTTTCTGTTTGCTTTTAATGAACTGATCATTTCAAATATTACATATCAACTACTGTGTCAAGTAAAAAATCAACTCTATGCCCCCCCCCATCATCCTCGTCGTCGTCGTCACGCTCACACATACATGATCTCTATAGAGCTACTAAGTATTTAATTTTTAAAAAACTTTTTTACGTTTCCTTTCTCTCAATTAAATCCTTTGTTTTTCGTTTTTAGACATCAGAAAAGATTAACTTTCTTTTATCCCAAACTAAAAATGTTAAATGTTGCTCTGATGAAAATTCCTTTGATGCTAAAATTCCATTTGGACATACCGTTTTCTGGTTTTGAATAAGTCTGGGACTCTGCAGTTCATACTAGAATTTATTAAGAAACTTGTGACCCCATTGATGGATTTCCCAGGAACCACTCGAATCACTACATTAAAAACCTATCACTCCTAAGGGTGAATACAATGAGACGTAGTGGGAGTAGGGAATAGGGGAGATGTATGTTAGTGGGAGTAGGGAATAGGGGAGAGGTATGTTAGTGGGAGTAGGGAATAGGGGAGAGGTATGTATAGAACACAAGCTGTGAATTCAATTCCTTTACAGGGACGTACATTTTAATTTTCTCTTAAATCACACTCCAAAATAAATTTCATGACACTATTTCAGAAGGAAGTTGTTTTAACATTTCTAAAATAATCTTTTTAGCAAGAAACAAAAAAAAAACTTGTCCATCTTTAGTCGATTCGGTTTTGTGTCGATCAAGAATGAAATAATTACAATGGATTTGTGCATATTTATTTTTAAAACTTTTTCACACTTCTGGAATATTAAATAAAATGTTTTAGTGAAACCTTGTTAGCCAATGTTTATTAAATCTGGAATATTAAATATAATTTTTAAGCGAAACCTTGTTAGCCAATGTTTATTAAATCTGGAATATTAAATATAATTTTTAAGTGAAACCTTGTTAGCCGATGTTTATTAAATCTGGAATATTAAATATAATTTTTAAGTGAAACCTTGTTAGCCGATGTTTATTAAATCTGGAATATTAAATATAATTTTTAAGTGAAACCTTGTTAGCCGATGTTTATTAAATCTGGAATATTAAATATAATTTTTAAGTGAAACCTTGTTAGCCGATGTTTATTAAATCTGGAATATTAAATATAATTTTTAAGTGAAACCTTGTTAGCCGATGTTTATTAAATCTGGAATATTAAATATAATTTTTAAGTGAAACCTTGTTAGCCGATGTTTATTAAATCTGGAATATTAAATATAATTTTTAAGTGAAACCTTGTTAGCCGATGTTTATTAAATCTGGAATATTAAATTTTTAAGTGAAACCTTGTTAGCCGATGTTTATTAAATCTAGAAATATTAAATTTTTAAGTGAAACCTTGTTAGCCAATGTTTATTAAATCTGGAATATTAAATTTTTAAGTGAAACCTTGTTAGCCAATGTTTATTAAATCTGGAATATTAAATTTTTAAGTGAAACCTTGTTAGCCAATGTTTATTAAATCTGGAATATTAAATATAATTTTTAAGCGAAACCTTGTTAGCCAATGTTTATTAAATCTGGAATATTAAATATAATTTTTAAGTGAAACCTTGTTAGCCGATGTTTATTAAATCTGGAATATTAAATATAATTTTTAAGTGAAACCTTGTAAGCCGATGTTTATTAAATCTGGAATATTAAATTTTTTAGCGAAACGTTGTTAGCCAATGTTTATTAAATCTGGAATATTAAATTTTTTAGCGAAACGTTGTTAGCCAATGTTTATTAAATCTGGAATATTAAATATAATTTTTAAGATAGACCTTGTTAGCCAAAGTTTATTAAATCTGGAATATTTAATTTTTAAGTGAAACCTTGTTAGCCAATGTTTATTAAATCTGGAATATTAAATTTTTAAGTGAAACCTTGTTAGCCAATGTTTATTAAATCTGGAATATTAAATATAATTTTTAAGTGAAACGGTGTTAGCTGATGTTTAATAAAACTTGGAATATTAGATATTATGTTTTAGTGAAACCTTGTTAGCCAATGTTTATTAAATCTTGAATATTAAATATAATTTTTAAGCGAAACCTTGTTAGCCGATGTTTATTAAATCTGGAATATTAAATATAATTTTTAAGTGAAACCTTGTTAGCCAAAGTTTATTAAATCTGGAATATTAAATATAATTTTTAAGATAGACCTTGTTAGCCGATGTTTATTAAATCTGGAATATTAGATATAATTTTTAAGATAGACCTTGTTAGCCAATGTTTATTAAATCTGAAATATTAAATTTTTAAGTGAAACCTTGTTAGCCAATGTTTATTAAATCTGAAATATTAAATTTTTAAGTGAAACCTTGTTAGCCAATGTTTATTAAATCTGGAATATTAAATTTTTAAGTCAAACCTTGTTAGCCAATGTTTATTAAATCTGAAATATTAAATTTTTAAGTGAAACCTTGTTAGCCAATGTTTATTAAATCTGGAATATTAAATTTTTAAGTGAAACCTTGTTAGCCAATGTTTATTAAATCTGGAATATTAAATTTTTAAGTGAAACCTTGTTAGCCAATGTTTATTAAATCTGGAATATTTAATTTTTAAGTGAAACCTTGTTAGCCAATGTTTATTAAATCTGGAATATTAAATTTTTAAGTGAAACCTTGTTAGCCAATGTTTATTAAATCTGGAATATTTAATTTTTAAGTGAAACCTTGTTAGCCGATGTTTATTAAATCTGGAATATTTAATTTTTAAGTGAAACCTTGTTAGCCAATGTTTATTAAATCTGGAATATTAAATTTTTAAGTGAAACCTTGTTAGCCAAAGTTTATTAAATCTGGAATATTTAATTTTTAAGTGAAACCTTGTTAGCCAAAGTTTATTAAATCTGGAATATTAAATTTTTAAGTGAAACCTTGTTAGCCAATGTTTATTAAATCTGGAATATTAAATTTTTAAGTGAAACCTTGTTAGCCAATGTTTATTAAATCTGGAATATTAAATTTTTAAGTGAAACCTTGTTAGCCAATGTTTATTAAATCTGGAATATTAAATTTTTAAGTGAAACCTTGTTAGCCAATGTTTATTAAATCTGGAATATTAAATTTTTAAGTGAAACCTTGTTAGCCAATGTTTATTAAATCTGGAATATTTAATTTTTAAGTGAAACCTTGTTAGCCAATGTTTATTAAATCTGGAATATTAAATTTTTAAGTGAAACCTTGTTAGCCAATGTTTATTAAATCTGGAATATTTAATTTTTAAGTGAAACCTTGTTAGCCAATGTTTATTAAATCTGGAATATTAAATTTTTAAGTGAAACCTTGTTAGCCAATGTTTATTAAATCTGGAATATTAAATTTTTAAGTGAAACCTTGTTAGCCAAAGTTTATTAAATCTGGAATATTAAATTTTTAACTGAAACCTTGTTAGCCAATGTTTATTAAATCTGGAATATTAAATTTTTAAGTGAAACCTTGTTAGCCAATGTTTATTAAATCTGGAATATTTAATATAATTTTTTAGCGAAACGTTGTTAGCCAATGTTTATAAAATCTGGAATATTAAATATAATTTTTTAGCGAAACGTTGTTAGCCAAAGTTTATTAAATCTGGAATATTAAATATAATTTTTAAGTGAAACCTTGTTAGCCGATGTTTATTAAATCTGGAATATTACATTTTTAAGTGAAACCTTGTTAGCCGATGTTTATTAAATCTGGAATATTTAATTTTTAAGTGAAACCTTGTTAGCCGATGTTTATTAAATCTGGAATATTTAATTTTTAAGCAAAACGTTGTTAGCCAATGTTTATTAAATCTGGAATATTAAATATAATTTTTTAGCGAAACGTTGTTAGCCAATGTTTATTAAATCTGGAATATTAAATATAATTTTTAAGTGAAACGTTGTTAGCCAATGTTTATAATATCTGTAATATTAAATGTTTTACCTGTTATTTCGTTGTTTAATTCTTGTATTGTTTGCGAATGTCTTAAATCTGAATTGTAAGTTTTCAACAAAATGTTGCAATTCTCTCGCAATTATGAAGACGATAAGAACAGAATTTGTAGAAATGTTTTTCAATTCCGTAGATCAAGTTTTAGTTAATATTAGATTCTTTTTTACCGAATCTTATTTTTGGTTCGATACAATCAATTCTCTACTGGTCTTCCGCTCAAGATGGACGATTAGGCGATTCATACGTTTCCTAAGAATATTAACCTAAACCAAAAATTCAGGTTTAATCTTGAACGTAAGCTTGATGACTTCATTATCTGCGTCTAGAAGCACTGTGCTAAGCAGAGATATCCCCCCCCTCTCCCATTCATTAAACAGAAAGAACAAAAATAAATGTTGGCTTATTTTCTAATTTTTAAATAATCTAAAAAAACTTATTAGTGACTAATGATAACCGTGAGATCAGGTTGGTGATTCAAGAACATTTGGCTAAATGACTTCTCCACCCAATAGTTGTGGATTCTGGTGCTGGATTTCAAGCCAAGCGTAGAAATAGTTCAGAAAATAAAATGTACATGTATATTTATGCACAAGAATAGCCCCTAGAACATACATTATATGATGACAAAAAGAAAGGAAAATATCTTTTAAAAAAAGAAGGAAAAAAATAAGGGAAATTTCTTTAAAAAAAAAAATTTTTTTTTTAAGTTATTGTTTTAGAAAAACTTTTTTTTTAAAGTTATTGTTTTAGAAAAAAAATTTTAGTTTCTAAATTTTCATCTCATCATGAATCTCGCTTTACAGTTTGTAAGCAAAAATGCATTTTTATAGATTGTACTTAGGGACAAATTTTGTGGGTAGGGTACGAGGGGCTCACAAATGTAGGATACAAAATAAAAATATGGAGTAGGGCTCGAAACCGATTTTAATGTTTGTAGCTTCCGTCTTTCAAAACATTTGTTTTTTTGTCTTTTCCGTTGAAGAAATATCTTAACTGCAGTCAGCCTTTAGCTAGCTGAGTACTGTCTGTTTCATTGGAATTGATTGCACTGTTATCACAAAAGCATTTTTCTCTTAGGTGATTGGTGTTTTCTATATAAACATTTTAGGTCCATTCATTCCTCTACGATAAGTCAAATATTGTAGCCTACAACGGTGTAAAAAATTTAAATATAGAATCGGTGGCTCTCTTGAAAACCAGGCACAAATGACACTAATTCTGCAATTCTTTTAAGAATAACAAATGAATTTTATGATTATTCAAGTTTTTCTTTTATTGCATCTTTAATTGGTTTCTAGTAGCGTGCTGCTTTTTAATGAGCAATCTGCAAGGATTTACAATCCCGATGGCATTTTAAAGTTTTACAACTTTTCATACTGTTAAAAATGGTACACAAATGAATTAAAAAAAAAAAATTCCTAACTCTTAACTCAAATGATTTCCTGAGATCCATTGAGGGATGAGCAGAGGGTGGCTCGTAAGAACTCCTGTTAATATAAAGAACTCTTATTGGATTGAAGGAGGCCACAACTAGATTATGTGGAGAAACACTGATTTTAAATCCGCCTCGAACATCATTGCGATTCCATCGGCTACGGCCGTTTATGTTAGGGCCTGAGTTAGATTCATGACCAGATGTTATGGAGAGCGGCTCGCATGTCGGTATGCCGGAGTCGTAGTGAAGCATGTGGCTAAACCAGCAAAGTTACCTTCTGATGGGGTCAAATGAATGAAAAGGGAGAGGGTCTATTATTACATCACAATGTATTCTGACTTTGATTGATAGTCATGTTTTTAATGTCAAAGTTCAAACATTGTATATTTAATAATATGTATAACAAATACTGACCCAATGGAGAACAGGTGGGTTTGTTTGCATCATCTTGAATAAATAAAAATTTAATATTTAAAAAAACAAAACTGATTTTGATCTGACCTATTTTACTAACGAATTCTGTTTGTCAAATCTCTCAAAATTTGATCTTTTATTGCTTGTAACTAATTTCACCTACAATAAGTATGCAATCATTGCAACCAATCTTTCTGTCGGTTCTAATATCTCGGACTTTCCCTGTGCGTATGTGTAATATATGATGGACCTCTTCTATTGCATTCCAACTATGAAATCCAGCTGACTAATTTTATGAGTTCATTGTTTGTGTCTACAAAACCCTTCATATGATTGGCAGACGAAGTTACAATCGATGCAAGTGCTAGAATCTTCCACTGATGTTGCAAGAATGCCTAGTCCAGGTTTTGCATTAGCAAGAGCTGATATGTACTAGTTCCTGTTGGTTTGTTCACAAACTCCTAGTTTTGGGGAGTAGACTTCCAAAACCATATTCTGAAACTACATTATCTAAAGTACTAAGGTGGGGTCGAGTTCACGTTTGGCATCTATAAAAAGGATATACATTTATTTATTTATAACTTGAAATGATAGAAATTTAAAAATACAGATTGAAATGTTAATAAAAAATTCAAGTAAGAGTGTTTAGGGGTCCTCATTGAATCCCTGGAAACTGTTGCACCTCATCATTCCGCATTATTAATGTTTAGGGGTCCCCCCCCCCCCAATTGAATATTATTATTATTAATAAACTGATATATAAAGCATATTGGGTTCCTTATTCAGTCGCAGACAACGTTTTCTTGCTAGCATATGTGTATCATATACAAATAAACTAGAAAATCTTTTGATGTGAAACCGTTTCAGTATTTTATATACCTTCAGAAATGCAAAAGGAAATAGAAAAAAGTTTTCTCGTTGGAGATAACAAATGAACAAGGGAAGATAAGTGACGGGCGAAAGAGAAAAAAAAGATGGCCGAGAAATGATTTTTTTTTTTTTTTTTTTTTTTTTTTTTTTTTGCATATTTGAAAAAGGTATATAATAATAATAATATGCCGAAACATCATATGGACTGGATAAAAGCCTTTTTCACATTTACTTTCTAGTTTTCTTGATATCATGGGGTCCGATATTTTCTCTCCCCGCCTTTTTTACACACAAACACCGAGTTAATACTTAATGCATATTTACTCGTCCAGTAGTTAATAATTTAAGATTATAAAAAATATTTAATTGTTAAGATGATAGATTAATGAATATTTTCTAAATGATTATGGAAATATTGGATGCAATTTCACTCTACTAATACTTTTCAGGTTATTTGATTAAAAAAAGAAAAATGTCTTATTTCGTCTGTATTAAATTTTGACTAATTTTGATTGCAAATAAAATGAAGAAAAAAGTTTTTGCCAAAAAAATGTTTTATTTTTATCAGTTTTTGTTCTACTGTTTCTAATTTTTTATTTATTTTTTATTTTTTTATTGAGAACGTTTTCAATCTTATCAAACTATTTTTATATAAAATTGTTTCATATTTTCTTGAACATTTCTTGCATTTGTAGAATTTTTATAATTAAAATCTCAATTTTTTTTTTTTTTTACATGTTCTGAATGCTGAAAGAATGAAAATCTATTTAAACATTAATTTTCTACTGAAAAATATCTGCACCGTATTCCACTTTAATTTCGAAAGCTTCAATTTGTATTGGATGTAAACGAAAATGTGTATTTTCACTCGGTACGTTCAAACTTAAGTATGACACTGACCAACATACAGAGAGATGCGTCCACACATCCCCTAAAATGGTGTTTCAAACTTAAATGATACGGACCATTAGAAATTCTATTTCACACTTAATATTGGCAGCCGACCGACTAAGAGACGGACAGAGACCTGACGGACCGATGCTTGGGCAGATGCGTCGTTGATTCAATCTGCGCATTTAGAAATGAAAATTGTATTTCAAATTGAAGCTCGACTTAGTCTCTCCTAAAGATACGTGGATGCATCTCCCCTCCAAAAGAAGCCCATAATCTCTAAACAAATAATCAAGTCTTAGACAATCAAGCATCGCTTAGCACATATGGAAGGCAATAGTTTCAAAATAAAAGACCTCTTCGTCTCTTGGTAGTTCGACTTCCTTAACCGAAAGTCAAACGATTAGTTTACTGTCGTTCTGTCTTGATGAAAATCCAAACAAATGCAAACCATGTATTTTTCCTCTAAAGTGTTAATGTTTTTCAGCGATCTGAAATCGTGATGATGATGATGATGATGATGATGTAATAATAAGGAAGAGAACACTACTTAGCGTATATGCACGCGTAATGAACAACTTCTTTTTAACGCGCATTTTTAACCTTACAAAACAACAAAACAGGGTGTCATTCATTATACGAGACATTTTTTGTTTTTTAATGTTTTGAGAAATCTTGTCTCGTATAATGGACGATGACGGCTCCCCCTTCCCCTCTCTATAGGTGAAGAATTCGTCTTGAAAGGTTGTTACGTATTATGTGTGTATGTATGCTAGTCGTTAAATCTCTCTCTCTCTCTCTCTCTCTCTCAAACTAACTGACAAATTGCGTTAAAATGGTGATTTTCCAGCTGTTTCCTGCCTTAACCGTTATGACTTGCCACTACTGGATCAAGGACTTGGATCAGGTAAATAATACATCCTCTTCCTATTCCCATACACATCATATATACTTACCTACTTATAACTACTACTACAACTACTACTACTACTGCTGCTGCTGCCAGTTGCACTGTAATTTGGTTTTGGTGCTTCCTTCCTTGGCCATTCTTTCTTTCTCTTCCTCCCTTCCACCACCATCCTCCTCGCTGATACCCATTAATAATTGTCCGTTTATTGCTGCCTTCATCCTTCAATGTTTTGGTTTGGTGTTTCCTTCCCTGCCATTCTCTCCTCTTTTCTTCCTACTCCTACTAATTGTCCATTGCAACCTTCATCCTCCCCATCTCGCTCTGTTCATATTACATTTTACTCATCTCCATCTTTCTCTCCTACCATTATTTCTACAAGTCATCAATCACCCCCATCCCTGCAGATTAATGCTTATCCATTGACGCCTTCATTCTCGATCTTACTATTACATTTCGCTCTGCTCTGTCTCTTCCTTTCTTAACAATCCTAACCCTCATCCCACTACCTATTAATGATTGCTTTCCCTTATCTATATATCTCTCTTTCTCTCTCTTTCTCTCTCTCTCTATATAATCCATATCTAACATCCTCTCTGGTGGCTTTCTCTGTATTGATATGCCCTCTTCTTCTTACTGCTGCTGCTGCTACCCCCTCCCCCTCTAACTTTAACCTACCTTTCTCCTCCTCCTCCTCCTCCCTCCATTGCTTGCAAGTCATCCTTGCTGCTGCTGCTGCTGCTGCTGCTGCTGCTATTCTTATTGTATGCATCAACCAGGAAACACATTTTTACAAGTTTCAATGTTTTACATTTTTATTCATAATTGCCTTTTTAGAATGTCAAAAATTTTAACAAATTGATTTTTCTTAACATTTATTTATTTTTAATTTATTTTTTTAAGCGGTCATTTACTTTTATTCTGCATTTTTTTTTTTTTAATTTGTTCTCTTTCATTTTAAAATTTAAGCTTTATAAATCTCAAAAATAAGAGTGGGGAGGGGAGGTCTAATTTAATCACCCGACAATAAAGATTTTGATAAAGGTGAACGCGCTTCATCCTTTTGTCTGTGTACACACAATTTGTTTCTGGTGAAATTATTAAAAAGATAACTTAAATCTATTCTCTTAAAGACAAAGAAGTCTTATCTTTCACATCTCGATTTCGATCGAAATCTAAACATACGAAGCGTCACAACAGCCTTGCTCATAGATTGTAAGAAATCTTCAAAATGGTAAAAAAGCATTTTCTCATGTGTAAAATAAAAGTGAGAAATTTGACGTAGATTTTGCCGTTGTATGGCTTGCATTTCAGTTTTAAGGAGGACAAAGTTGGCTGTTACCATGACAACAGCAATCTTTTGAATTTTCTTCGTTGCAGAATTGTGAGATTTTCAGGATTGATAATGCCGACTTAAATTTAACGATTTCTCATCTGACTATAAGAATTGGTTGAAATTCCTTCGTATCTAAAAAAAAAAACCCCAGTCTTTCAGTTCAAAGTGTTTAAATAAATCTCAGATTTAAAATTTGCTTAAAGCATGTATCATATGTATACATGTATCATATGTATATACATGTATCATATGTATACATACTAGAAGAATACCTGTCTCAGGGTGAGTAAAATTTCTTCATGAACAGTGTGGCACCAATCAAGATGTAAACCTTATGTCTAGAATCCTTATTCCTTTTTTGATTCTGAAAAATGTCTCAAATTTCAGATTTAAGCTTAAGGAATCTTAAGAAATAGAAATTCAGGAAATCTTATTGAATTGGTGTCCGATGACAATCGATCAAATTCAATGCAAACCTGAAATATTAAAATTTTCAAATTTTATGCCCACTAAAAACCTTTTAAAAAATTCCCCAAAGAAATTTGGAAATTTGGAAAATATTAATTAATTGATGTCTAATATCTATTGTTAAAATTTTATAAAAATTGGAGGTATCTGAATTTTCACAAAAGGCTTTTACCCCCTTTGCATGAAACTAAATTAAACAAAATATAGCCCACATTACAACCCTTTACACCGAGTAGCTGTGTTGAAAAAAAATCATAATGATCAGTTGATTAGTTTAGGAATGAATCTTGTACATAGAAATATGTAAACATATACGTATCTTTAACTTTATATAAATAGATATATATTTTTTGTTCTTGTCATTTAAAGAAAAAATATTTTCATATTTTACCATGTAGACGTGATGAAATTCTGTTAAAGGAATTTCTCAGGAGTGGCAAGAGAGTGGTATAGCCAGGCAGTGTCTCTTTTATCACCACTTCTGGCCTTGAAAGCTGGGCATAATTTACTCCCAATTTTGGGTCGTTTTCTTCTGTCCTGAAAAGTCAACACCTATTAATGTCCTAAACTTACACACAAAACTGGATTCATTTTTAGCATTCAGGTTGTGTTCGATGCTTAAATTCTTTTACGTTTCGCAATTGTTGAGATTAAGATTGATAATATAAATTATTTGGACTATTGTTCTTGTCTTAGATGTTATTCTCACATTTCGGATGATCTAACCTCCAACCTCGTTGGGTACATCTTGTCAGAATTGGTAATCTATTACGGAATTTCGAACTGAACTCTTTATTTAATCTACGAGGGGAGATTGTTCTCGTTCTGTCAGCTATAGTCGGATAGAAATCTTCAGTAATTTTTATTTCATTCTTAGTGGACTGTCACTTAGAACTGATTGTTACTTAACACCTTTATCCGTTACGCCACATGTGGACAATTCTAGTATGCATTCTGGGAGCTTTACACCTAATCTTGTTTTTAGATGTTCTAGTATTACTACTTATTAAAATTACTGAAGACTTCTACTCAGCCATGGCTGATGGAACGAGAACAATCTCCCCCCCCCCCCTGGATTAAATAAAGGGTTCAGTTTGAAATTCTGTATGGATTCCAGATTTCGACAGGACGAAAAGTTGTGAGAATGGTAGTCTGAATAATCCAACTAGAATAAATTATTTCCATTTCAAATTGTATTACCATAATGTTGATCCAGATCCGCCCTTTTTAACCCCTTTTTACACAAAGCCCTCATAAGATGAACACCAACTAAATCATGGGGCACACCAGTTGACCCATGATATTTGATCCAAATTCGTAGGCTGTTGAAAAACATGGCTGCAGCTGCCCATATTTATTTTAGATATCGTAAATATATTCTGAAAGTTTTTTTTTTTCTTTTTTTGTTTTTTTAACATTTGAAGACAAATCTTATGTGAAACACTTATAAAAGCAAGCTTTAATTCAATTCGATTTTCATAAAATAAAAATAAGTCCATCATGAAATTAAATCAACGTACATATTGAATTAAAAAAAAACTAAACAAGATCAATTGATTATTTAAAAAAAAAAAACCCCAAAAACGTGAATATACTTTAATATGCTAAAAGACTTTAAATGCCTTTAAGCATTAATTTTCTTTTCATTAAAACCAAATAAATTCTTCAACTTAGACGTTAGCACAATTTCATAAATAAAAAAAAAATGTTTTTTTTCTTTCTGTTCAGTTCACACACACACGCGCGTATCTTTTTGCGATTATCTCTCGTTTCTCACTCCTTTTATGCTTGTTTCAATTAAATTTTCATCTTTAACGTGTACAATTTGAAATGAAACTTTTTTGAAATATAGGAACTAAAAAATGTATTAAACAACAAATAGTTAAATAATAAAATGTCCTTTTTCCAAACCAATATGCAAATATCAAGAAGTTTCATTGGATATTCTGCTGGCTTGACAGGCCGAAAGCGAGCTCAAGGCGTTTTCTTGAATAGTGGCGATGGAGAGGCGCTCGTCAGTTCACGATGGTCCCCTGTATGGCGGGGCTTATCGCTCTACTTGTCTCCACAGCGATCGGTTGGAACACAGATCTTTCGAAAACCGGCATATTTTGATTACTTGCGCTACTGACGCTGCTACATGTCCAGGGTTTGTATTATCTTGTAAAAGTTTTTTTTTTCTTTTAATAAACGAGCCTTTACAAGATAATACAATTAACTTTTCTTTATGTAAACATTGCAAATTAATTGAACGTTTCAACATTTTCACCAAATATTTTCAATATTTTTTTCATTTTTTAAAATTACTATAGTTAGTACTTTTATTTTCTTTTGTTTTTTTTATTTGTCTAGAGCCTTTATACTTTAATTTTCTCTAATTGTAAACAAATTAAAACAATTGTAAACAAATGTACTTTATAATTTAATTTTCTCCAATTGTAAACAATTGTAAACAAATTAAAACAATTGTAAACAAATGTACTTTATAATTTAATTTTCTCCAATTGTAAACAAATTAAAACAATTGTAAACAAATGTACTTTATAATTCAATTTTCTCCAATTGTAAACAAATTAAAACAATTGTAAACAAATGTACTTTATAATTCAATTTTCTCCAATTGTAAACAATTTAAAACAATTGTAAACAAATGTACTTTATAATTCAATTTTCTCCAATTGTAAACAAATTAAAACAATTGTAAACAAATGAATTTGCTTTCACTAGAAATATTTTAGTGACTAATCATGATTTTGTTTTTGACAAGTTATCTTTGTATATATTTTGTTGTTGAACAAAATCATGGTCACATGTACAAAATCATGTTCACATGAACAAAATCATGTTCACATGTACAAAATCATGTTCACATGAACAAAATCATGTTCACATGTACAAAATCATGTTCACATGTACAAAATCATGTTCACATGTACAAAATCATGTTCACATGAACAAAATCATGTTCACATGTACAAAATCATGTTCACATGTACAAAATCATGTTCACATGTACAAAATCATGTTCACATGAACAAAATCATGTTCACATGTACAAAATCATGTTCACATGAACAAAATCATGTTCACATGTACAAAATCATGTTCACATGTACAAAATCATGTTCACATGAACAAAATCATGTTCACATGTACAAAATCATGTTCACATGTACAAAATCATGTTCACATGTACAAAATCATGTTCACATGTACAAAATCATGTTCACATGTACAAAATCATGTTCACATGTACAAAATCATGTTCACATGTACAAAATCATGTTCACATGTACAAAATCATGTTCACATGTACAAAATCATGTTCACATGTACAAAATCGAAACGAAAAAAACAATTTTGTTACGAGAGAGAGAGGGGGGGGGGGAAAGAAAATAACAATACGACTTTCTTTCAAAGTCTATTTTTTTTTCTGAGGGTAAAATAAACAACAAACATGAGTTTAAACGAACTCACTTTTACAACTTTGTTAATCTTCATTTGAAATGGCACCGGAATTTTTATTTTGAGATTTTTAAACCCCGTTTATTTACAGTAAAAAACAAAACTTAATGTTTCTTTTCTTTGTTTTGTTCACTTAAAATCTAAAGTGTCCTCCAATCTTTACTAGAAGAAAAATGCAACCTGTTCAGTAGTGATGGGACGATTCAATATTTTTCCGGATTCATCCGATACAATTACGGATTCGTTTAAAATCTCTAAATATTTAACTATAGCGGGGGGGTTTTTTTTTTTGTTTTGTTAAAAATTATCGTAAAAAAAAACCCATGTAATATGTTCATATATTTTCGCAAACGTAAGAACACACGTGTGTGTGTGTGTGGGGGGGGGGGGGTGATCTATAGATTTTAGTTTTACTGGTAGATTAAAAACACATATTTATCATTTTATCATTAGTGCCAGCAATAGTAAATTAAGTTTTAAACACAAAAAAAAGTTTTTGGCATCGGAAAATATGCAATTTTCCGATTCTGATACCCCCCAAAAAGTTCTGATTCTGATTAATTGTCCCATCACTACTGTTGGGTCACCCATTCAGCTCAGCTTAGATTGCATCAGGAGAAAGTAAGTTTGTAAAGCCAGTTAAATATAAACAAGTAGACAAAATCGAAAATTAAGCTCTTTCTGCTTGTTATCTCATTTTCTCTAGTTACGATTTAAATAATATTACTACTCTGGTGATATTTCCTTTTTTTGTTTACAATTGACTCTTCCAATCCTTTTCTTTCGCTTATCACATTTGACTGTTAACAAAGAGAGAGAGAGATAGAAGTGAGAGTGATAGACACTGTATAAACTAAGAGGGGGTAGGGGCTCAAACACCATACAGTGAGAGTGAAAGAGATTAACTTAGTAAGAGGTGGGCCATTTGATGAGTTAATTGCAAATTACTGCGAATTAAAACGATTTAAATAGTTTTTTTAATTTTTTATCAAACACAAGTCAATTCCAAAACAGATATATTTTAGCATGTATTTTGTGATGAAAATATATCGGAAACAGACGTTAATTCAATTCCTGCAACGAATCCTACATGGGCGCCATCAAAAGACTAAATAATAAAGTTGCTTTACATAAAAACAACACAAAAATCCAAGAAAACAGAAAATGGTTTGTCTCAGCACGTGCACTCAAAATAATGGCCATCTTCCAAACCCAGGATTACTCATACAACGCAAGAAAAAAAAATTTTATATTTAAATTTAACCCAGCATTAAATAAATCATAACACAAGTCACACAACATGCAGACCGCACCCATCTACATGCATATAAGAACAAATGTGTATGCATTTATAGATGGGAACCCATATGCACACGCATGTACGCGTCGACATACATGGAACGGATAGGTGGCACATGTCTGTGTGGGTGTACGTGCATGCATACAAAAATGGATGTGGGTGCACGTGTGTGTATGAATGTATGTCTATCAATCTATCAGTCCCTCTATTTGTGTCCAAGTACCGAAGTTGAATTCTATATATGTATACATGACTGTCCCCCCCCCCCTACATTCTCTCGCTCTCTCGCTCTCTCTCTTTCTCTCTCTCGTTGTGTATGTATAATGGGTGTTCAGTTAGTTTTGGTTTGTTTACGTAGGCGAGTCCACACGTATACATGTATTTTTGTTTCTGTTTATACATACATACATATATATAATGTATGTATAAACGGAAACAAAAATACATGTATACGTGCGGACTCTCCTACGTAAACAAACCAAAACTAACTGAACACGCAGACAGTAACGACATGGTCATAAAATCTCAAGGGCAATTCTATAAGCATTCTGACCGGAATCAACCCCCCCCCCCCCCCTAACTTTGACCCAGAGAAGCAAAATATATGAAAACATGCACACACGCACACGCAGGAACACTAAACTGTTAAAAATAATGACATTTTTTTCAAATGGAAAATATATCTGAAAAGGGCACGAAGGTTCGAAACGCGTTATAAAATAATAAACAATTGTTGAAAAAATTTTTTTACTAATGTTGGTAGCCTCACTTCTCTAAATATATCTATATATATATATATCTATATAGATATATATATATATATATATATATATATGAATAAATATGAGTTTTTCATCTATCCTTACTATATTAACATCAACATATGTTCTGCTTAGTTAATTCTATGATACATAACATTTTGTAATGCCGTATATATAGTAATCTGCAAACACTCATTTGTAATTTGCAGTGTCATATTTTCTTATATATATATACACAATTTCGTTGATAGTAAAACGTCTGTCGTTATGATGTGGAAACCAGATGCTACACTTTAAATTATTTATTTGCAGAAAATATAAAAAATTTACATTTTAAAAAAAAAAAATAAATAAATAAATAAATAAATAAAAAAAAGACATAAGCCGATCAAAAGTGTAGAGAAAATGGGTGTCGTTGTTCATCCTTGGTCTAAAGTGATAAAAATGTCTATCCCACTCTTAACTAGAATCATCTCAGTCACCACAATACCACATTTACTCTAGGGGCCATCCTACTTAAGATATCCCCGAATTGGTTTAAAATTTTATTGTTCATAGATATACACGTATAAAAAGATTTCATAGATATACACGTATAAAAAGATTTCATAGATATACACGTATAAAAAGATTTCATAGATATACACGTATAAAAAGATTTCATAGATATACACGTATAAAAAGATTTCACAGGTATACACGTATAAAAAGATTTCATAGATATACACGTATAAAAAGATTTCATAGATATACACGTATAAAAAGATTTCATAGATATACACGTATAAAAAGATTTCATAGATATACACGTATAAAAAGATTTCATAGATATACACGTATAAAAAGATTTCATAGATATACACGTATAAAAAGATTTCACAGGTATACACGTATAAAAAGATTTCATAGATATACACGTATAAAAAGATTTCATAGATATACACGTATAAAAAGATTTCATAGATATACACGTATAAAAAGATTTCATAGATATACACGTATAAAAAGATTTCATAGATATACACGTATAAAAAGATTTCATAGATATACACGTATAAAAAGATTTCATAGATATACACGTATAAAAAGATTTCACAGGTATACACGTATAAAAAGATTTCATAGATATACACGTATAAAAAGATTTCATAGATATACACGTATAAAAAGATTTCATAGATATACACGTATAAAAAGATTTCATAGATATACACGTATAAAAAGATTTCATAGATATACACGTATAAAAAGATTTCATAGATATACACGTATAAAAAGATTTCATAGATATACACGTATAAAAAGATTTCATAGATATACACGTATAAAAAGATTTCACAGGTATACACGTATAAAAAGATTTCATAGATATACACGTATAAAAAGATTTCATAGATATACACGTATAAAAAGATTTCATAGATATACACGTATAAAAAGATTTCATAGATATACACGTATAAAAAGATTTCATAGATATACACGTATAAAAAGATTTCATAGATATACACGTATAAAAAGATTTCATAGATATACACGTATAAAAAGATTTCATAGATATACACGTATAAAAAGATTTCATAGATATACACGTATAAAAAGATTTCATAGATATACACGTATAAAAAGATTTCATAGATATACACGTATAAAAAGATTTCATAGATATACACGTATAAAAAGATTTCATAGATATACACGTATAAAAAGATTTCACAGGTATACACGTATAAAAAGATTTCATAGATATACACGTATAAAAAGATTTCATAGATATACACGTATAAAAAGATTTCATAGATATACACGTATAAAAAGATTTCATAGATATACACGTATAAAAAGATTTCATAGATATACACGTATAAAAAGATTTCATAGATATACACGTATAAAAAGATTTCATAGATATACACGTATAAAAAGATTTCATAGATATACACGTATAAAAAGATTTCATAGGAATAAAACTAAGTGGGGGAGAACAAAAAACAAAAACATGATTAGTAAGACCTTCCCGACCCTTTCTTAATAATAAACCATTCATTAAAAAAAAGAAAACTGAAATTCAAACAGAATTTAAACCTATGCCTAAAAAAGATTTATGTGGCTATTATTACGAACTTCACTTATAAGATTTAAAAACACAATGTTTACACTAGAAAGATTCGAAAAAGCAATGTTTATACTAGAAAGATTTAAAAACACAATGTTTACACTAGCAAGATTTGAAAAAAGCAATGTTTACACTAGCAAGATTTGAAAAAAGCAATGTTTACACTAGCAAGATTTAAAAAAAGCAATGTTTACACTAGAAAGATTTAAAAAAAGCAATGTTTACACTAGAAAGATTAAAAAAAAAAGCAATGTTTACACTAGCAAGATTTAAGAAAAAGCAATGTTTACACTAGCAAGATTTGAAAAAGCAATGTTTACACTAGCAAGATTTGTAAAGAGCGATGTTTACACTAGCAAGATTTGAAAAAGCGATGTTTACACTAGCAAGATTTGTAAAGAGCGATGTTTACACTAGCAAGATTTGAAAAAAGCGATGTTTACACTAGCAAGATTTGAAAAAAGCGATGTTTACACTAGCAAGATTTGAAAAGAGCGAGCGATGTTTACACTAGCAAGATTTGAAAAGAGCGAGCGATGTTTACACTAGCAAGATTTGAAAAGAGCGAGCGATGTTTACACTAGCAAGATTTGAAAAGAGCGAGCGATGTTTACACTAGCAAGATTTGAAAAGAGCGAGCGATGTTTACACTAGCAAGATTTGAAAAGAGCGAGCGATGTTTACACTAGCAAGATTTGAAAAGAGCGAGCGATGTTTACACTAGCAAGATTTGAAAAGAGCGAGCGATGTTTACACTAGCAAGATTTGAAAAGAGCGAGCGATGTTTACACTAGCAAGATTTGAAAAGAGCGAGCGATGTTTACACTAGCAAGATTTGAAAAGAGCGAGCGATGTTTACACTAGCAAGATTTGAAAAGAGCGAGCGATGTTTACACTAGCAAGATTTGAAAAGAGCGAGCGATGTTTACACTAGCAAGATTTGAAAAGAGCGAGCGATGTTTACACTAGCAAGATTTGAAAAGAGCGAGCGATGTTTACACTAGAAGGTGTCGGATTTGAAATTCATTTTTTCCTTTTTTCATATACGAAAAATAGACAAAATTATTCAAGAAAATCTGTTTAAAGAGGAAACTAATAAATATTCGACATTTACTCCGTTGCTTTTTATTTGTGTCTTAGAAGTATTGTCCAGGGAGTTCTGTACAGGTTGTCCGGAAGAGATGCTGATGATTTAGTACTTTTCTGTGAAACAATGGAATGTCTACTTGTTAAAATCTTGGAGGAATGCTATAAAAATTTTTAAAATAAAACACTTCTTTTTTGTTGTTGCCATGGCAATAAGGCAAAGCATTTTAAAATAAAACACTTTTTTGTTGTTGCTATGGCAAAGCATTTTAAAATAAAATGCTTTTTTGTTGTTGCTATGGCAATAAGGCAAAGCATCTTAAAAAAAGAAGCTTTTTTGTTGTTGCCATGGCAATAAGGCAAAGCATTTTAAAATAAAACACTTCTTTTTTTGTTGTTGCCATGGCAATAAGGCAAAGCATTTTAAAATAAAACACTTTTTTGTTGTTGCCATGGCAATACGGCAAAGCATTTTAAAATAAAACACTTCTTTTTTGTTGTTGCTATGGCAATAAGGCAAAGCATTTTAAAATAAAATACTTCTTTTTTTGTTGTTGCCATGGCAATAAGGCAAAGCATTTTAAAATAAAACACTTCTTTTTTTGTTGTTGCTATGGCAATAAGGCAAAGCATTTTAAAATAAAACGCTTTTTTGTTGTTGCTATGGCAATAAGGCAAAGCATTTTAAAATAAAACGCTTCTTTTTTGTTGTTGCTATGGCAATAAGGCAAAGCATTTTAAAATAAAACACTTCTTTTTTGTTGTTGCTATGGCAATAAGGCAAAGCATTTTAAAATAAAATACTTCTTTTTTTGTTGTTGCCATGGCAATAAGGCAAAGCATTTTAAAATAAAACACTTCTTTTTTTGTTGTTGCTATGGCAATAAGGCAAAGCATTTTAAAATAAAATACTTCTTTTTTGTTGTTGCCATGGCAATAAGGCAAAGCATTTTAAATAAAACACTTTTTTGTTGTTGCCATGGCAAAGCATTTGAAAATAAAACATTTTTTTGTTGTTGCCATGGCAAAGCATTTTAAAATAAAACACTTTTTTTTTTGTTGTTGCCATGGCAATAAGGCAAAGCATTTTAAAATAAATCCAAATGTTGAATGTTTTTTTTTATTTTTCTTTGATTTCTATCAAATTTTTATTTCTTATAAAAAATGCAAATTTCTTCCGAATGCTACTTAACACAAAACAAATGTTTAACTGTAATTGAAAGAATTAATAAATATTTAGTCGACGTAATATCTTTAAAATGAGTCGACTCGAAAGACGTCTTGATTTCACCACCATCTTTTTTTTTTCTCCTCCATTCACATTTTTTTATATTTTAACCGTTTTACTAGAGTAAGGAATACATCATTTATTCTTTTTTCTTTCTCGCTTTAGTATTGTAGGCCTCTCCGTCCTTGGTAATTATGGCTACCTTGCCATTATTATTAGAATCAATTTTAAAATTTTGTACCTATTCATATACAGGGTGTTTCAAAAGTCTTGGGAACATAACGATTTTTAATAACTCAAAAACTATTAGGAGTTGAAAAATGAAATTGGTACCGTTGGAAAGGTTAAAGTTCCAAGTTTTGTGGGGAATCTTCAAAGTTGCTCAATATGAGCACTATTCGTCACACGGCAGACATCTAGTCGATAATCCATTTCCTGCCAAACGCGTTCCAGCATCTTGACGTCAATGGTTCCTACAACTGCCGTTACTCGAGCCTTTAGTTCGTCAATATCTCTTGGAAGGGGCGGCACATAGACTTGTTGCTTGACAAAGCCCCAAAGGAAAAAGTCACACGGGGTAAGATCTGGAGACCTAGGAGGCCAGGGCATGAGAACGTCATCACCTCGCCCAGATCTCCCAATCCATTTACCAGGCAGCCTTGTGTTAAGAAACTGCCTTACTCTAAGACTCCAGTGTGGTGGTGCACCATCTTGTTGAAAAATGAAGTCATCAGATTCTGCTTGTTCCAACTGAGCCATTAACCAGTCTTCCAGCATGTTGAGATAGGATTCACCAGTGATAGTTGCCTCTTCAAAGAAGAACGGTCCATAGACACCTTTCTTGGAAATTGCACAAAACACGTTCACTTTTGGTGAATCTCGCTCGTGCTCAAGAAGTTCATGAGGATTCTCAGTACCCCATATGCGAGTGTTATGCTTGTTAACTTTGCCATTCAGATGGAAGGTCGCCTCATCGCTAAAAACAAGCCGGTCATCAAAGCCGTTATCTTCCAACTTCTCTTGCATTGCAATGCAAAAGTCACGGCGAAGTGGCTTATCAGTGTCCTTCAACTTTTGGACCAACTTGAGCTTGTAAGGTACCATTTGCAGTCGTTTCCTTAAGACACGCCAGACAGTTGCTGGAGCAAGCTGAAGTTCCCTGCTGGCTCTTCTCACTGATTTACGGGGGCTCTGCTGAAAGGCTGTCCGAACTTGCTCAACTGCATCTTCTGAAGTTGAAGGGCGACCTGTTCGCTTACTTGGGCACAAACACCCATCTTTCACAAATTTAGCATGCCATCTGACAATGGATTTCCTTTCAGGGGCTTCTTTTTTAAATTTCCTGCGAAATGCACGCTGAATACATGTCCACGATTCAGTCTTTGCAAATTGGAGGACGCAAAATGCCTTGTCTTGTTTAGAGAACGCCATTACTGCACCTGGAAAGATAACACAAAAATCATTAGTATGACCAAAAACTTGATTAAGCAAGCTTTAAAATGGCACCAGTTTCATTTTTCTACCTGGAATAGTTCATGAGATATACGCATTTGTAATGTTCCCAAGACTTTTGAAACACCCTGTATATATGTATTCATGTATATATGTATTCATGTATATATGTATTCATGTATATATGTATTCATGTATATATGTATTCATGTATATATGTATTCATATATATATGTATATGTATATATATGTATATGTATATATATATATTGTCTCACCATATTTTTCTATGTGTTGCTGTTTCTCTGAACACTGAATTATTGAAAAATAATGTTTTTTTTAAATGTTTTTTTTTTTTTTTTGTAATCTCGAAACTTCTTAATTAAAAAGTAAAAAGTTTAGAATTGAATCTATTTACAGAACTAATTTTGTTAAAGTTTTTTTTAATTTCAATTTCGGTTGTTTTTATAGATTAATTCCGATGCTGTTGACTTTTTTTTGTATTAGTATTAGTAGTACGTGCACCCAACATTACATGAGACCCTATGTTTTACCGGATTTCCTTTAGGTAAATTGGGCCGTGTATGATCAGGGCATTATTTCTGTAAAAATAAACCGCCAATTTGTTTCCTTTTCTTTTATTATTATTATGGCACCACTTATCGAGGCCAAGAGCCATTCAAGGATTTAAGTTAATGTTATCCGAATGGTCATCGGATGAACTGCATACAAATGATCATTTCTGTTTTGATTCGTCTGGAAAAGATGCAGACGGCAGGTTGTCTTTTATTGGGGGGGGGGGGTAGAAAAAAAGATTAATAACTGATAAAAGCATCTTTCATGTTACAACTACTGACAAATTGGACATAGTAGGGCAACTCATCTAGGAGAAGGAAAACTCTGAAATAGAAAACAACTTGGTCACAGGTATTCATCGTGTGGCACACATTGTGCCCCCCCCCCCACCTCTTCCCACAAACATGCAGCACTTGGAGAGAGCAAATTTTTTTCTCCACCACATTGCATGGTCAACTTTAAGCAGGTCAGCTGATAATTTTTTTGAGTCCTCCTCGTGATCTTGCGATGACCATATTTAAAGCTTATTTGAAAATCAATAAGTAACTTTGATTGGCTCGTTGTGTTTCTTTTTTTACGAGGAACGCCACGTTAACAGTAAAATCTTTATCGATAAAACGTGAAAGAAAGCAAATCTATTGAAAAAAAACACGTTAGCAATTCAGAGATTTAAAAAGGTTGGATTTTTCCAGATTTTTTTTTTTTTTATATAATATACTTAAAATTCTATAACTTCATTTTTTTACACTATTAAACTTTAAAAGTGGCAAAAAATAAATTGATTAAAAATAAGCCTTTTATAAAAATACTTTTCTAAGTTTATTTAAAAGAACAAGAAAAAAAAATAGGAATTTCCTGAAATAATTTTAAACAGATGTTTTCTTTTGCAAGTAGAATTCTTATGAAAATTATTGAAGTTGCTGTGAATTTATTTTAATGGTTCATTTTATTTATTAAGCCAAACTGTACAGCTCATTACATTGAATTAAAAATGATTTTAATCCGCAAATCCTTTTTCATTTCATTAAAATAGATTGGAGTTTTTTTGTTATTTTTCCCCCTTATCAAATTTTGGTGTTTCTTGCTAAAAATATGAATACAATTTTAATGTTGCTATGCAGATTAGTTATTGCCTAGAAGTATAATTCCAAGTTTTAGTAAAAAACATACCTACACATTGTCTTAGGATCTGCAAATTTATTTTACGTTGCAAATAAAAGGAGCCGGGCTAAAAATTTCCAAGAGGAGATGACGATTGATGCGGCAAATAATGGTTTTTATGCTTATGAAATTTATTTGATGATGATGATGAAAAAAAAAAAACTTTCATTAACCTCAACACTAAAACCCAACTCACAGATAGCAGTTGAGACTCTAAATTTGGCTATGCCTTATATACACACTTAGATAATGTAAGGCACTCAAAATGGTAGCCATTTATGGACTCGTTTCCAAAGGAATCATTGTCTCTGCAATAACAAGTCTGCATAACATTCGAATTCAATTTGTCAAGAGGCACCAACCCTTCATTTAAAGAAGCAGATTCAAACAAGGGATGTTTTTGTTTTGCCTCACCCCCCACCCCTCCATTTGAAATTCATTAAATCCAACCTTTTTCTTTTTTAATCTTTAATCCAATGCTAATTTATTCATACATTTGATTTTTCATTTTAAATATATTTCTGGAACATGTTTTCACTTTGAGTGATGGCCATCATTTTATGTATGCCACAATTGCGTACAACTAACCCGTGGGAAAATTGACGGAAAGCCAAACACTGTAACTCTCTTTTTAGATATGTCAGGAATACCACATGCTTGCAGCATCTTTGATGTTTGCAAATTTTGAGTGTATACTTTCAATACATCTTCACTTGATTTGGTAGAAATCTTAACTATCAGAAATGTCACGCGATGGAACAAGTTTATAAAACTGAAAAAGAGGAATTGCATTTCTTTGATTACTCGTGCTTAATTGTATTATTATAAATGTAAATATTATTATAAATGTAAATATTATTATAAATGTAAATATTATTATAAATGTATATATTATTATAAATGTGAAATATTATTATAAATGTAAATATTATTATAAATGTAAATATTATTATAAATGTATATATTATTATAAATGTATATATTATTATAAATGTATATATTATTATAAATGTATATATTATTATAAATGTGAAATATTATTATAAATGTAAATATTATTATAAATGTAAATATTATTATAAATGTAAATATTATTATAAATGTAAATATTATTATAAATGTATATATTATTATAAATGTATATATTATTATAAATGTGAAATATTATTATAAATGTAAATATTATTATAAATGTAAATATTATTATAAATGTAAATATTATTATAAATGTATATATTATTATAAATGTGAAATATTATTATAAATGTAAATATTATTATAAATGTAAATATTATTATAAATGTAAATATTATTATAAATGTATATATTATTATAAATGTGAAATATTATTATAAATGTAAATATTATTATAAATGTAAATATTATTATAAATGTATATATTATTATAAATGTATATATTATTATAAATGTATATATTATTATAAATGTATATATTATTATAAATGTGAAATATTATTATAAATGTAAATATTATTATAAATGTAAATATTATTATAAATGTAAATATTATTATAAATGTATATATTATTATAAATGTAAATATTATTATAAATGTAAATATTATTATAAATGTAAATATTATTATAAATGTATATATTATTATAAATGTGAAATATTATTATAAATGTAAAATATCCAGAAAATGTTTTATTATATCGTCGGCTTTTTTGTATCTTATTTACATTATAAAAAAATTTGAAAAGTAAATTTTGAATTAATGTATTTTTCGTTTTTTCCCAGGTCTTGGGGCGCTTTCCCCATCTCTTTCTCCACATACAAGCCTGCCGTCTTCTCGCGGACTTGGAGGAATTCCTCAAGTTAACTATGGCCATCCGTTGCACAGTTCCGTTTCTCAGTTTTTGGACACCATGAATCTGCAGTCGTCATTTCCCAGCCAATCGCATTACAAAACGGTGGCCAGCTCATTCCCGTTTGACTCTGCTCCACGCTCATCGACCGAACAACCGACCTGTTATAGTTCAGCTCGATATGCAACCTCATCGCACAGCGGTGTTCCTGCACACAGTAAATCCATTTTCAGTCAGGATTTCCATTCTAGCAAGGATCTTGCCAGCAGTCTGTCCCAGTCACCGATGTCCCCTAATCCTCACGTTTCTGAAACGAGCAATAAGGGTTGGAGCTTGTCCAACTTTGTTCCGACTTCATCGAACCCCTTTGCAAACTTAACCAACGAGCTGTCTGGGCCCGGCAACTATGCACCGGCCTCACCCAGTCCCCAACAACACATTCCTCCCCCGGCTCACAGCACCAACCGAGCCATCAGTCTCTCGCAGCGAAGCCCTTACCAACCTGATCCCATATACTGTTCCACTACGCTGTCCAGCAGCAAGTCGGTGGCCTCACCGCAGCTGCCTCCTGTTTACAGCCGCACATCACAATCAGCGAAGCCGGCCCATTCGCCACAGTTGCCTTCACCATACAACATGTCCAACATCAACCATGAGCAACAAACACCACAACAGCAGGCGCAACAACAACAACAACAACCTGCCACCCCTCTTTCTCAACCCCCAACACCCCGGCCATCAAACTACTCCTCCCCGCAAGATCTAGAGAGCATTTCCGGCTCGCAGTCCCCCCTCTACGACCCCTACAGCTGCATTAGCACCAAAAATTATTCTGTCACTTCTACTGCACCCACTTATAGCTCTGTATCTCATATGACGTCAGACATGGGCTATGATCCTGTGAGTCCGACCCAGCCTCTCTCTGAGCCACCTCCACAAAGCCAACACCAACAGCCGGGAGGAGATTCGTTCTGCACTGTCTCCCTGCAAGATTTGGCTTCTATCGGATCTAGTCAGGACCGGATGCAGAATATCAAGAATCGAGAGAGCGTACTGTTGCAAGAGACGTCGCATATTATGCTACACAGCACGACCAACAAGGGAGTGTCACAGTCTCTAAATGACCTTCAGCAGACTGTTCAGAATATTCAGAGTATCACGTCCCGGCCGCAGGCCATCCAGTCTGCTCATAGCATGCACAATGGCCAGCTCTCGCAGAGTGTTCAGAGCCCCATGCAGCAGTCCCCCATTAGTGTGGGGAGTCCGCAGGCTCCAATATCTCTTGGCAGTCCGCAGACTCCTCTTCCCAGTTCCACTGTAGTACAAGCACCTCCTCCTGTCCAAGCTGTGGCGGATTCAACCACCAAACCTAAACGGGGCGGGCGTGGACGCAAGAAAAAAGACATTCTCTATGACAAAGCTCTTGAGCTTGGCCAAGAACATCTATTCAACGATGAACCGCTAAACATGACCCAAAATACTGCAAGTGTGTTTCCCAACATGGCACAAGTAATGTCTCAGCAGTGCCATGACACGCTTCCTCCCCAACCGTTGACTGAGGACACGTTGAGCCCTACATACCAAGATCATGTGGATGACCGACAGCTGAAGGTTCAAAATGTCAGTCCGGGGATGGACCCATCTTCGGTTGCTCGTTTAAACAACCGGCACCAGGAATCTTCACCCCCGAACATGCAGCAGTACTCTGTGCCAGGAAGTGTTGAAAATTCCCAACCCGGTTCTGACCCAGTCACAAACATGCATGCCGCATCGGTCGGCGGTAGCATCGGGAGCCCCCAAGGTGTCATGCCCGAGGACACACCCATGTCCGACACGATTGAACGACGGCAGGGTCCTATTCCAGACCAGTATTCCGATAGCCTGACTCCGCCAACTCCAACAGCCGCCGAGTTGTCAGACATTCAGAATTATGGGATGAGACGGCTGTCCGAATCCGCTTATGCGAACGCAATGGCTCCCAATCCGATGGTTCATAATCAGATGAGCCTGCAGCATGCGGAGCAGTTGTGTCCCGAAACGATGGCCATGAAGCAAGAGCCCTCTCTGCAGATGCACCATTCCTCGTTCATGAATTTCTCGCAAGTGTCAGCCTCCAAAGATTTGGTGCATGGTTCCAACAGCTTTGAGGATTTGGCAATGGGCAAAGATGACGGCTCGGAATTTGACGATCTCGTCAGTGTCAATACTGCTGATACAAAGCCGCATATGCTTTCCAACGACGATGAAACGCTTGGGGTAGCTGTCGCGACGATCCATGCTGATTTTTCGATGGCTGACAGGAAAATAAAGAGAAATCGTACGAAGGCGGAACAGAAGCAGATGCCGTTGACCGTTACGGCGATCACTCTACAGGCTGAATACGATGAGGAGTTTCAGCACCTGCAGAGTAAGGCAATGCTTGATGGCGAGCTGCTGCAACTGAAGAGACCTCAAGCGAAACCTATAAAGACAGTCGATGCTTTCCAAGAAAGCTATATAAATTTCTTACACGGTAAAAAAACAGAGACCTTGTCTAGTTTGAGTTATTCCAATATCACTAGGCGCACCCCCCTTACTAAGTATGACCCCAGACTGTTCACTCCTAGTCAGAACAATATGACCCGTGTCGACGCGTCTGGGAGTGGTTTCAGAAAGACGCCGAATTTAAGCGCTCTGGATAGTTCTAAAATGGATCCATCAGCAGACGTGAATCCGTCGTCGGGATTTTCTGATGAGGAAGAAAACAGTATGAACGTGGTCGAGGATTTGTTTCAAAATCTTTGTGATAATTTTGAAGCCGACAATCAGGTGCATAAACAATTAGTCTCCGAAGCGGCGGGCAGAAGCCCTCGACGGGGACGAGGCAGTCGCGGCGGCCGTTCTTCTCGGGCCAAGCGCGGACGGGGCAGATACTGGATGTTTCCCGGCGAAAATGATGGCGATAAGATTCCCATGACTCCTTTACGGCAAACGTCTTCACGCAGAGCAAAAGAGAAAACTCTCACACAACGTAAACGTAAACATGGTAAGTTTTTAAAAAAATTTTGTTGCAAACTTTTTTGTTTTTGATTTCTTTCAATTGATTTCTCTTATTGTTATCATTTTTTTCTTTATCATCCAAGCTTTTATTATTTATTCACTTTTCGTTTGAGGATTTTGAACACGAATAGCCACATTTAGAGAATACTTCATTCTGTCTCTTTTATGGCATATCAACCGTTTGTGAGTCATTTAATACTGAAACCCATTCATTGAAGACTCTTCTTCGTTTGACGTCTTTTCCACACATGACGATGATGATGATTGGTTACTATGTGTGTTTATTGAAATTTTGAAGATTTGGATTTTATGTTATGAATATAACGGAATTGGTAAATTTTTAGTTTTACTAAACTAGAAACAAATATTTTATGTTAAAATTTATATATGCATATATGGCGTCCATGAATGCTAAAATAGTTCTCAGGGACGTCACAAACAAATTACGGTCAGCCACCCCATGTTTAATGTGTCTTTTACACATCAGATGTGGGTTGCACATTTTTCTGTCGGTACAAAGTGACCGTCTCTATCATTTATGATGGTTTTGATGTGCCATTGACATTTTTGACGGTGTCGTTCCAAATCTTTCTCGGCCTGCCTTTTCCATCACTTACCCTTAATTAAGACGTGTGTACATTTAGCCAACCAAAGCTTCGTTCAACATGTCCATGCTAGAGCCGACTCCATTGAAGACAAATTACTAGTTTGCCGATAGCTAAAAGAGTGAAGGTTCATACAAAGGGGCACTCTGGATTGGGACAAAAATTTAAATTGCCTCAGTCTTGAAGGATTTCTCCTTCACTGACCGAGGACACGAAAGATATTGACAAAACAACGCAGAACTCCGTCCTCGTGAAGAGGCAAGTAAATAAGGACACAATCTCTGCAATGTCTCTTCAATATACCCCTTCAATATACCCCTTCAATATACCCCTTCAATATACCCCTTCCTCTTCATGAAATAAATGTGAAAAACAAAACAACTTAGTATAGTTTTAATGGGGGAAGGTGGGGTGATATTCTGTATTCGTTATTTTGTTTGTTTATACATTTTGCTTACAGAAAAAAAATCTCTGCAATGTTTTGCTTTTAATATACTCCCCCTTTTTCTTAAAATAGATATGAAAAATCAAACGACGCAATGGTTTAAAATAAATTTTTAAAAAGTTTTGAGTATTGTCCGTCTGCTTACAGGTTCAATGTGTGTGCGTGAGTAACCAGAAGTGAAAACAATCAGTGTCAGCCCGAATCAGTCCTTTTTCGTATTTGCTTTGCTTTGGGGTGCCTGACATTCATTTGATCCGATTTTTCATTACCTTCTAACTCATTAGAAGTGTATTTATCAGACTTTCCTTCATTCATTCATTTGTAATTGTGTGAAACATTGTTTTTTGATTTTTGTCATTAGTCATTCATCAAAGATCAGTGGTAACACAAATATCGGTTCTATTGCTGATTGACGCCATTTGCTGTAAAGTTAAAATGGTCTCTTTGAAAACAAAATTTATATAATTTTAAGCAAGGAAATTTAAGATGAAAGTCAAATCCAGACAATGAATTTTTTGTGATTTCTGATATATTAAATGTGTGAGTTTCAAACAAAAAACCTCAAGTATGGCATTTTACGGCAAAAAACAAAAGATTTTATAACTGAAACTTTTAATTTTGCTTTGAACCAGCGAGATTTCACACTTCAGTTATAGATTTCAACACACTAAACCTCTTACCAAAAATGAGAGGCTACCAAGACTACGTCCTGTGGTTGTTTTTAAGTTCCTTGAATTGTTCATAAGCTTTCTTTTTAAGTGCTCACTTGTCTTATTAGGACCTGTGGTTTCGAAGTTATCCTCATTTGAAAATTACTTAATTTAGAAAAATTCATAAATCTTTTACAAAATCTTATTTCTCGCAATTTTGGCAAACTTTAAATGGCCATAAAATTACTTCCACTCAAGCTATTTAGCAAATTATTATTTTTGTTTTTTTGTTCAATCAGAAATTTAATCCACAAGACAAAAAACTAAGTATGAAATGAAATTGTAAAAGTTGTAAAATTGTTTATTTTTTCACCCCTTGGCACATTGTGCATAGATAATTATCGTCAGCAAATGATCTGGAAGATTATTGACGAAGATCAGGAAGGGAGTTGAGCCCAAAGTGGAGCCTTGAGGCACACGAGCATTGATTCGATGCACTTCATACTTTTGCCAAGCAACAACTACTTTTCTAGACCTGTCAGAGATAAAGGAATTTGATGATTGAGACGACATTGTCAGATATTCCATGAGTTGCAAGCTTTTAAAGTGAACCTTTGTTGCAAATCGCATCTTTAATGTTCACAATGAAAAATAGATGAAGGGTTAGGGGTTTTATTATGACTATTCACTTGCAAACGAGCTGACACAGATTGTTGACCAACCCACTCGCATACGAAACGCTGGTGCACATTTTGCAAGCTGTCTCTGAACAGTGCACAACTACTGTCCTACCTCCTCTGTGATCCTCTGATAACTCTGTTGTCTAAATTAAGATCAAAGTTCAGGAAGACCTTGAATGTCCCTCTCCCTGGCACAACTGCATTAGAATGAAGACACTCACTGTCTTCAATTATGTTCTTTGCTTTAAAACGTCCGACCACAAACTCCATCCGAACATGTTGTCTAACGTTTTATTAACTCTAGATAGTTTGCATATTTTCTGATGAGCCCTTAACATAGGATACGCACACAGTATCACAGTTGTCTTCCTTTTTATTATCGTCCAACCTCCGATTTGTTTTCGTTGGCGTCAATGTTGTGCGCCGGGTGGGGGTGGCGGATTTCTTTAGATGGATATATCTTGTTTGACTAAGTCGACTGTTATAACTTGTGATCGTAGGTTTTAGATAATGGACAATCCCTTTCTTTATATTGTACTAGCAGGACTATGTGGCATTGCCCGGGAGCAAGGATAAAAAAAAAAAGCAAGAGTGAAAAAAAGTGAAAAAAAAACGTATATAACTAAAATAAAACTTTACGTGCAGACGTCGGAAAGGAAAGAAGGAAAAAATGACTCGGCCAAAAGCTCTACTGAATTGCAATCGTGTCTACTAATATATGTTCTTGATTAATATCTACACAGTTGTGAGACTGCCTACCTCTGCTTGACAATGTAAGGATGTGCCAAAGTCTTAGCTTGGCCCTACTTCTCCATATTGTATGAAGTATTCCCAAAGTTATGCCGTGATAATGTTAACTCAAAAACTATTTATCTGATGAAGTTGAAATTTTGCATGGTGGTAACTGTTATCCCAGAGCATCAAATTTAGAAAAATCGAAAGTTGAGATTCTGTCAATTTTAACCGTCACCAAACTTTTCAAGGTCAAAGATGCAACACTTTATTGGCTATGATATCGACCAAGTAGCAAGTCTCTACAATGAACAAAGTTATTTCCTTTCACCTTTTCCATGATGTAGACATCCCCAAATTAAATCGGCAGATAACTAGCTGTACCTTCCCAGTGTTGCCTGGGAGTGTTCTTACTTCCGTTTTGTTTTGATTCAGTTATATATATATAATATATATATATATATACTAGCAAATGTATGCTCCCTCTGGTCGCATATTTTTGCTAGGCTGGGAGGATATGATGGTGAAAGAACTACACGCTAGACCCCCCCCCCCCCCCAGTGAGAGATAATGCCTGGTAGGATGGTATCATGACAACAGTACATATACTGCAATACCCCCTCATAGATAGAGGAAGTAATACCTGGGAGGATTCCTACATGAAAGGAGAAGGTAATCCCTGCGAGTATGGTATCATGGAAACAAAAGATACTTCTCCCCCCCCCCCCCCAAAAAAAAAAAATTAAGATAATGTAGTTTTTGGAAGATGATCTCATGACAATAGAAGAGATACTACATTACCCCCTTCCTCAAAGGAGAATATAAAACCTGGGAAGATTACCCCCACCCCTTTAAAAAGGAGAGGGTAATTACTGGGAAGACCGTCTTATGACAACAGAACTGATACTACCCTACCCATTTCCATTAAAAAATAATACAATATTAGATTAAATATTTTTTTTTTACATTCATTTAAAAATGCCTAATCATAAAAACTTTATTTTTTATAGTTCCTTGGCCTTTTGGCTAAGATCAAAGTGTAGTATCTATTCTCTGCATCCCAATAACATTAGACGTTTTACTATCGCCGAAACTATTGCATATATAAAAAAAAATATGACAATGTAAATGTATATTCCAGAAAATAATTTATTCAAAACTGTTAAAAAAATTTTTTTTTGGCCTTTTTAAATATAATTTAGCAAGTTACACTATTTAATTATTAATTGAATCAAATTATGTTAATAGCTTCCCAAACTCTCAATTTTTTAAATACATGAGGATTTGCGGAGAGTTTTAAAACTATTTAAAATTACTTTTTATTTAATGTTTTAAAGGCTTCCAAATTGCTGTAAATTTTTAAAGTATTACAAATTCAGTCTTTTTATTTTTTTGTTTTCAACTAATAACAAAATAGTAAAATGGCTGACTTGTTAACAAAGAAACTGAAATGCATTGGATTTAGTACTTTACGCTATTGCCTGTTTAATTTAAATAAATAATTTATTAATGGTAAATGATAGTTTTCCAATAAAAAAGAAGTCGTGAGACCGGGGACCTTTAGATCTTCAATCTGATACTCTCCCAACTGAGTAGTTATTTCGGCTGCTACTTATTAATCTTAGAATGCTAAGCATTTCAGATTTCTACTCGCTGCTGCTATTTAGGATGTCATTTATTGCAAAACAATCCCATCCATTTTAAAATCAGCATCCAACTTTTTTCCGCCGCATCCTGCAGAATACGATCTGTCGTCTCTTAACTGACCTCAAGACCTTAAGTTTTCCACTACTTTGTTTAGTTGACTCTTCCTCGTCTTTCAAATCAATCTTATCAGGTCCGTTTCTCTGTGGTTTGTCTCTTTCGCTACACCCCCCACCATTCATTCTAGACATACCTTGCTCACTCCGACTCTTGATCTTTTTGCGTGTCTATACCGTCCTAACACTTGTTTTGAAAGACACCTTTTCCATTGTTTCGATGGTTCAAAACTCGAATGCATGACGACAGACGAACCCAACAGAACTCTGAAACTAATGATAGAGAATCTCTCTTTGAAGTCGATGCATTTAACGACTTTGGACGCGTGCTATCAGCTACAAATGACACCGATGAAGCATTACAATACCACATAGGCATCGGATGAGCAGCTTTAAAAATAAAACAGACTCGTTCTCACTTCAAACCGTGTATCATCAGATAAAAGCTGAGATTATCAACATGTAAGTATTGACAGTAGTGCGATATGGTTTTGAGTGTCAAAAGGACAAAACCCTATAGATAGGAATTATTAATAGTGGAAGAAGATTTCTTAAATCGGTGTTTAACATTTAACAATTTTTGGATTCGTAGTCTAGAGTTTGGGATGTTGACTTCGCAGCCGTGTGTGTGTGTTCACTTTAGCAGCCTGTTATGTATTTTGACTTTGTTTAGATTTTCAAAGATATCACATATTTTACTCTTAGCAAAAACAAAAAAATTAAGAAATTTTGGTTTTTCTTCTAAATTTTTGTTGAATTATTCATTAAATTATTTGATAAACTGGCGTAAAAAGTGAAAAAATATCTTTTGGTTTTATTATTACAATTTTGTTTTTTTCTTATTCCCATTCGATTCGATGGGAAAGTCATCAAAGCAAATGTTGATAGTTTCTATTTCCGTAATCGACATTTTTCTGTCATCATTCAATGTCAAAACAATATCTATCCCTTTTTTTTTTATTATGAATTAGACAAAGTTTTTTAATTATTTTTTATTATGAATTAGACAAAGAGGAGAATTTAAAATTGGTGTTTGGATTGGGGGGGGGGGGTGCTGTTTTTTTTTTTTTTTTTTTTTTTTTGACTCTTTGTATCATAACTGTCATCTGTTTGTGCTGATGTGGGTGGGTGGGGGGGGTAATCATGGACCCTTCACTTTTTCACCTCGACTGATCAACGGGTCATGATGTGTCATTTGCTGTTATGACTTTTGCAGCTATCATTTTGCTGACAAACTAAAATTGCTCTTGTGGATGGTTGGATTCAGTCACAAAACATTCAACAGTTGAACTTTTTGGCATCAGGGAAGGAGGGGGGGGGCTTATTTTAAAAAATAGATTTGTTTTAAATCTCTAGTTTCAGCATTACACTCATGTGGGATCATAATTATTTATAATTGTTATATATATATATATATATCAACTGATGTGAACTTTCAACACAATTCTTTATTCTAAATAATTTTAAAAAGACAGTATTTTAGAAATATTATTTTTGAGGTCTTGTTAATTTTTCTTAGATTTGACACCACATTATGAAACTAGAATTTTTTTTTTAGTACGTGTGTGTGTGTGTGTGTGTGTGTGTATGTATGTATGTATGTATATATATATATATATATATATATATATATTATATTATATATGTATATGATCTTGTGTGATTGTCATTTTTCTCTTTGTGGTTTTCTTTATTCCCAGCTCCGTAGACTAAATTAACCCGTTTATTTAAGGCTTTTATCTACACAATCGGGGACAACAAAAAAGCCAATATAAAGTACCCTCCACCATTTAAATAAAGGTACATACTTAAACCTGTTCAGTCAGATATTTGGCAGATATTAGTCTGAATTCTTAAGAACAAAAAATTTGTTGCCAATCTATTTCATCGAATTTTATATTTAATCCGATCAACAGTTTATGTTTTGATTACTAATATCATAAAGGGAGTGGGGAGCTATCCCCCAGTCATGCCACTAATGAAATGGTTAAAAAAACCAAAAAAAAAAAAAACCCTGAAATTTCACCGCTAATACCCTCACCAACATTTTAAAGCGTTTTTATTGGGCACTGAAAGAAAGGGATGTGGACTGCCTTCTTTCTTAAGCAAAAAAAAAAAAAAAAAGTGTTTCAACTTCGTATTTTTACTGTTATTTTTTTATGCACATGCTTAGCCTTGATGAAAGATGTGTGCAGAACAGGAGACATTGATGGTTTGGTCACATTTAAAGAATGAGAGTGCTTGGGTTAGTAAATGTAGAACAGATGAGACAGTAGGATTATTTAGCAAGAGAAAGCCAAGGGAAACATTGGAAGAAGTGATAAAGATGGATTTGAGAGAAAGACGGATAACTAATTACCTGGGCAGTGATAGGTTAGTTTGGAAGTCAATTTCTGAAAGCCATCCAACATGTAAAACAAAACAAAATTGGTTACAAAATGATTCCAAAATAGAATTCTGCGAATAAAAATGGATTCCAAATTTAAAAAAAGATTAAAAGGTGAGAACCTAGTTGGCAAACCAATAGTAACATTGCTGTAACGTGTCTGTTTTACGGCATATCAACCCTTTAGGTGTTAAGTAGAAACAATATCTACTGCAAACAGTTCGTTTTATACAATTAGATGAACACAAGTTGCTGTTATACCCATAACTGAGGGGCCAAATTGTCAGGCCATACTTTTCCCAAGGTGTGCGTAAACACTGTAGATCCGATTGGATTTGAACTCTTCACAGAATGTCATTATAACAGATGAATTAGTCGAGGCTGTTCGGATTCTAACTAAATGGACTGAATTGGTCTTGGAGAAAGATGGCGGAACTTTCAAACATTTCTTATGACTTGAACATAAACCTCTGTTGTTTGGTACTAACTAATCAATACAAGTTTGCTTGGTTGCCTTTGGCGTGTGTGGAAGTGGCGTTTGGTAATGCGCCATGTTAGTTCTGTTGGGGGCGACTGCATCACTTTGACTAATACCCTTGGAAAAGGCATGAATCCATATATCTTCCCTTTGACTACTGATTAAATAGTAAACTCGACTGAATCCTTGCAGTTAGTCTCAGAAGGAAAACGCAAAATAACACCAGTCTTTCTCTGCTTATCCTGGCATTGTTTTCAGTTCTGAATTTTTTATTTGCCAGTGGACTCTAGCAACGCAGGTTCCAGAGATGTTCAGCTGGGGATTGTGCAACCCTTGTTTCACTCTATATTTCTTGCGCAGGCATCCTTACAGGGATTATCCTTTGTTTCTCTCGGCTTAAAGGAGGCTTTTCGTGTGCAGATGCATATTAGTTCTCTCTGAAGATAATTTTCAAAACCGCAGATTTATCTGTCCGGATCAATCTGTAAGAATACTTGACACATTTAATTAATAATTGTGTCGTCAATTTTCTTGAATCTGTTAGTACTGCTGGGTCTAAGAAGTATTTTCTGTTGTGTGTCTGTGATCCACCCAATGAGCACAATTAGAATAGGAATTTAAAATTAAAAAAAAACACAAAATGCTATAAATTTGATAAGGTTTGTTTAACCTTTTCTTGAAGGTTATTGTATTGAAAAGAATACAAAAGACAAACCGATGATCGATGAGAAAATAACACCAGTTGATGTTTGTTCGAATTAAAACAAAAAACAAGTCAGATTCTGACTTTATCAAATGTGTCAGGAAAATAGTGTAAGCGAGTTGTGGGTGGTTGATTTCTGTGAAATTTTTATTATGCGCATGTGCATTATAAGCCCTTTTTTTATATGTAGAAACGATTATTTTAAAAGACAAAATGTCACCTAAGCTTGAAAAATGGCAGAAAATATTTCAACTTTAAATTTGTAACAAATTATTGTGTGACGTTAAATAATTAGTGCTTTTTTTTTTTTTTCTTCCCCATTATTGAATTTTTGGTGTGGATACCACTTTTTGTCCTGCCATTTAAAAATGCGATTTTTTTTTTTTTTTTTTTTTTTTTTTTTTTTTCTTCCCCATTATTGAATTTTTGGTGTGGATACCACTTTTTGTCCTGCCATTTAAAAATGCGATTTTTTTTTTTTTAATTACTCTTATGAGATGTTAGTTCTCCACTTTTTTTGTAATTCAAGAAAAAGATTCTGCCAAAACGCTGAAGCTTTACGTCCTTATTTTGTTCATCATTTGACTGATTTTATCTCCCCCCCCCCCTTCTCCCTCTATCTGTCTGTGTGTGGGGGGGGGGGAGAGAAATGTTAATTTTGCCATACTATAATTGGTTAAAACTGCAGGTAGGGGAGATATAAGACTTTTGTTTTATCAAGGGATGAAATTCCTGTCTCTTAATCCCCCAATACACACTTGCGATCTTTCTCTTAATTTTTAAATTTTGAACCAAGACATTGTAACTTTTTATTGATAATGTAACTTGAATTCAATATTTTAATCGCTAACAGAAATCCTTTTTCTGTGCTTATTTCTTGGTTCAAACATATTTTTAATCTTTTGCACTTTTGTTACGCACAAAATAAAGTTTGAACATTCTTTTTACAGAAAAAACTCATTTTAATGAAATTTAACGAATTTAAAAGCAAAAATCAAGTTAAAAAAAAAAAAAAAAAATGTATGGTAGATTAACACTTTTCGCTACCCCCCAATCCTTCCCATTTTACCCTTTTTTTTCTTTTTAGGCGATTATGTGTGAACACCCTGAAAAACTTTTTGGAAAGAAGAAAAGGATTAAAACAAACAATTATTTTATAATTTAAAGTGGGCATTCAGTTTTCCATATGAATTTTAATATAAAGTTATCTCCCATTTCTCGGCTATTCTAGCGTTTTAAGACAATTAACCATCTTTTTTTTTCTCTTCTTTTCTCTTTTTCTTTTCTTGTCACTCAGAGTTAAGGGAGCTTTTTTTTGGGGGGGGGGTGCCACTCGAACTTGGGGTTAGTTGTAGAGTTCAGGAAGGTTTTTTTTTAGAGAAGGTTCTTTTTGAGAAACTGAATATTCCTCACATTAAAACCTGAGCTTGTTTCTAACTTTGCCCTCGTGGGGGGGGGGGGGGGGGGATTAAGTAGGAACTCTTGAAGGAATATGATAGAGAAAGAAATTAACAAACGGAGAGGGTCCCGTGCCTGGATAAAAAGTTACTATTAGGGTTGGGGGAGTGGCACAATTAAGAAACGTTTCTTTTTATTTGTTGAAGAGAAAAACAAAATGAATGGATGAAATTAGCAAGAATTTATTTGGCAGATGATTCGTGTAAAAAGGAAAGTAATTGTTAAATCTATTAAGGCTTGGAAGAAAATTTTGAATTTGAATTTTCAAAAATAGATGTGTACATCAATAATTTTTAACCAGTGTGTCTGAATCTGGTTTCTTGACGGATGCTTTTTAGCTAAACTAGGTGTGATGTAGTAACACCTCAGAGCTTAAAATCTTTGACGTTCACCATAACTAAAAGTCACCTCCATTTGCGAATTGATTTTGTTCATTTCTTCGTATCGATGTAATCCTCCCTCTCTCCGGATTGCACAGGTGTATCAGTGGACGGCTGAGGACCTGGACAATAACCATTATGGGGAACTTAGCCGAGATCTCAGGTCTACAGGGGGTCGGTCTTGGACGGTGGAATCGTGATTGGTTAGCCATCTTGTATGGGCAACCATGGTTCAAGATGTGGTGCACGTCGGCGAAGAAGCAGACAACTTTGCGCCAATCCATAGATCTCTAATCATTCGTTCTTTGAAAAGTTTGAAAACGAAGGCGCGGTACTTTTAATTTAAAAATAAAGAAGCTATTTGCTAAATCTTTCAAATCTAAATGTATGAAACATTTTAGTTTCTTTAATTCAAGTGGTTTTCTTTCATGGAGATCAAGCCATCAATCTGATTCCATTGGGGGGGACTGAATGACACGTGGCTCCGAACGATGAAGCCGGATGCAGAGCTCATTTTTGTTCTACGTATCTACAGTGTTCACCAATGGAATTGAGATTGGCTCTCACTCATCTAAATGTTGGCAATGAACTGCCATGCTTGGTTGACCCGCATTCAATACTCGATAAATTCATTGGAAGGAGCTGGCTCAACCGACCCGAAATTTATAATGATCCATTCATTAGCTTAGGAGATTATCCTGAACATATATATATATAATGAAAATTTATAACTAAAAGGTAAACTTTTAGAGAGTTGAACCTATTGTGAGGTAAGGAAAGCTCAATATACTGGATAGAGCAAAAATAAGAATCCGTGTAAAGATCCAACGACAATGGCAGTAGTCTCTTCCCTCCATAGACTACTGACATTGTCGTTGGATCTTTATACGGATTCTTTTGGATTTACCAATAAATTTGAACCCCATACTACTTGGATTTTCGATTTGGTGATACTCCTACACACTGGAAAATACCCGTTTAAAACATTTTTCAAATTTCAAATATTGACTGTCTTCATCTGTCAACGTATCCATCATTAACCTCCTCTGATAAGATTTTAATCTTTGAAAAGCTTGGCTTAAGGAATGAAAGAGAGGAAAAATAAATATTGTTGTTCACTAAACATCCTTGTTTTGAACAACTGAAGATTATGATTTGCTTCCCTTTGCAGGTCTAATTATTTTCATTGACTTATATATATATATATATATATATATATATATATATATATATATATATATATATATGATAATGAGGATAAACTACATGATATATCATAAAATCAGCACTAGTAATTGTTGAAATTGCATGACGAAATAAAAAAATCAACTCGTAGTGTAATTTTTCTATTTTGTTTTTATTAGCAAAAATGAAATATCAAGGTTTTATGAAGGAAAAGGTGAAAAACAGTTTATGTATTGGCAAAAAAAAAAACACAATTTTAAGACGAGACAATAAGACAGACTTGAGGAACATAAATTTTTTTTGCTATTTGTTGAGGAGAAAATCTGAAATGAAACAACAACATACGCATAAAGAGAATCAAAAATCTATTTGACCTATCCGCATTCAGAAATTGATGCTACCGATTAGGGGAAGTGTTATAACTATGGAGAAGTGGAAGGAAAGAAATTGGATTCTCAAAAAATAAATCTGAAAGAAATGTGAATAAAGAATTTGTAACCCGTCTAAAAGTTTTTCTGTCTTTGAAGTATGATTTTTTGCTAAAGTGGATGGGATGGGATACAAGCCTATTCTGTGCTTTGATGGTGTTTTTTAGATTTAGAAATTATATTGGGTTCAGTTCATCAGTTAAGTTTTATTGGTGTAGTTTGAATGAAATTAAATGTTTCGTTAAAATCTAACCTGTTGAAGAATGGGGCCTTTTGATAATCATTCATGTAATAGCTTTTTTGTGCTCCTTATCTTGGTTGGGTTGAGTCTCGCCAATAGGAACAGTTGTGTGTATATATAAAATACGGATGTGAAATTATTCAACCTGTGATAAAAAGATGAACTTAAAAATTGGTGCAATTTTAGTTAAAGGGCGATGCAGTTAATTATTTTCATGTAAAAGCATTATTTTGTACTTACTCAGTCATATTTTATCTCTCACGGCACGAAAAAGAATTTAAAAATATCAAGCAGAACTTTAATTAGAACGATTTTTCCATTTCCATAAGGGCGATATAAAACGTCGACTAGCTGACATTTTTTTTTCATATTTACATGGTAACAGCGACCAAATTATCTGCCCTTAGTTAGCTAACCGGCCACTCCGAAAATGTCAGCTAGTCGACGTTTCATATCTCCCTTATGGAAATGGAAAAATCGTTCTAATTAAAGTTCTGCTTGATATTTTTAAATTCTTTTTCGTGCCGTGAGAGATAAAATATGACTGAGTAAGTACAAAATAATGCTTTTACATGAAAATAAATAACTGCATCGCCCTTTAACTAAAATTGCACCTAAAAATTAATTTAATATTTTGTGTTAAAAGAAAGGGATTGCTTTTATATTTCTCTCTCTCTCTCTCTCTTTCCGTGATAGAACTTGGCGGCTCTGACTCTGGTAGTGACACAGATCATGTGACGGGCATGTTTCTTGGCCTAAAAAGTGACAGTGCAGACAGTGCTGAAAATTACGATTCCGACAAGGATCCAGCTTGGACACCGTTTGCCGCTACTGTGGTAAGTTTAAGCTTTTGACTTTATTTTTTATTATTATTACACCCCCCCCCCCCCCCACCCGCAAAAGCTAATTATTGTACAAACTACTTTTCTTTGACTCGTCTGATGATTAGAAAACTAATGATCTTTTCAAAAATTATTATGCATCTTTTCTTTCAATCAATGATTTCATTTTAAATTTTAATAAAACAAATTATATACTGGCAGAATACTTGTCCCGGGACGGGTAAAATTAATTCTCCAGAATCGAACCCTTACAAAGATTAAAGTCGACATGTAATGATACTAAACCCCGTGTCTAGAATCCTTATTTCAATTTGATCAAAATCCATTACATGATTTTTATTCTAGAAAATGTCTAAGATTTAAGATTAAGGGGTCTTAAGAAATTGAAATTCGGGGAATCTTGTTTAATTATAGATCAAATTTAATGCAAATCTGAAATATTTTAATTTTTAAATGTGAAGTTGTGCCCATATGCCCCCTAAAACCCTTTAAATTTTGAAAATATTAATTTATGTCTAATATCTATTAAAATCAAAAGTCTGCAACCCCATTTTTACCCCTGTGCATAAAACCAGGTTAAACTAAATATATCCCACATTATGGCTCTTACACTTAGCAGCTGTGTTTCAAAATTCATAATGATTGGGTAATTTAGGAGTGAATCCTGTACTGACAAAGATGCTGATAGCTACGTGTCCTGTGTCTGGGCGCATAAAAATCTAAAAGGACGCAGTAAAATCTTATCAAGCATTTTCCGAGGACTCATTAGAATCAAATTCATAGGTCCAACGGCTCTTCTTGTTCTATTCATTTAACGTCACTTTTCCCTTGTTTAGGGGTCTGACATTTTCTGATATTATGCAAGCTCACTCTCCAATTCTCAGCAGGTCAGCAGTCTCCAAATTTCACTCTGTGCGGTCTTGTCTAATCACTTGCTTCCAAGTTTTCCTTGGCCAGCCAATCTTCCTGCGATTTAGGACATTCATGCGTCTGTAACGTTTTATCCAGGAAGATGAACGTTCCATATGAACATATCAGTGCAATCGATTCATCCTTAGGATAACCTCCATGCTGGGCAAGTGTAGAGCTTTCAGCAAATCCTCTGACCTGATGTGTTGGGTTTGGTCACAATATTAAAAAGCTATCAGAATCCCTGCTTACAAATATATAAACATAGCTAAGTTTGTATGTAAGCAAAATGGGTTGGGGACAGAATCATATAAATAATGACTAGAAAATCACATTGTCTTACACTTCTGGCACCCAAACTGGTTATCATCTCTCAACCTATCTGTAATCACTCTATTGTCTTGGAAGCCCTTTGGAATTCGAATATTGATGTAAAAAGATATTTGCTAAAATAAACTATTTTTTACGCAAAGATGTTCACTTTTTTTCCCCAGACTTAAGAGGGAATATTTCTTTTTGATTCTGCCTGCTGACCCGAATTATCTGAATATTCTGATGTTTTGTAAATAAATTCAAAGTGTAGTATCTGTTCTGATATTACACTTGAAGGAGAAATTCTTCTGAACTGAGGCAATTTTAATTTTGTCCCAATCCAGAGCTGAATATTTTCCACTTTATAAACCGATCTCATGTCTAACTCTGCCCTTGTGGGGAGGCAAGTAAATAGGAACACATGTAAATACATACATCGTAGTCAACAATATTTTGATTCCCAACAAATAGTTTCATATTGTGACTTTAAAAAAATTATAATCGCCATTACATGATTTTGCATGTTTTTATTTAATAAATATGTGAATAAAAATAGTTTTCAAAATGTTCAAAATCAAAATAATAAAAAAACAATTTTAGTTTTTAAAATCCATGAAACAACGTGATTTTATTTACTTGAACGCAGAAACGACACGATTTAACTATTCATTTTGAATTCTTTTTTTTCCTTTTTTTTTTTAAAAATTAATATTGAATAAAGTTCAGTTTTAATATAAATCGGATTGTGTGCTTTTCTATTTTATAATGCAAGTTTTCTAAGGCTGCTAAAAAAAAATGAGCATTTGTTATCGACTGCTTGTTTTTTTTTTGGGTGGTGGTGTAAATAATTTGCTGATATTGGCGTTTACGATTTAAAAAAAAAATTAAATTGGCGTACCCAGATTGCTTAAATGACGGTAGAAATTAGAGGTTGCTCAAACAACGAACTTAGATTGCTTGAATAGAGAATCAGCAGCAGCTAGTGGTCGTGCCTTGTTGAGCTGGCGTACATAAATCGTAAAACCCTGCCTTTCGTCTGTTTGTGTTATAGTGTTGCATTAAATTGTTTATTATAACCAGATCCATGAGTCCGTCTTTCTGCCGCCAATTACCCTATTTGACACGGTCTTACCTGCAGAGATTCTTTCATGCTCCGAGCCAACGATTTCTGACAAAAGTATAAATGCTCATTTCTGTCTGGTATTATCGGCCGTCATAGTATGATGAAACACATTCTTAAACTTATAAAATTAAAGAATGATGAAACACATTCTTAAACTTATAAAATTTAAAAAAAAATTTTTTTTTATTTTAGGATAAACGGCAAGGTGCATTTAACGAAGCTGAATTTCCAGAGGTGAAACGCCGGGTCCGCGGCCGAGGAAGAGCCAGGGGAAGGATTAATCGGTAAGGGCGTGTTTCATTCAATTTCATGAATAATGTGGGGATTTAGTCGATCATCATCAAAATACGTTTCTGATAAAAAGGAACAAAAAAAAAGAAAAGTAATCCCACATATTAAATAAGACTTTTTCTCAATAGCTTTTCACATGCTCTTATGAATACTGATTGTTTTGAAATGAAGCAAATTTCCGATTCAGGTTTCAATGTTTTTATTCTTATTTTGTCGGTGCAAGTATTTTCACCCTGATCATTACAATGTTTATCCAAAAATTGAAACATCGCTTGGAAGTTTCTTGAACTCGGTTAAAAAAATAAACAAAAAAAACTTAGAACTAATTTCACAGAAAAGGTGAAAGTCACCCTATTGGCAATAACTTTGGTTCTGTCCATCATAGAGACTCTCTACTTGGCCCATATTGTAGCCAATGAAGTCTCACATTATAGAGACCCTCTACTTGGCCCATATTGTAGCCAATGAAGTCTCACATCATAGAGATTCATTACTTGACCCATATTGTAGCCAATGAAGTCTCACATTATAGAGACTCTCTACTTAACCCATATTGTAGCCAATGAAGTTCCGCATCTTATGACCGTGACCCTAAAAAGTTTGGTCATGGTGAAAAATTTAACTAAATTTCAATTTCAGATTTTTTAATTTTTTATTTTTCAAAATTTTATGTATTGATCTGATGTTCTTTGTTCAGAATAACAGCCATGCAAAATTTCACCCTGATCAGATGTTTTTTCAGTTATCAATGTTTCCATAGCATAACTTTGGGAATACTTCATAAAATGTGGAGAAGTAGGGCTCAGTTTGGCCCATCCTTACGTTGTCAGGTGGAGGTATACAGTTTCAGAGTGCCTCATGTTATTTTAATTATACAACAAATAGTTTTTCAGATAGAAGAAAGTAATCTAATAAAACAATTGTTTTTGTAATAAAACAATTGTTTGCTGAAATTAATGTTAGGAAGCTATAAAAATAGTCAACAAATTTTGCTTTGACTTAATCCCCTCGTCAGGGAGGAAGCGTTTTCTTTTACGTTTAGTGCCTGCCACAAATGTATCAGTTGATCATGTTCTTTTCCATGGAAGACCTCGTTTTGAATGTATGTCATCAAACTCTGTCCAGCAGAATTGATACAATTAATTTTGAACAGACACTTTGCACTTGTCTGCAGAAAACTCCTCTTTAAAAAAATGAAGGAATAAGCATAAAAATAATAACACGGCCTACAATTATAATTGAGCAGATCAGACCCGAGGGGAGACCAGAACATTAATTCATAATAAAAGCCCACATAAACAATTACATTTGAACTCTAACTTATCAAGCAATTGTTATATGAGCAACAAGTAAAACGAAAACAATTGCCAATTCCTTTGAACGGCGACTGGAAAAGCTAACGCAACATCCAAAGCGTGTTTATCTTGAGTCATAATACAATGTAGGCGAACAATACTTGTAAAACAATAGAAAAACTAATTAACAGAACCTTTTCCTATTCAACAATCAAAATCTTAGATATCTATGTCCGGCAGCTGGATCATACTCAACTTTATAAATATATATTTTATATATACTTTACATAGATATTACTAGGGGAAGGAGGTTTCTTAGGTTGTTTATGGAGTTGGAAGGTTTCTTAGGTTGTATATGGAGTTGGAAGGTGTCTTAGGTTGTATATGGAGTTGGAAGGTGTCTTAGGTTGGAGATGGAGTTGGAAGGTTTCTTAGGTTGGAGATGGAGTTGGAAGGTTTCTTAGGTTGTATATGGAGTTGGAAGGTGTCTTAGGTTGGAGATGGAGTTGGAAGGTGTCTTAGGTTGGAGATGGAGTTGGAAGGTTTCTTATGTTGTATATGGAGTTGGAAGGTTTCTTAGGTTGTATATGGAGTTGGAAGGTGTCTTAGGTTGGAGTTGGAAGGTGTCTTAGGTTGGAGATGGAGTTGGAAGGTTTCTTAGGTTGGAGATGGAGTTGGAAGGTTTCTTAGGTTGGAGATGGAGTTGGAAGGTTTCTTAGGTTGGAGATGGAGTTGGAAGGTTTCTTAGGTTGGAGATGGAGTTGGAAGGTTTCTTAGGTTGGAGATGGAGTTGGAAGGTTTCTTAGGTTGGAGATGGAGTTGGAAGGTTTCTTAGGTTGGAGATGGAGTTGGAAGGTTTCTTAGGTTGGAGATGGAGTTGGAAGGTTTCTTAGGTTGGAGATGGAGTTGGAAGGTTTCTTAGGTTGGAGATGGAGTTGGAAGGTTTCTTAGGTTGGAGATGGAGTTGGAAGGTTTCTTAGGTTGGAGATGGAGTTGGAAGGTTTCTTAGGTTGGAGATGGAGTTGGAAGGTTTCTTAGGTTGGAGATGGAGTTGGAAGGTTTCTTAGGTTGGAGATGGAGTTGGAAGGTTTCTTAGGTTGGAGATGGAGTTGGAAGGTTTCTTAGGTTGGAGATGGAGTTGGAAGGTTTCTTAGGTTGGAGATGGAGTTGGAAGGTTTCTTAGGTTGGAGATGGAAATTTTACCATTTCTGGGGACTTGCGTTTCTGCTATCGATCGACCCCATAGTTCTGACTTGCATGAAGGGTGAGAGAAGATTCACAAATCTATTACAAAAGGTGTTTACAAGCCTCTTAAACACTTTGACCGAGCATTTTGTGTCAAATGGATAATTTTCAAAGATTCACATTTCAGTGTCATATAACTGCAACTCTGAGTTAGGTGTAAAATACTCTATTAATTTTTCTCATGAATATTGTGGGAGTTATCTATCCATTTTGAGAAAACGTTTGCATTGTCCATTGTCTTCTTTTGTTAATTTAACATTGTATTCGTCTGACCTTTGTTAATTTGATTAAATTTTTATTTAATTGATTATTTTAAAATTATACTACAAAAATTCCTGAATTGAGTTAGCGGACATGTGTCTATTCCCCGATTGGCTGTCCTCTGATTTTTTTTCATTACTTTCTCCCTAGAAGACCCCGAGGTCGAGGACGTAAAAATAGCTTTGAAATGTTAGAGCACTTGCCAGTTGGAGATGAGAGGCTAGAAGAAAAGGGACTTGGAGATCCAGACGAGGCAGAGCTGGAGGAAGAGGAGCTGGGAGGAGGATCATTAGAAGATGAAGAACATGCCAATCACTTTGAAGTAAGTTTTTTTTTTCTTTTCATTTTTTCTTTTTTTTCATTTTTTCTTTTTTTTCATTTTTTCTTTTTTTTCATTTTTTCTTTTTTTTCATTTTTTCTTTTTTTTCATTTTTTCTTTTTTTTCATTTTTTCTTTCTTTTCATTTTTTTCTTTTCATTTTTTTCTTTTCATTTTTTTCTTTTCATTTTTTTCTTTTCATTTTTTTCTTTTCATTTTTTTCTTTCTTTTCATTTTTTTTCCTTTTCATTTTTTTTCCTTTTCATTTTTTTTCCTTTTCATTTTTTTTCCTTTTCATTTTTTTTCTTTTCATTTTTTTCATTTTTATTTTTTTCCTTTTCATTTTTTCCTTTTCATTTTTTTCCTTTTCATTTTTTTCCTTCTTTTTCATTTTTTTTCTTTTTCATTTTTTTTCTTTTTCATTTTTTTTCTTTTTCATTTTTTTTCTTTTTCATTTTTTTCTTTTTCATTTTCTTTTTCATTTTTTTTTTTTTCATTTTTTTTCTTTATTTCCATTTTTTCATTCCACATCTCTGCACATGAAAGTGAAAAATCGATCCTATTAACTGTCGCCTTTAATTTGTATTCTTCTCTAATTTATTAACATTCTGAAGAGGCAACTGTGTTGACCGAAATAAAGTTATGATCATTTTCAATAGAGATTAAATTTTTTTTCGACCTTTCTATTATATTGCTCTGTATTTTAAATTGGACTCTATTTGGTTTCACCTTTTAAAGGACTCCATAGGGATTATGTTAATTTCAAAGTACTTGGATCTGCCATGTGTCTGTGTAAATATGTATATATATATTTTCAATTTTTCTAATGATTTTTTTTTTGTGTTCAAATCAAAGAAAAGGTTAGTGCAGGGGCGGGCAACCTCATGCCAGCAAAGGCTTAGCGTCCGACCCGTCACCCTGGTATGCTTTATTATTGCAATCCGGCCCGCAGACCTCCCAGTAAAACTCATATCATTTTGTGACATAGACGTAAAAGTAGGTTTCAATTAAGATTTACAGTGGGATAAAAATGTATAAATATCAGCGAGCGATGATGCATGTATATTTCATTTTTTTTTTAACTATTAATTTAAAATCCTTGGCCTGAGATAAAAAAAGAGAAAGAGACACGGAGGAAACATGAGACGAGGAAAGAGCATACAACCGAGAACTTATGTGAGGTGTGTCAAAACGAATGCTGGATCAACTTGCTACTTCCCCCGTCATTATGTGTTATGATTCCAAAATGGCTCTTTGTCGGCGCCTTTTATAACATCACATACAGAAGTCTGTTGAGAAAAAATATCAGATTTGTAGAGTGTTCAATGCAATTTTTGTACAATTTATTCATGTAAACAACATATAGTAATTCTGAGATTTCGTTTTTCCCTCCGGCCCGCGATCTCCTTCCAAAAGTCTCATCTGGCCATCACTCTGAAAAGGTTGTCCGCCCCTGGGTTAGTGTATGTTCCATATGTATTACAAACGTTTTCGATTCTTCGTCAAATATTCATCAGTTGAAAAAAAGTAAATGTACAAAAAGCTGTAGAAAATAGAATTTCAAAAGAAAGCTGAGAAACGGACATGTGAAGTCAGACACGAAGAGAACATTCTCGCACTGTTCCAGGAAAGACTTTAACAATTTCAATTCGGCAACGGCAAAATTAGCGACACAGGATGAAATTGTTTTACGTTAAGCATTTAAAAATATTGTTACTGGTTTCATACGTGATGCTATTAATTGTAGGTTGTTGGGTTTTAGTGAGGATCGCTGCGAGTATTTTTAATTTTTAAAATTGGTTATGGAATGTATTATTTTAGTGTTTATTAACCAAAATTTATCTTAAATCAGAGGTGGGGACAGTTATGTTTGTAGATGTTGGTAAGTTGAGCTCGAGTTTACAAGATGCATGGTGAGGCTGTGGGATAGGGTAGTGGTTGTAAAACCAATGTAGCTATTAGCTTTATTATTATTATTATGGGAGTTACGGTCCCCCAAAGGGCATTTAAACTTATAAATAACATTGGTTTGTTCTAATGTTTAAGGGTTGTGTAAGAGTTGGTTTTTTTTTGGGGGGGGGGGGTCCTATGAGATTTGCGGTCTTGAATTTCTTAAATTAAATAATGAGTCTAATTTTATGATTGTCAATTGGGTATATGTATCGGTGTAAAGTATTTTTTATGGCTTTTTCTTCTTGGCCTCTGACTTTACGTGCCCGTTTCTCAGCTATCTTTTGAAATTTTTCTTTATTCAGCTTTTTTGTTCATTTACTTTTTTTACTTGGTGATGATTCGACGGAGAATCGAAAACATATGTAACATGCATTAATTTTTTTGATTTTAACACAAAAAAGATCATTAGAAAAACTTAAAAAAACAAAAAAGATATAATTAAACAGAACAATTCTGTTATTTTTAACAATGTTTGTTTAAATAAAATAATGCTGCCTAAATGCACACAAGATAAATATATAAGCAGATTGTGAGTATACAGATATGGTTTCAGAAGAAACATTTATTTTTATCAAAATTAAAGGGGGGGGGGGTCTAAAATTTTCCATTATCGGCTGACCTTCTAAATAATTTTATAAATTAAAAACTAAGAAAATAGGATGCGAAATGAGTGGGAAAAATTATTTTCAGTTGAGAGAAAGGGGGGAGTCTCTTAACATTATGGGGGATCTGAATTGTGGAAGATCTACAACTTATGTTTCAGAACATACACATATTACGAGCAAGGGTGGGAACAGATATTTTGCTACTTGATATAAAATTCACCATACAGTTTTGCACCACTTTTATGTCACCTTATGAATATGAAGATATATTATACTAAATCTTATGTCTAGAATTTGTTCTAATTTTAGTCAAAATCCATTGATTCTTCTCTTAACTAAATTCTCAAGATACTTATACAAATACTTTGATATATATCAAATAAACCTTTTTTTATTTATTTATTTTTAATATTTTGATATATATCAAATAAACCTTTTTTATTATTATTTTTAATATTTTGATATATATCAAGTAAACCTTTTTATTATTTTTAATATTTTGATATATATCAAATAAACCAGGTATCTTTTACAATAGCCCTCAAACGAAAACGCTGAAAAAACAAATATACAACAAATAAGTTACCGAAGCCGATAGAAGTGAATTTCCAACACACCTGTGACATTTATTAATTATTATAATCCGTTAAAAGTGCTATTATTTATAAATCGATATTTTTATCGTAAAGAAATTTGAAGGAAAACATGGCAGCGTCTCGTTCAAAATTTGCAGCATCGTTTTCGCTGATTTTTTTTTTTTTACTGGGACTCATATTCAAAGCGCAATTTTTCATTTTTAGGCCAAGCAAAAGAACAAAACAAAATTACATTTTAAGCAAAAGGAATAAAATCATTTTCTTTTTATTTACATGTCATTGAGCTTTTATTTATATATTATTTTCATTCGTCACACCGTAATGTTTTTTTCCTGTTGTTTCTTGCATAAAAATTCATGTAAATATGTTTAAATTTCTTTGTTTCTTTAAAAAAATCCCTAACCCTAACCCTTACCTAACCCTAAACCCTAACTCCAGTCCTAACGATAAACCCTAACTCCAGTCCTAACGATAAACCCTAACTCCAGTCCTAACGATAAACCCTAACTCCAGTCCTAACGATAAACCCTAACTCCAGTCCTAACGATAAACCCTAACTCCAGTCCTAACGATAAACCCTAACTCCAGCCCTAACGATAAACCCTAACTCCAGCCCTAACGATAAACCCTAACTCCAGCCCTAACGATAAACCCTAACTCCAGCCCTAACGATAAACCCTAACTCCAGCCCTAACGATAAACCCTAACTCCAGCCCTAACGATAAACCCTAACTCCAGCCCTAACGATAAACCCTAACTCCAGCCCTAACGATAAACCCTAACTCCAGCCCTAACGATAAACCCTAACTCCAGCCCTAACGATAAACCCTAACTCCAGCCCTAACGATAAACCCTAACTCCAGCCCTAACGATAAACCCTAACTCCAGCCCTAACGATAAACCCTAACTCCAGCCCTAACGATAAACCCTAACTCCAGCCCTAACGATAAACCCTAACTCCAGCCCTAACGATAAACCCTAACTCCAGCCCTAACGATAAACCCTAACTCCAGCCCTAACGATAAACCCTAACTCCAGCCCTAACGATAAACCCTAACTCCAGCCCTAACGATAAACCCTAACTCCAGCCCTAACGATAAACCCTAACTCCAGCCCTAACGATAAACCCTAACTCCAGCCCTAACGATAAACCCTAACTCCAGCCCTAACGATAAACCCTAACTCCAGCCCTAACGATAAACCCTAACTCCAGCCCTAACGATAAACCCTAACTCCAGCCCTAACGATAAACCCTAACTCCAGCCCTAACGATAAACCCTAACTCCAGCCCTAACGATAAACCCTAACTCCAGCCCTAACGATAAACCCTAACTCCAGCCCTAACGATAAACCCTAACTCCAGCCCTAACGATAAACCCTAACTCCAGCCCTAACGATAAACCCTAACTCCAGCCCTAACGATAAACCCTAACTCCAGCCCTAACGATAAACCCTAACTCCAGCCCTAACGATAAACCCTAACTCCAGCCCTAACGATAAACCCTAACTCCAGCCCTAACGATAAACCCTAACTCCAGCCCTAACGATAAACCCTAACTCCAGCCCTAACGATAAACCCTAACTCCAGCCCTAACGATAAACCCTAACTCCAGCCCTAACGATAAACCCTAACTCCAGCCCTAACGATAAACCCTAACTCCAGCCCTAACGATAAACCCTAACTCCAGCCCTAACGATAAACCCTAACTCCAGCCCTAACCCCAAACCCTAACTCCAGCCCTAACCCCAAACCCTAACTCCAGCCCTAACCCCAAACCCTAACTCCAGCCCTAACCCCAAACCCTAACTCCAGCCCTAACCCCAAACCCTAACTCCAGCCCTAACCCCAAACCCTAACACCAGCCCTAACCCCAAACCCTAACTCCAGCCCTAACCCCAAACCCTAACTCCAGCCCTAACCCCAAACCCTAACTCCAGCCCTAACCCCAAACCCTAACTCCAGCCCTAACCCCAAACCCTAACTCCAGCCCTAACCCCAAACCCTAACTCCAGCCCTAACCCCAAACCCTAACTCCAGCCCTAACACTAACCAAAATGATTGTTAAAATGTTCTGTTTCATAAAATTAAATGTCAAAAATGCAAACCAAAAAAAACAAAAAAACGCCGCTATAATTATGAGTCCCAATAAAAAAAACAAAAAACGAGAACCCGACTGTCGACGCCATCTTTGTTGCAGTAAAAAGACATGAAAAAAATTTTTTTTTTCATGTCTAATAAAAATACATTTATCCTACGTAAAAATACAAACAAATGGAATAGCTAACTAGGAAAATCTCCAGTCTTGACGTACGTCGCATTTATTTGTTGCATATTCATGTTTTTGACCACGTTCTACAACTTTTTTTGAACCCGACTCGCGAGTTTGAGGGCTATTGTAAAAGGTTCCCAATAAACCTTTTTTTTTTAAAATTTATTTTTAATATTTTGATATATATCAAATAAACCTTTTTAAATTTATTTTTAATATTTACACTTTTTTCTGATTTTGAGATATATCAAATAAACCTTTTTTTTCATTTAATTTATTTTTAATATTTTGAGATATATATATCAAATAAACCTTTTCTTTTTTATTATTTATTTATTTTTAATATTTATACTTTTTTCTGATTTTGAGATTGATTTTTCTATAAAAATGATTTTTAACAATATTTTAGGAAGGCGAATTTATTATTGAAAAAAAGGATCTAAATAACTGTGACAAATATCCAGTTTGGAAAATTGAAACTGGCCGTCTTCAAAAGTACGAGATGATCAGTGAAGAGGATAAAATTTACCATCGAGCTGTGCCAACTGTAAGCATTCTTTAACATCTCCCTCAAGTTTTTTGCTATTTTCCCTCTGCAGTTTAGAAACAATGATTGTTCAACTTTGTTGCTTTCAAAAGATACTTTTTCTTATTATAATCAAAAGCTACTTGTGATGTTTTAAAGAAATTAAAGTCACTTTATATTCACCTCCGGCTGTCTTCAGGTGCTTTTTGCCGTAGTTTAATTAGAGTGGAGATATTTTGGAAATATTAACTGTTACTCAATTACTGGCCCATTTGGTTAGTGTTTGCTAATGGGCCGGGAGACTTGGGTTCAATCCTCGGTCGAGTCATACCAAAGACTAAAAATATATTAAACACTCAACATTATACGGTGAGGATCAAGCGTAAGTGGATTTATCCTGCAAAAGGTGTGGCACCCTCCTCTACATCTCGGTGTAGTAATTAATGAAAAGGGAGCCTTCGGGTCGCCCTCGACTATGGTCAACCACTTTATTTTTACTCAATCTTGGAACATGAAAGGCAGAACGAAAGATTTAAATAATTGTTTCAGTTTTAAGGTGCCCACCAATGACAAAAAGCATCTGAATATGTTTGGAGAGTACGACAACTAAAAAAGCGTGAAAAATGTAAATCCATTTGTAGTTTTTATTTTCATCTTTCGTCTTCATTTTTTAAAGAAGGGAACAAACATTTTTCACCATTTCTACTTTAAAAAGGTCTTCTTTTACGATTGGCAAGTTGGGTTAGAGTTGCTACTTGTCATGTTTGTTCGTTTCTGTTAATGCCAGTTAGAAAAGTAAGCTTTCCTTTTTGTTTTTCTTTTCCTAAGTAATTAAAAATTTTGATGTGTCAGTGATGGTCGTATGTGATAGTTTGAAGAAAGAACGAATCGCTCGGCAAGTTGCATGTCTGTCTGCGTTTTTGAAACGAATCTTAAAAGATACGAACTCGAGTTGGTGGTCTGTCTGTTACGCTTATGTTTCTTCGTTCAATGTCTCGTTTGGATTTATACTTTTTGTCGTGATGTGTTTTTACCTTTAAAAATCTTTTTTGATTGTTTTTTTTTTTAAATTCTGATCTTCATTTGAAAATTGCTCAGAATTGAAGTAAGATGCGCCACCTATACCCCCTTCCCACACACAAATAAAATGTTTATCGTGGGGTTCTGTTTAAAAATAAATAATGATTGAATAAACAATGGCACTTGTTGGTTATGTGTTATTTTTAATCAAGTTTTTCTACATTTTCCCAAATGAACATGTGCTTGTTATCACATTTTTGTTGAAAAAATATATCATTCAAGTATACGTTACATATGACCCAAGTCTAAAATAGCAGTCGAGCTTGATGGGCGTACAGCAGTGGAAATAGCCGCCATACAAACTTGAGAAAGAAAGGAATGAATTACTTTATGACCCTTAAAGAAATTTGAAAAAAAATTTGAAAACTTTTAAACTGACTTATTTTTTTTTTTTTAGCAAATCCTCATTTAATTAAGATTGAAAATTTTGCAATCATTTTATAAATAGATTAAAACAACATGCCCTTAAAAACAATTAATAATGACGATACAGTAATTATTAAATTTAACTTTCAAAATCGTATAAAAAAGAAAAAAAATGACAGTTAAAGATTCCTGGCAACATCGGGTAGTACAACTAGTCTTTAAAAAAAAAAAAAAATGTGTTTGTTTTTTTCTCCGGAATTTGTAATAATAATTGTCGCTACACAAATGAGATGATTTATACAAAAGTTTTAAAATTAAATAGAAAAATGATGACAGCTAAGTAATAGGTAGCAAAACAGGGTTTATAATCTTTCGAAAAATGGGCCGTAAACCTTCTACTTCTCTTTCTCCCTCACTCCTATGTCGCAACTATTTTAACGGATCTGTGGGCAGCAGGTTGTACTACCATATCAATAATGGGATCTGTGTTTTATCTTTTTCTTTTGTGTTAATCTGTACATCTTGTGATATTAAAGGTAATTCCAGTCAAAGTTTGTTTCAAATTGTGCCACTTGTAGTCGTAACCCCCGTGTGTCGTCTCTGCCCTCGTTCAAATTACACACTTGGCCAAGAGAGAGGCATTGGACACCATTATGCGAAACTGTTTTATCACTTGCTCTGCTCCACCCCATTTAAAGCGAGCATCTACTTTTTGCGTTCTTCTGTTAAGTCTGGCTGGTGAAAGAGAGCACAACCCTCTTCGGAGGAAATGACGTTTGATCTCAACTTCCATTATCCGTCAAGGTCATACTTTTAACCTTACAGCCGTCAATCATTCAGCTCGTTTGTCGCTCATTCAGGATCAGTTTCAACTGTTATTCTCTTCCATCCTCGAATGAGAATCTTACGTTCTCATTATTTAATACCCCACCTCCCTTTTCTTTTGTACGGGAGGAGAGTCCATTTGTCAAATGGTATTATTCAGTCTCTCCCTCTTTCCCTCTCTTTATTTTTAAAACTTACGTGATAATGAGAGCCTCTCAATTTTGTGTGTTGATGGCTTATTACACCTAGGCAATGTATTGTATAAAGATGGGGATGTGGTAGGAGGTTTAACCCCGTTTCCAGTAGAGCCAGGTCACACTACATTGATTTGTGTGTTCACCTGTTAACTGTTGATTTCTTCTTTGGACTGACCATTTTGTCGATCTTGCCAAGAAGGAAGCAAACTTCTTTTTTTTTTTTTTTTTTAATATGGCTTTACCCGAACAAAGTCAATCAGACTAGCGGACACATTTACACTCACTTTCGATATAAACATCCGCTTTTGATGTTAAAACCCCATTCTTAGCTCACAGGACCAATGTTAAACTTTGCTTCTATACCAGTAAACTGAAAAGATGGCCTGAACCACTTCTTTGACAGGACTCTAGTGTGTCGCCGGCTGGTATCCATTTATCCATCTGGGTGGTGGAGTCTTACGGAGCTGAGTATTTCCAGTTTCCCAAATGGTCACACGTCTAACTAGTAAAAAGCATCATCAGTGTCGCTTAACTTTGATGCTGATAAGAACCGCCGTGGTAGAATGATTTAGCTGTAAATGTATCATCTCTGGATTTGCGTTTATTCTGACAGCCTTTGCCAATTAAAACTAGGTTTCATTAACGTATGTTAATTAACCACAAGAAATGGATAAAATCAATACAGTTTCACTAATACATGACAATACGAAGAATAAACAGAGAGGGATCGTCTTCTACAAGTTTGAGCCAGAGATTTTATAAGTTTTGAACGAACAGATCATTCGCTGATAAAAACGTAGGATATAATCAAAGGTGGCGATTTCTGTGGACTTACCATTTTGTCGACCGGGGGGGGGGGGGGGAGATTTTTGGGGTAAAAAAAAAAAAAAAAAAAAAAAAGTATGCGAGAAGGAAATTCCACCAATACTAGTTCTCGTTCTGTCGAATGGAAATATTCCGATCCCTTCGGTAATTGGAAAATTAAAGATACATTTTTTTCACTTAAATTTAGTTAATATTTATCTATTAAAATATATTTATCTATTAAATATTTATTAAAAATTACATATTTATCTATTAAATATTAAAAAATTTATTAAATATTTATTAAAAATTAAATATTTATTAAAAATTTATTAAATATTTATCTATTAAATTATATTTCACATAAATTAAAAAAAAATATAGAAATTCAGGATTAAAATATTCTTTTTTTAAAATGCTTTTGCATATAAATTTATTTCTAATTATAATTACATGTTTTTAATTGTAAAGAAAAACTTTTGCTCGTATAACATTTGCATATTTACTTTTTTAACAACCCCTACAGACGAATCCCCTTTATATTGAATTTAACATTTATCGCTTGCTTCCATCCTAATGTCTCTTAGAATTTCTTTGATTTTATTTACAGTAAATAATTTTGCTAACGATTAAGATAGGTTTTATTTTATCTACAATCAAATGGATCGATCGCCTGTTAGTTGAGGATGATGGATACTCCATGAAATGATGGATACTCCATGAAATGATGGATACTCCATGAAAGAGTGCCTGAAGCAGCCTTGCTCAAGACGACTGGAAACAATGCTGGGAATTTTAATTCTGTAATGAAATAGGAACATAAGGACGTGCAATTTGGGCATTTTTTTCCTAAGAAAAATCTAAATAAATTTAGCTGATTTCATGAAAATTATATTTCATCTATCGGCAATTTTACTTGTATCATCTTGATAAACTATAAAATCTGTTATTGACCTTTTTGCTAAATACCTTTTTCTTTTGCATAATTGACCTTATGGTTATCGAAAACGGTATTTTTATTAAAATAATAATTTAAAAAAATTTTCTTTTTATGGTGGAGTTGTGTGGTGTCTGTTTGCCATGTAAAGTTGATCTAAAATGATCCGAAGAGAGATATTATGTATGGATAAAAACAAGACTAACCCAGACACATGAAGGGATTAACTCCGATGTTTTAGGAGGACGGGGGGGGGGGGTCCTATTTTGGAGATGTGGGTGGCAATGAAGTATGCATCTGCCTGATAAGCCCAGAAATTACTGTCAGTTTTTCAACCAAACTTGGTATGCAGATAGTTGATCTAGGTTAACCCTGAAGGTCATGAAAGGTCATAGAAATCATTTTTCATTGAATAGAAGATGGGATCAGAATTTACCGTAGTTTTGTATTGATACATGGATTTACTGCCTCTTTACGGGGCTGGAGGTATTACATGGTCAAGAGAGGGGGGTATCTGTAACTACTCAATGAAGACATTTTAAAGGCATGCCTACATTCGTTTTTTTACCTGACCATCCAAGTTTGCTGAAACCCGTGTGTAGTAAAATTCGGCTCCAGAGTTCAAGTGATAGCAAGTCTCTTTAATATGTGTTAGTGTTCTAGTTAGTTTGAATAGTGCTGTTTTCTGCATTGTTTTTATTGTTCCACACATTTTTAGGTCTTTTGGTTTCTTTCAGAAGCCTTTCCCATAACTTTAATTATTGTTCGTACTACTGTCATCTTCGTTCTGTGTCCAAAAAAAGTTTGCCGTTTTTTGTTTTTTTTATTTATTTATTTTGCCCCCCCCCCCCCCCCCCCCCCAATCAAAGTATGCTTCCTCACATTTGATTACTTTCTCCCAACTATTTTAATTCAATGGTCTAATTTTTCAAATAGAAATCTTTAGTTTTACTTTGAGGGAATTTAAACACTTCTGCTTTTAAGCCAGTTTATTTTTCAACCAACTTGTCTTTCAAATAATTATCTAAACTAAGGAACAACAAATTGGTAGATCTGTCAATTTTCTTCTAATATCCTGTCTAGAACCATTTTTATCACATGAGGTCACAAATTGGAGGAATAATACTTTCCTCCTGTTTAGCAGTTTTTCTAACGATTTCTTTCCTGAACGCGTTCCAGTTGAACACAATATGTGTTAGCATTTATTCCTTCTTCCGTGTTTATTTAAAACTCTTAATATATTTTGTTTCGGAATTTTTGAGATGAAGATTGATAATTTGTATTATTTGGATTGTTATGACCGTCTTAAGTAATTCATAATTGTATTCTTGATATCGTCCGCACTTTGGACCCGTGGCGTAATGGATAAAGTGTTAAGTAGTGATTAGTTCTAAGTGACTCTTCTGGGGGTTGAAGGTTCAATCCTCAATACGGGAAATACTCAGAATATAATTACGAATTACTTAAGACTTCTACCCAGTCGTGGCTGACGGAACGCTAACCCAAGCTACCTCCGTCGATTAAATAAAGGGTTCTGTTCAAAAGTCCATACAGATTTCCAAGTTCGACAAGACGCACCTGAAAAAGGTTGGAGGTTACATTGGCGGAAATGTAAAAATAACATCCAAGATGAGAACAGTAGTCCGAATAATCTAAGTCTTAATATATTTATTATATCTTTTGACAAATCGACGAAATACAGAATAAAAGTTTCTTTGGGATAATTATGTCTTAAGTTTGTGGTTTGGGATCGCCTGGCCATAAACAATGATGCTTCCAATTTTCATCACATGAAGGTTCAATCCTTACTGCAGGCGATGATAGCCGATCATGGCTGATGAACCAGTCTACCCCCGTGGATCAAATAAAGGATTCAGTTTGAAATTCTGTATTGACTAGAAGCTCTCCTAGTTCGTAAAGGTCATCTTCTACGATTGACCTTTTTACTTCAGATCTGAAATCAAATCAGTTGCTAAGGTTGCTGGAAAAAAGGGTTGGCTCATTCGTGCCGCTCCAGAAAGTATCTCACTCCTGACGCAATCTGCGACCTGTATAAGAGTCAAATACATCCTTAGATGGGGAGGTACTGTTGCCACATCTCTGGAGGTGTCACTTTCCTGCCTTGACAGAGTACAAAATTAACTTCGAAATCTAGTGGAGATGTCCTCTTCTCTTCCCACAACCCTTTTCTCACAGAAGAGATGTTAGTCTTTCTCTACTCTAACATTATTTTCATTATAGGTGCTCGACTGAGCTCCAGTCTATAGCCCCTCTCTTCCCCGTAAAACATTCACAACAAAAACTTGTCTAGCTACAACCACTATAACTCATTTTTCTTTCTTTCTCGGTGTACCGCAAACTAAACTGAACTTCCATGAGCAAAGTTTCTTTCCAAGAACTATTTGTCTGGAAACAATACCATGGGGCTGCTTCCCAGCTGCCTATAACATGATCGTTTTCAAGTCCAATGTTAACAAATTCTTGTTGAGCTATCCTTTAATAATCAAATTCTGCCTAACTTCAACTATCGTTACCAATCATCACCGTGTTCTTTCACCGGCCACCCGACAAACTCATTAACCCTTATCAAGGGGCCTTTGGGCCTTGATAAGCAGTGACTCAATTAGTACATTAACAAAAAGAAATGCCCCCTGAACGTTGGAGGTTACATCGGCTGAAACGTTAGGAATATAATAACCAAGATGAAAATAGTAGTCCGAATAATGTAACTAATACATAAATGTGACGATTTTGAATTATTTTTCTCTAAGGCGTGCGATATGTCTCTACCCGGGCAACCCAACTAGTAGACAAGAAACGTTGTTGGACGCTTAATACATTTTCTCTTATTAAATAGTCTATCAGCTTTTACAGGTTTGAAAAAATCTCATCTTCCTCCCTTTAAAAATAAACAAGATTGAAACTATTCTCACAATGTATCTGGTGATGAAAATGCTATTTAAAACTAATGGAATGGATGGAGCCTCTTATCGAAAATGCGTAAATATCCCCCCCAAAAAAATATAAGTAAAAAAATATATTTAAAAAAAAGCATCTGTTGCTGATTTTTGGGAATTTATATCAGTTTTCTCATTTAAACTGTTTCGATTTTTTTTTTTTTTTTTTTTTTTTTTTTTTTTTTTTTTTAAGAAAAAAAAATATTGGTTTTAAATTCAAATATTTTTGTTATTAAAAAAAATAATCGTTTTTTTTATCAAACCCATGTTGCTACTGATGGAGTATTGAATGTCTTTAGGCAGAAATATTTCTTACACAAAAATAAGCGTTTCAAAATTTAACGGTTGACTGCAAGAATATTTCTTCATCAAAATTTATTTAAACAAAAAAAAACTAGTTCAATTGTATATGGAATAATGTTTTTACCAATTCAAAATGTTACCCAAATCCCCCCCCCCCCTAAAAAAAACTTGTTTCAAATATTTTGTATAACAGAAGATAAATGCTTTAGAATGTTGAATTCCTTCTGTATTAATCTCAATCTGACAGGCTAAACGGTTTTATAAAGATTTACTATTTTTTATTATGCAAAGGTTTATTCATGGGTTAGTTTAGAAAATTTCTCATTTTGGTTTTCAGTTTTGATTTCAAGAAAGTTTTAAAAAAAAAATCCAAGTTTTCTTTTTCTTAGGAAAGAAAAGGATTGTAGTTTTGTACAATTTTTAGGAAACTTGGATATCGGCCAATCGGATATCTTTCCTGTCTATGATTATAGTTTTATTGTTTTTTGTTTTTTTTAAATCGTTTACTATTTTCACTACAAAAAAACAAAAACTTTGACCTATCACTTTTATAGATAACAGAACAAAACGTGGATATGTGTTTTGTTGTTAACCACCAGACATTATCAATTTTACCTGCTGAAGGACCAACTGTGTCCCCTTGACGTTCTGTTATTTGTGACCAGCAACCGTTTAAATACATCCAGATTTATTTAAGTGTCTCGAAAGATGTTTGAATGCTATCACCATCCTGACACTTGCTGATGCTCTTTCAGTTTTCCTTCTTCTAGACTAGTTGCCCTATCAAGGCTTAAAGGTCTAGCCTACTCTACCATTGCACCCATAGCTGAAGAGGCCTTTTTGACGGGGATTGTTGAAAGTAGTACATCAAACCCAACCTCCCACCTGGTCTACGATGCCAACAGTTCGTGCGGTCTGTAATCACTTAACCTCTGTCACTTCCAAGCGGATCTTTTTTTCGGCTTCATCCACAGCAAATGAGAAGTGTAGCATCAAATTCACACCCCTCGTCGAAAGAAAAGTCCTTTGCTTTGTTCCGATTGTCCCTTTCTCTCTCTCTCCAACTTCTGGCATATTTCTTCGCTCGCTTCCCCCTCTGAAATGATTCTTTTAGTCATAAGTCTTGTTCTTCTTCTACAGCCTAGAATGACTGCCTTTTTACGATAAATATACTGTTTTTTTTTGTTTTGCTTTTTTTTTTTATATTTTTGTTGGCAGTATCGGACATGGACAACAGCCTGGCGGAAACAGTTCAGTCGTATAAAAACCAAGTTAATTTCAAAAGGGTTTAATACTGAGATAATAGAAGTTGAAAGAGATTTCTACCCAAAGCCCCCAAGTGAAGAATGGTAAGTAACTTGAGATGGCTTCATAAGCATTTTCCTTCTTCATATCTTCCATGACCCCAACCCCACCCCCACTCGGGCCGAACCACTTCCTCCACTTCCAACGTAGTCGAAACTTTCTAACTTCATGTAGCAGATGGGTATAGTAATCGAAAACCAAGTTCTCTTGTTTATAAGAGAAATCCATAGTTTTCCTTTGATTTTAAAATCATAGCGACTGGAATAGAATTAAACTAAACTCCGACAAATATTAGTTTAGCCTACAAACGTATTTAACCAACGTATTTAACCAAAGGCTTAGATGTCGGTACTTAATAATTTTTTTTTTTTTTTTTTTGTTGTTACTGAGCATGTAAGACTTTTATGATGGGATAGATTTTTATCTGCTATTAGTCAAATTCTTTTTGATAGGTCTATAAAAGTAGACGTGCTTCTAGAATCTATTCTGGACCCAACCCTCTTTCTGATCTTCATTTATATTTTGAGATCATCTGTTGGTATGCAAATGCCACAACTGTTTATGGCAACACTTCAGAGAGCATTGGTAACCAAGATCTTGCTCATTCTCTCTCTTCGAATCTGGAGCACTGACTAGTGAAGGTTGCTCTCAACAACGAGGAACACTCTAGCTATGATCGGATTATATGCCCCCCCCCCTATAGAAAAATAGGGGAGGGGGGGAATAGACACAGTATAGAATAAGAGTCGGAGTGGTCAAAGGCCATACAGTGAGAGGGTTGATAGTGATGGACAGACATTTAGTAAAAGATGGCTCATTTATTGAGTTAATTGCAACGTAGAGCTAATTAGACCAAGTAAAATGAAAATATTTTTTTTTTTAAATACTCCTACCTGAGGAATATTTTGGTATGTATTTTGTATGATTAAAATATATTTGAAAATAAAAATGTTCTGTATATTTATAAACTTGAGTTATTTGTCACCTTGATAGTGAAATAAAAATGTCAACTTCATATGCACACTAGAAGAATAGCAGCTAACTAATATACTCATGTCATGTGTATGCAATCAACGTCCGGAGGTTAACTAATTTGCATATTGCGTAGCAAAAGGAACTCTGATTAATTAACTATTCATTTTGGGGGTTTTCTCATCTGATGATTGTTTTCATTTTACCGTTACCCACAGAAATGCTTAACATTTTCGGTGAAAGTCTTTCCGGTCAATTGACTTCTGGGGTTTGTGATTCCTAGTTTCCTCAATTTTCCTGGGCAACGCCAGGACATTGGTCCTGCTAGTAATATATATGAAAGAGAGGAAGTCCTGGTGTTTTATTTTCTGGGTGGGGCGATCCCAAGGGTGCACTCAGTATTGATTGGATGAGATTAATTAAAATACGTTTCGGTTAATTTATACTGTAACGTTGAGACAGACTCGGTGTTTCCCAGGAGTCAACGAGGACCTACCCCTCCCCCCCCTCTCTGTCCACTGCTCCGGATTTCAAACTATAAATAAAATAAAATTAAAAAATTATCCGGTACGCCTGCAGACTCCATGCTATTGTGTTGTGCACAGTTTGATCAAAATAAAATATACTTATCCAAATACTCTGGGTATTTTAGTTTTAGAATATATATGGCTATGGTGAACCCTCTCCAAAACTCTGACGAATTTGAACAAACAAATAGACAGCTTTTACAACTATATACGAGAGAAAACCAATACGATAATCATAGAACGTCGTCTCTTCTTAGTAATTGTAAATGTGTACATATCATTAGTTTGACAAAAGATGCAATGAAAATAATCCTAATTTTATCACTTATCAAAGTCAAACCAATGCTAACCCTAATGACCCCATCAATAGCAAACACTAAGTACACCGTAAAAAACTTTTGAAGCCGAACAAAAACAAAAACAAAATTTAAATCCTACCCCAAAAGATGAATCCAATGTCTTCCAGACAACTAAAACTAAAAAAAAACCCAATAAGGCACATTCAACAAATGCCAACACAAAATCTATTTGATGCACTGGATCAGAAATATGTAAAGATCCAATGAATTTTTCAAAAGGGGGGGGGGGTTCAAATTGCGACCTTGACTGACCTTGTCAAAGTCATATAAGATGTGGGATTCCATTGACGACAATATTGTCCAAGTATGATGAACAGAACCAAAGTTATTGCTCAGATTGTGACTTTGACATTTCGTTGACCGTGACCAATTGACAAGTGATGTGGACGCTAGGCTGTACACAAGGAATGACAAAGAAATTTGACTGAAAACATAACCTCTGCCTTGGTGGAGGTGAATATACATCGATAGATGATTCGTTAATAATATTGATCCATGGCCATCCCTATAATTGGCATTCATAATCACAGCCAACACATTAAGGAACACAATAATAAAAATAAAAAACTTATCAAAGCAAATTTCAATAAACTACTTCGATTAATCTCAAACTTAATCACAGAATTCACAAACAAACTTTTCGATTAGCAAGAACTGTATTAATCTGGCGTTGCTTGGGTGCAAAATTTAGAGAAAAATAGTTTAAAATAGTCATGCTTGCAATTTAAAAAAAAAAAAATTATGGTTTTAGTTTTCCGTTATTTTATTTTTGATTTCAATAAATATTCAGTTAATAATAAATAAAATAAAAATGATATGCTAATTTAATATATATTTATAAAAGTTACATATAGGCGAGAAACGCACATACGCGGCTAATCATTTCTTAGTTTTATTAATAGATTTGACTAAAGAAATCACCATAAAACATTCCTCCATTTCTAATTCTTACTCCAACGGAATTAGTGGAGCCTCCGCCGCTACACCAATACTTCGACAACAGCCGTACCTCATAAATGATCATCATATTCGCTTTAACGTCCGTTTTACAGGATGGCTTTTTGAAATTGGCTTCCAAACTAACCTATCTCCGGCCAGCTCTTTATTTATCCCCTTTTCTTTCAAATCCATCCTTATCACTTTCTCCCATGTTTTCTTTGGCCTCCCTCTGCCAACTGACCCTGTTACCTTAACTGTTCTACATCTACTAACACAAGAACTCTCATCCATTCTTTCAATGTGACCAAACCAACAAAGTCTTTTGTTCTGCACACCTCTCCCTATAGTGTTCAGAATTAATCTTTCTCTGAGGTCATCAGATCTAAGCCTGACTAAGACTCAGAACACATCATCCATTGTATCATTCTCATATCATTTCTATCCATGCAACACATGTCCTCAACTCAACCCTCACTGGCCAGATTTCAGTTCTATACATCATCATGCGTACACATGCCTTGGTCGACGGTGGTTAGTAATTGCAGAAATTCCCTGAACTTTATCCATTTCTAACTGTTGCAATCACACTAATACAAGCTCCACTCTGTTGTGCTCCACTCGTATCACCAAGGTAACAAAACTTCTGAACAACCTCAATAGCTTCGCCATCTAAATGTACTTTCTCCACATCTGAGTTCTCATCCATCTCCATTGTTTTGCACTTCTTGCACATAAATGTGTTATCATCTCTCAACCTATTTGTAATTTCACTGCACTTCTTGTGTACACAATCCTTAAAAGTGCCACAAATAGTTGATTTGCACCCAACCCCCCTTTCCACAGACTTTCCTCTTTCTGGGTGATTTCCAACTCTACAACCACCGATCATCACTTTTGTCTTGGTGACATTCACTCTCAGACCTCGACTTTCTGTAGTATTCCTCCAAGTCTCCAACTTAACGAGTCGATTTTTCGTTGCTTCACTCTTTCGGACAACTCGTACAAAACTACCTTGGCACAAATGCTTCTAAGGCACAAATGAAAAGCAACAGACAATACAGAACCCTGATATACACCACTTTAACGTTAAAGCTGTCACTAAATGTGTTGCTGTTAATTCTAACACAACTTTGAGCATTTCTCGACATTGTTTAAAATAACCATCACTAACCATTCGTTCGCCTCTAATTTATGCAAAGCCTACCAGACATTTCTTGACACTGTTAAAAGCTTTCTCCAAATTCACAAAAACAAAATGTAGGTGTTCTTCTTACCAAAATATTTTTCTTGCATTTGTCTATATTTATTTATTTATATAGTTATTTATTTATATAGTTATTTATTTATATAGTTATTTATTTATATAGTTATTTATTTATATATTTATTTATTTATATATTTATTTATTTATATATTTATATATTTATTTATTTATATATTTATTTATATATTTATTTATATATTTATTTATATATTTATTTATATATTTATTTATTTATATATTTATTTATATATTTATTTATATATTTATTTATTCATATATTTATTTATTCATATATTTATTCATATATTTATTTATTTATATATATATTTATTTATATATTTATTTATTTATATATTTATATATTTATTTATTTATATATTTATTTATATATTTATATATTTATTTATATATTTATTTATATATTTATTTATATATATATTTATTTATATATTTATTTATTTATATATTTATTTATATATTTATTTATTTATATATTTATTTATTCATATATTTATTCATATATTTATTTATTTATATATATATTTATTTATATATTTATTTATTTATATATTTATATATAGCATCAGCGCTACTTTGCATAAAACCAAACTGCATTTCATCTGACCTGTTTACTGTTCAGTTATTCTCTCGACCAATTTCAAGATGTGGTCTATCAAATTTCAGCCTCTGTAATTACTTCTATTGAGAGCTCTCTCCCTCTACCCTTGTGACGGTTCACGATTGTACTAAGATTCTAGTCTTTCGAAACCTTTTTTATTATTTAAATTTGTCAAGTTTGTGATCATGTGTTTTTCTTTCTGAGCCTTCAACATTTCTGAAATGCGCTAGGGTCTTGCAACCATATCCTTTTACATCTAATTCACAGCTTCCTGTACCATTTGTTTTTCAATTTTTATAGTTGGACCAGTTGGATTCTGCTCTGTTATCTCCAACCGTGTATCCTTCAACTGTTCTTCCACACTTTCTGAAATTGATCTAGTAACCGAACGTTCAATGATTTGGTCTCTAAACTTGCCTTTCACGTGTTCTTCATTCAACCTCCACATCTTTCTCCTGGGAATAAACTTTCTCCTATTATGCAAAAACACTAGTATTTTAACCGTGAAGAGAAAATACCAAACCCATCTTGACTTTGTAGATTGCCCTACTTGCTCCTTTGCCACCAGATATCCTTACTCTCCACTTACTCCATTGGTTTTGCTTTTCTTTGATACATTTTCAACTTCCTCATTCTACCACTTTGCCACCAGATATCCTTACTCTCCACTTACTCCATTGGTTTTGCTTTTCTTTGATACACTTTTCAACTTCCTCATTCTACCACTTTGCCACCAGATATCCTTACTCTCCACTTACTCCATTGGTTTTGCTTTTCTTTGATACACTTTTCAACTTCCTCATTCTACCACTTTGCCACCAGATATCCTTACTCTCCACTTACTCCATTGGTTTTGCTTTTCTTTGATACACTTTTCAACTTCCTCATTCTACCACTTCATCCAAGTATGCCTTGGGGACCGTTTTGTCCACCCACAAGTCTGTTAGCTCCAACAGTGTATCCTTCAGCTTCTTCTATTGTTCTTCACCCTTCCTGTAGTGGATCTGGTAGCTAAACGCGCCATCACTTGTAGGCCCTCTCGTCCACTCACAAATCTGGTCTGTTACCTCCAACAGTGTATTCTTCAACTTCTTCAAATGTTCTTCCTCACTTCCTGAAATGGATCTGGCAACCGAAAGCCTATCACTTTGTCTCTGAACTTATGTTTTACATGTTCTTCATACTTTTCTCCTGGGGATAAACAGACTTACAAGCAACTGCAATAACAACTACACAATGTGACGATAAACTATTGGAGCTGGAATTGACCGAATACAACCGCTACAAAAAAAAAAATTTATCTCAATTGGAGATTTTAAATATCCATCGTCATCTATGGGCTGACCCAAAAGGATAAACTCATCGTGTATATCTATATAACAGATTGCATACATACTTGCGTCCAGCCGCCGACACATTACTCAGCGATATCCCTCATTCAGTGTAGCAGTAGAATACAACTAGAAATAACCACTCCCCTATTATGCAAAAACCCTAACCCATAACCACTCCCCTATTATGCAAAAACACTAGTATTTTAAGCACGAAGAGAAAATACCAAAAAACTTGGCCATCAAAATTAAAGATTGAAACAAATACTGTACAAGGCGCTTTCGTCTCAAAAGAAAGGCAGCATTCTCTGTCCGTGGAACAGCCTACAAGAGGAGGTAGTGATGATGCCTACCATATCCACGTTCAAACTGGCTTGGACAAACATTCTGACTGTATATAGATGTACACATTTTACATGGCTTGTTGCACTTTGCTATTTTTTGCTAATGTTTAATTTGATATTGTCTTTAACAGAATTCTGCAAAGAGATCTTATCAAAATTACTCTGATAAAAGCTGCAAACAAATCTAAAATAAAAAAAATGAGCCTAAAACCCAGCAAAATTATAGCAAGACTGAATAAAAGAAGCCGAAAAAGTGCGACATGGGTAAACTACGATATTGAGGGAAAGAATTGAAAGAAGATGAGGAGGATTTTTGTTTAGAACTTTAAAAAAAAAAATCTTGCATTTTGAACTTGTGTTGAATGATGACATCATCAACGTTGAATTTTATTGCGAGCAACTTGATAGTCTACGATAGGCGTTTTGAAAAGTCCCCTATGTCTTGTTTGTCAAAAACACGCTTTGTTTCAACAAGGCAATTCAAAGCCGCACACCGTCAGACGAGCAACAAGATTCTGAATTGGACAGTCTGCAAGTTATATCGCATCCAACCGTTTTTCCGACTCCGGTCAATTCTGATGAATGCGGCACTTTATGAAGAGTTGCTGTCAATAATATTTCAATTGGAAGCCGAACAACGATTGGTACTCTGAACAAATCGGAAAGCGTTCAGATTGTTGGCAGAATGGCGTGAAGAATAGTTGTCTTTGAATAAATTATTCCATAATAAATCATTTTTACACAGCGAACAAACTGTTCTGATAACCTAATAAGTAACAGGAGGGGGGGGTACACAAGAAATAACCGACGACTTCTTTACTTTGCTGAAATTGTAGGTGGTAACCGAAGAATTTAGAATGGAGTCTTTTAATCGATACACTTTGCTAAATTGTTCTCCTTCTACGTTCTATGCCTTTTATTTATCTCGTTGGTTAATTCATTTTTTTTTTTTTTTTTTTAATCCTTCACATGAGATTGAACTCGCAACCTCAAGGTAGAATTCATTTTAAGACATCTCTTAATCAGCGCTTCTTTCTTCCATTCGAACAATTCAAAGTGAAATTCTTGGATTTATTTACTTAATCTCTCGCTTATCGTTACTTACTTTTCATCATGTTTCCATTTTTATTAGATGTGTTTAGTTATTATTTATTATTATTACAAGTGTTTAGTTATTATTTATTATTATTACAAGTGTTTAGTTATTATTTATTATTATTACAAGTGTTTAGTTATTATTTATTATTATTACAAGTGTTTAGTTATTATTTATTATTATTACAAGTGTTTAGTTATCATTTATTATTATTACAAGTGTTTAGTTATCATTTATTATTATTACAAGTGTTTAGTTATCATTTATTATTATTACAAGTGTTTAGTTATCATTTATTATTATTACAAGTGTTTAGTTATCATTTATTATTATTACAAGTGTTTAGTTATCATTTATTATTATTACAAGTGTTTAGTTATCATTTATTATTATTACAAGTGTTTAGTTATCATTTATTATTACAAGTGTTTAGTTATCATTTATTATTACAGGTGTTTAGTTATCATTTATTATTATTACAAGTGTTTAGTTATCATTTATTATTATTACAAGTGTTTAGTTATCATTTATTATTATTACAAGTGTACACCCTTCGTCAAAAATGACGATAAAAAATTATGCTTCACCAGTGTTCGCACTAATATTTATATAGAATAGCGTCTTAATCAGTGAAGTTTTTAAAAAAGGGGGGGCGTAATAAAGACAGACAATGTCTCAAACTGGAAAGTTTAAGGGAAAAAATGTAGGAAGAAAATGTCTCCTTATAGAAATAAATTGAAGAATTCATTTCGGGGGGGGGGGGGGGGGCTATTTGCTTTCTTCCTTCTCCTAAACACTTGAAATAATTTTGTCTGACAGTTTTTACTCATTAACTTTTACATGACTGGATGGACAGACATTATATAAGTACAAATAAATGCACATTGGTTTTTATTTCTAATTCTGAGAGTCAACTGCCCTTTATTTTTTCATTACTTCTACTTACAAGGTCACTGTAGCCTTGTATATGCGCTGATTCTGTTGGTCTTCCGATCTTCCAGTGTTGCTCTGTCTTATTTTCCCCTCATTCCACAACGTTTGGTGACCTCCTTTTTCGCTTCATACGGGATCAGCCATACCTGATTTTGTAGTCTTCTCTTGCGCTACATTATTTCTACGTTCAAGTATGACCTTCAGGGAAAGCATGTTTCACCTCTATATTCCCTGCATGGTCCTTTGTCGGGTCCTCTTCTCTCAACGGCCGTACTTGAGATGTCTTTGGAGAGTCAAACTACTTGTGAATATGGTTTTGATGTTGTATGAATGGCAAATAGTTAGTGTCTTTTCCGAAAGATCCATAACAAAGGATATTTGATCCATAACCGTTCTTCTACTCGCCGGCTGTTCTTCTCTTGGAGTGTCTTTCTTAAGTTGACGATTTCTTGTGGGTCGTGTCTCAATCGTATAGACAACAGGTGATCCCTTTCTAAACACTATGGTACTATGAATGAACGTTAATTATTTTCACATGAAGGTTGACTCGTGAACTCTAGCTGTGTGCAAGTTTTTAGCACACCCAGGAAGGCTAGTTGGTTATTTTTCTCTTTTGTCCATTTTGAACTGTATTGAAAGTCTAGAGTTCACACAATTCAGTATTATTTGACGTTTTTCCTCGTTGGACTAGATCAGGCATGTCAAACTTGCAACCCCGTATAACAGCTTTCATTATTTAACAACTAAAATTGTAGTTTTTATAATTTAAGCTGAACAAAGGTGATTTGTATTATTTGGACTGTTCAGACTATTGTTTTAATCTTGGGTGTTGTTATTATTACAGCGTTTCGGCTCATATAACCCCTGATCTTCTTGACACTGGATCTTATTGGTGAATTGTGAAAATAATGTTTTTGTTCTTTCTTCACACCCACCATTGCACCATTGTCGTTATAATTCAAATCGAAAGAACGTTGAGTCTTTTCCTTTTTTTTTTCTTTTTTTAAATTTTTGTTTAAATTTAATTATTAATTCAGGTCCGTACTGATATGGTAAAAGAAAAAAAAATGGAAAAGATTCCACGTTCTTTCCATTTAAATTATAACAATGGTGTGTGTGAAAAAAAAAACAAAAAACATACTTTTCCACAATTCACCAATAAGATCCATTGTCAAGAAAGTCGGAGGTTATATCGGCCGAAACGTGAGAATAACACCCAAGATGAAAACAATAGTCCGAACAATCCAAATAATAAATATTATCAATCCTCATCTCAAAAATTCAAAAACATTTTAAAGGTGATTTGTTTACTTAAAAACGGCTTTTCTTTATACGGAACGATATATCACATTTTACCGATTTCAAAATATGTTTCAAACATTTATTTAAAATTTCTGGTGCTACCAGATCAGGCTGTTTGAAAAAAAAAAAATACTTGAACACGTAAAGAACTTAAAGCATAAAAACTTTTGCCAAAATGTCCTTATTCGGTATGAACCTTGAATTTGACCAGCCTGTGCCAGAGTAAGATGATATTATCCATGTCTCTCATTCACATCATAGGCTTTATTGGTGTTGATCCTAATGCCATTGCTTCAAAGTGTTCAAAGGTTGCCGTCACTGGAGCTAATGACAAACCCATTACTAAGCCTTTCTCTTTCTGATTTGATAGATTCCATTCTAAAGTTGATTATTTGTACGCTGTCGTCATCATCTTATTTATTGGGATACAAGTACATTTATCCCAGTTGATGCCAAACGACTCACCACATTTGAGCTCAGCAATAAATGAGTCTGTCACAAAATGCTCTAAATTTTTTCATGTCATAAAATTGAGCCTTTTGTTGCGCTGACAATGAGATTAAAATCAAATCCTATTGATGATTTATGGCAAACGGCTTTCTTATATACTGTTAGGTAGAAAATAAGACATATTAAAATGAGATGACTTGTCAAGTCGCTTTTCGTTGGTTCAATTGCAGAGTAACGTCCCCTTGGCTTCCAACAGAGCCAGACATTTTATAAAGACGTCGTATAAAGCTCAGACATATTAAATTAATTAGTAAATCCTCTTCATTCAATTGTAAAAAATAAATAAATAATTAATTCTTGACCATACAAAGTTTTCTCATTCAAATTCTTTCTCATATTTTTGTTTATTAACTCACATTCACATATTTAAATTTACACCCACTCAGCATCACTTCAATAACCGACACGGTCACTTCATGTACCCAATCAGGTTTTGCAAAATTTGTGTTTTTTTAATTTGATGATAGTATTTATTTTACCCACTATTATTTACCAATATTTTCTCGCGGATAAATGGGTGAAAAGTGTCTTTTCAGTCCTTTCTTGTCAATTTACTTATGTGGTTGTGATTCTGGGGTTCCTCAATTTTCCTAGACAACACCGGGACACAAGTCCTTTCACGAGACAAACTATTTGCTATTTGTCTCCAATTTTCTAAACCTTTAATCTCCAAAAGAAAAAAAAAAAAGAAAACATTTTATATCTATTCAATTACTTTACAATGGTTTATAAAAAAAAAATTTTTTAATCACATTTTATATCTATTCAATTACTTTAAAATGGTTTATAAAAAAAAAATTTTTTTAATCACATTTTATATCTATTCAATTACTTTAAAATGGTTTATAAGAAAAAAATTTTTTTAATCACATTTTATATCTATTCAATTACTTTAAAATGGTTTATAAAATAAAAAAAAAAAAAATCACATTTTATATTTATTCAATTACTTTAAAATGGTTTATAGATGAGCAAAAACAACTCATGTTTTCAACTTTTTCACTATCTTGGAAACTTTCACATTTTTGGCAAACGTCAGCGGATCATATTCTCCTGATCACTCTTGAGATGGAGAAGATTCAATTTGTTTGCATGAAGATCTACGAGTGAATCAAACGTCGGTGGATCACATCCTCTGGGTTGTTTTGATCTAGAATCCTAAAAGAGGCACCATTCAATATGTTTGCGTTAAGATCTACGAGTGAATCAAACGTCGGTGGATCACATCCTCTGGGTTGTTTTGATCTAGAATCCTAAAAGAGGCGCCATTCAATATGTTTGCGTTAAGATCTACGAGATAACCAAACGTTGGTGGATCACATCCTCTGGGTTGTTTTGATCTAGAATCCTAAAAGAGGCGCCATTCAATATGTTTGCGTTAAGATCTACAAGTGAACCAAAATATGACCCGTGTTCATTTGGCCTGAAATGTCTCGATACTAGTTTGACTTGAAATAACCAGATGAATTAATAAATAGAACAACAAATGTCTCAACGAAGGGTTGAGACTATCAAGCCACACGTTCGATCGCACGCGCAGCATAGATGCAGTAATCTTGCTTCGAAACAGAATCTTTTAGATTCATAAAAGTTGGACGACATCTACTCGATAATCTTGTGTTGATTGGGACAGACGACTCTTCCTTCAGAACCTTGAATTAAACCCTGTTACCTTAACGGGGCCACCTGTTGGGCGGTGGGTGGCGACCCGTGACGTCTTAGGACGGGATCCTGGTGGCTGAGTGGTCCAAACCAAACTTCCTTTAGAACCTTGAATTAAACCCTGTTACCTTAACGGGGCCACCTGTTGGGCAGTGGGTGGCGACCCGTGACGTCTTAGGACGGGATCCTGGTGGCTGAGTGGTCCAAACCAAACCTTCCTTTAGAACCTTGAATTAAACCCTGTTACCTTAACGGGGCCACCTGTTGGGCAGTGGGTGGCGACCCGTGACGTCTTAGGACGGGATCCTGGTGGCTGAGTGGTCCAAACCAAACCTTCCTTTAGAACCTTGAATAAAACCCTGTTACCTTAACGGGGCCACCTGTTGGGCGGTGGGTGGCGACCCGTGACGTCTTAGGACGGGATCCTGGTGGCTGAGTGGTCCAAACCAAACTTCCTTTAGAACCTTGAATTAAACCCTGTTACCTTAACGGGGCCACCTGTTGGGCAGTGGGTGGCGACCCGTGACGTCTTAGGACGGGATCCTGGTGGCTGAGTGGTCCAAACCAAACCTTCCTTTAGAACCTTGAATTAAACCCTGTTACCTTAACGGGGCCACCTGTTGGGCAGTGGGTGGCGACCCGTGACGTCTTAGGACGGGATCCTGGTGGCTGAGTGGTCCAAACCAAACTTCCTTTAGAACCTTGAATTAAACCCTGTTACCTTAACGGGGCCACCTGTTGGGCAGTGGGTGGCGACCCGTGACGTCTTAGGACGGGATCCTGGTGGCTGAGTGGTCCAAACCAAACCTTCCTTTAGAACCTTGAATTAAACCCTGTTACCTTAACGGGGCCACCTGTTGGGCGGTGGGTGGCAACCCGTGACGTCTTAGGACGGGATCCTGGTGGCTGAGTGGTCCAAACCAAACCTTCCTTTAGAACCTTGAATTAAACCCTGTTACCTTAACGGGGCCACCTGTTGGGCGGTGGGTGGCGACCCGTGACGTCTTAGGACGGGATCCTGGTGGCTGAGTGGTCCAAACCAAACCTTCCTTTAGAACCTTGAATTAAACCCTGTTACCTTAACGGGGCCACCTGTTGGGCGGTGGGTGGCGACCCGTGACGTCTTAGGACGGGATCCTGGTGGCTGAGTGGTCCAAACCAAACCTTCCTTTAGAACCTTGAATTAAACCCTGTTACCTTAACGGGGCCACCTGTTGGGCGGTGGGTGGCGACCCGTGACGTCTTAGGACGGGATCCTGGTGGCTGAGTGGTCCAAACCAAACCTTCCTTTAGAACCTGTAATTATACCCTATTACCTTTCTATTAAAAAGTTTTGGGGGGTCGATTTACATTTCCTATCAACAAACTCCGTTATGGAAAAAAAAAAGAAAAAAAAGAAGGAATTTCTTCATTCTCTGAACTTTTTAGGTTAGGGTTAGGATTTTATTGAATTAATAATTTTGTTATCTACTGTTTCACCTGTGATTCTGATGTTACAATTGGAAGCCATCTTGGAAGACAATTTATTAAAATCACCTGGTTTTTATTAAAACTTTTCAAACATTTCTCTCCGAAACTTTTAAACCATTTCTTCCCGAAGTAATTGTACAAAAACTGTTTGCAATTGATAATTTTTGGATGAATGTTGTTAAAAATTCCTTTGTTTTGTGGTCATCTTAAAAAAAAAAATTTTTTTTTTCTTTTTTCTTCCTTGTTTTTCAGTAAGCTGCAAAGTGGAAATCCGGAAGCGCAATTACATTCTCAACTTAGTGCATCGCCGCTGCTGGCCAAGGAAAAATCTGACAACAGCGAAAGTGAAGGGGAGGAAATGGAGGAAGAGGAAGAAGAGGAGGAGGAGGAGGAAGATGACAAGCGGAATTCTGACTCTTCTGACACAGAATCGGAATCAGATATGGAAGAAGCTCCTGTACATAATTTTGAGGTGTGAATTACAGCACAACAGAACCGATACGAAACATTTTTAGTCTCTCACAGTTGGCAAGTGGAAATAACTCTTTAAAAACCGTGGGTGATGGAATGGGGGGGGGGGGGGGCGTATATGCCATTATCAAAATGCTATCTGAATTTTGGGTTTGGAAAATACCGGGTGGGACACGGTAAATGACAACCTAGCAATTCTCAAAAATTGTTATATTATTTATTTAATGTTGCTTTTTATTGTTTAATTTTTCTTTATTTTTAAAATTTTATTTTATTTATTTTGGCTGAATTTTTAGTTAAAAGATTTTAGAAAAAGAAAAAAAAAACTTATTTTTTTTGTGAAATATTTTGATTTAAGAGAAAGCGAATAGGCTTAAAGTTAATTTTTTTTTTTTCTCTAAAGATGTTTAAAAAAAAAAAAAAAGTAAGATTATTTTTCACACTTATTACAAAAAAAATCTCTCCCTTTTATGTATGTGTGTGTGTGTGTGTGTATATATATATACATATATTACACACACACACACACACCCAGTATATTTGCCAGTAAGCCCCATTTGGTTGAAGATGACCGACATAGATCACAAGTATTGTATAAGATTTTCATATGGTTGAACAAGCATAGCTTTCTTTGGATGTGTCATATACAAATTGCCTGGTGTTTTTGTTTTTTTCACTCCTGAGAAAACAAAAAACCAAAGTTTTCAAACAAAATTTGGGTTACAGTGTATGAACCATTAATAACCCATAGATGGTTGATATGCTGTAAAAGAAACCAAACTTTGTTTAATAGCTTTAAAGACCCATAACAATCTTGGCGATTCTTGTTCGTAATCTTCGACCACATGTGTGTGCGTGTGTGTGTGTGTAGAAAAAAAAATGAATAAACTACAAAATATAAGACACATTAAAAAAAAAACATTAAGTCAATTTTGTTTGGTTCTTTTTCATAACAAAAACTTCATCAGAGTGATGCAACAATTGGTCTGTAAAATCTTATTGTACTGAGGTATTAAAAAAAAACAACGATGCTTCACTCTGATGAAGCTTCCGTTCTGAAAATGAAGCAAAATATTGACTTATGCAATGTTTTTTTTAAGCTTATTGTCTTATATAGTTTCTTTAAATTGTCGGATTTTATCTTTGTTCAATCCCATTCACACACGCATATATATATATATATATCTATCTTTATTACATGGAATTTATTTTCATTTTTGTTTTTTAATCTGTCAAAGTTTGACCACTTGTAAATATCTGTTACGTGATAATCAGATGATATCTATTCTATTTTTGTGTGAAAGAAAATTGTGGTGGGGGGGGGGCATTATTAGGATTCTTTTTCTTTCTAACGTTTCACATTTTGTTTCCATGCAACTTTTTTTTCTGTAATTCTCCTCTACGCATTTTTATTTCATAAAAAGGAGAAATAAACACAGTCAAGAAAAACATTTTATTTTTATTTATTTATTTTATAATTTTGATTTTTTTTTTTTTTTTTTTTTTTTTTTTTTTTTTTAACTATTAACATAGCTAACTTTTCTTTTTTATAGAAATCTTTTAATACTTTCTATTTTACTTAACCATTTTCGGGCAAAGTAGCTATATTTAGTGTTGCACAGAAAAATTCCTTTTTTTTTCTCTTCCTAATTTGTCCATCGATGAATTTTAACAGTTCTATTCGATGTTCTATTAAATAACCAAAGGGCAAACCTTTTTGTGTCCCCTCCACATAATTCCATCCAATTATGTAAGGTTGAAACAAAAAGAACAAACGAGTGTAAGAGCATGTAGTTTTGGTTCATACAATAGTGACGTAGTTAAATAAAAAAAAAAAAAAAAACTGGGGGAGGGGGCACAAATTAACCATGAAATTCAATCCCTTTTTTAAGGGGGGAAGTGAAGTACGCCTTGGTAGGCAATCACCTAGAGTTGGCGTCTCGACACCTCACTCGGTTGACGGGAAAAATGGCATCCGGCCTATAAGGTTTTTGCCTCGCTTAATTATGTAATTATGAATTATTATCATCATCATCAGCAGCAGCCGTCCAACACCTGGCAGCGTGTAAAACAGACGTTAAACTGAATACGATGATGATTTTTGCATGGATTTTAATTCTGGCCAGAAATTACTTTTCTATTCCCAACTTTAAGGTTCCTTAAAATCATTTTTGAATGTCAAAGACATTAAACACTTATTAAATTCTTTAGTGATTGTGAAGTCAATAAAATAATTTATGGTTAGAATGACAGTTCATAGACAAAAAATCAATTCTTATGGTTCATTTGTGGAAAACAGCATTTATTAAGAACGCCACCATCCCATAATTAAACGGGCAGTTTATTTGTAAGTCTTTCTATAGCCACCGTCTGCGTCATATTTTTTTAGATGCACATAAGAGAAATAGTTCTCTCGTGGTGTGCATATGGTCTTGACTTTTTTTAATATTTTGTTGCTGTTATCAAATCAAATAGGGATAAAAGTTTACCCCCCCCCCCTCTCTTTCTCTCTCTCTCTTTCTCTCTCTTCTCCTGTCTCCGTCTCCCCCCCATCCCCTCCTGTCTCCGTCTACCCCCTACCCCTCTTCTCCTGTCTCCGTCTGCCCCCCCCCTCTCTTCTCCTGTCTCCGTCTGCCCCCCCCCTCCCTCTCTCTCTTCTCCTGTCTCCGTCTACCCCCCCTCTCTTCTCCTGTCTCCGTCTGCCCCCCCTCCCCATGCATGTGACAACTAGATTCATATTTCTCCTTTGTTTTTAATAAATGGACAATATAAGGAACTTATTGTTCTCTCTTCAATGTACAATTCATAGATTGTTCTTGACAAAAGAATGAATAGAAAATGCTAGAAGAATCTCGAAATTCTTAGAATTTCAAAGATAAAATTTATTAAAAAATCTATAACAAAATCTGAGTTATTGGAAAAATGAGAAATTTTAGCATAGCCGTTACTACAATAAGATATTCTTAAAAAGTAATCACGCAAGACATTGAAATATCGAAATAAAAACAAACAAATTAAATAATTGTAAAAAATGGTTACGCTGCAGATTTTCAGTAAATTTTGTTAGGCTCCATTAATGTGTAATTGCATTTATTTGTAAGGCGCACCATTTTTCTATTCTACTTTTAAAAGAACAGAAATATTATTTTTTAAAAAGTAAAAATATTATTATAGAAACCAGAATTAAAAAAATTAAAAATTAAAAAAAAGTAGATGACCAAATAATCTTTTTTTTTTTTAAATTTAAAATTTTTTTATTTTATTTATATAAAACATAAATTAAAATCTTTCAAATTATTATGTTCTACGAGTGAATCAAACGTCGGTGGATCACATCCTCTGGGTTGCTTTGATCTAGAATCCTAAAAGAGGCGCCATTACATATGTTTGCGTTAAGATCCAAAATGCTGACCCGTGTTCATTTGGCCTGAAATGTCTCGATACTAGTTTGACTTGAAATAACCAGATGAATTAATAAATAGAACAACAAATGTCTCAACGATTTTCAGTCCCTCCACCCAGACAATGCGGCATTTTTTAGATGAGGATTGATCATTTGGATCATTCGGATTACTGTTCTCATCTTGGATGTTATTCTCACAATGTTTCGGCCGATGTAACCTCCGACTTTATTCAAGTGCATCTTGTCAAACTCGTGGAAATTTTTTATGTCAAACTCTGCAATCTGTATGGAATTTTAGACGTTACCCATTGTTTAATCTGTGGGTGTAGCTGCGGACCCGTGGCGCAGCGGATAAAAGTGCTATGTAGAATCAGTTTTAAGTGAAAGTCTTCTCTGCTGGTTGAAGATTTAATCCTCACTATGGTCGATACTAAGAATACAATTCCAAATTACTTAAGACATCTACCCGGTTGTGGCTGACCAAGAGCAGGCCACCCCCATAGATTAAATAAAGCGTTCCGTTCGAAATTCCATACAAGTTCGATAAGATGCACCTGAAGAATATTGAAGATTTCATCGCGCGAAACGTGAGAAAAATATCAAAGTACAAATAATACACACGTTAAATTTTAACATAACAGCAAGATGATATGTTCACTGAAATGCTTACAATGTTTGTTTGGCAAATTAAACATTTGTTTAGTCTCGATCTGTTAGTGATATTGCAAGGATTTCATTGAACATATTATTTTGTGCGTGCGCTTAATTGCACTTGTATTTTGCTCCCCGGATGAATGTGGAGACAATTTATTAAAAATGCCCTCCTCCCCCTATTTATTTATTTTTTTTCACATTCAACACAAGTTAAATTTTATTTTTTTTTTTTTTATTTATATTTTTTTGTTAATGAGCCATGAATACGTCAATTTTTTAAGGTCCTCGTATATCACTGCGTACTTGTCTATAAATAGAAATGCTAAAAAAAAAAGTGGGAGGGTGCACATGGGGTTCATCTCTAAAAAAAAAAAATTAAAACTGCAAAATCCTTTATTTCTAAACGTGAAAGCAATTATTCGGGCTTTGGTGAAATCGTCACTATTATTCTTTTAGGAATGCTTCCAAATTCTAGTTTCCTTGTTTATTTTTTTTTATGGGGAGGAGGGGTAGCTGATCCTCAATGAACATTGATAGAAAACATTCAACAACATTCATCAAGTTTTAATAGATTATTTGAGAAAATAAAGTTTCCCTAATCATTCAAATGTACCGTGACGAGAACAAAGAATACTCTCATGATACGTCCATTCAATCTGTCCATTCAATCTGTACGCTAAACTCAAACTTCAGCGCGATGGACAGAGAGTCTCTTAGAAAGATGCGTTGATGGATCTAAAACAATTTATATCTTGTATTTTTTTTTTTTTAATTACTTTTATTCGCCAGAAGGCAAAAAAAAAAAGATCCCCCTCTTTTTATTATTTTACACTCGAGTTGAAATGCGTTTCTTCCCCGTTGCATGGACATTTCCACATGAAGATTCTCGATGTGAAGTCTCTTTCAGAAATGAGCATGGACGACGACGACGTGTGTCAAACGTATTTGTTTTGTACTTATTAATAACTGCATTGCATCTACGCTTTGTTCAGCAGCCGTATTCTCTCTCCTTCTCCCCCCCCCCATTTTTTTTGTACCCCTTAACTGCATCTACACCCCCCCCCCCTCCTCCTCGCTTGCTGAGTATGATGCGTGTTGTTACTTTTTTTTCGTCTTTTCCCCCGTAGGAAGTCATCGCCATCGCTGTTCTCTTATTTTTATGGTTTACCTTTCATTTCGTTAAATCAGACAATTTAAAAAAAAAAAAAAAAAATGTAAATTCCCTAAAATATTTGCTAATCTCCTCGGCATTCTTCGCGCTATCGACGCGTTATTATTATTATTCTAATTCTGCAACTGAGATCTGTTCCTTCTTGAAAGGGCGGGAAAACTTTGATTCCCACCCGAAGAGAAAATATTTCTAAACCATGTAAACGTTCGATAGGTTTTCTTTTTTTTTTTTTCTATGGCAAACATTTTTTGATTAATGACCTACAACCATTCTCGCTTAGAAAAGACGTTTTCGGTTGATTTTCTTATTTAACCGTCATAGTTTTCTCTGTTTTTATGATACCCAATCACCTTGGTTTTCTCAAAGATTTTTTTCTTCTTCTTTTCTATCAGATATATTCACTGCTTCAAACGTTTGTTCGATAAAGTCTTCTTACTGTTTGTGTTCTATTACGAAGAAAGAGACAAATCTGTAACAATAAATAAACAAGTTCATTTTCCTTGGCGGGGGGGGGGGGTTACTGCATCATTGTCGCAGACTATGAAATCTGCTGTGCTGGGTTCAAATCCTATTGGAACCATTCTGTTCAATTAAGCTCTAATTCCGTTGGGAATCCAAAATTTCTATGGGTGAAACGCTCACTTGTTTTCAACTAATCGTATACAATCGTTAACAACTTAAGTATTGTTAAATCACCCAAAAATGGTGGATATGCCATCACAAACAATACAAAACTTTAAAATTAAAAAAATAAATTAAATTAAAAATAAATCTGTTCCCTGTGCTGTAATCATCTTACGAAAGATGTGTGTGTGTGTGTGAATCATTTTGATTTCTGAGCGTCTTTGTTTCTCATTTTCTAAAAGATGCGTCCATTCAGTCTGTACGTTTGGTAGAGAAAATGTTATTTAACGTTTAAGTGTGACGGGCCGCACCTCTCAAATCTTAGGATAAATATCATTTAATTCACTCCAAAATGTGTGTGTGTGTGTGTGTAATATATATACATACATATATATATATATATATATATATATATATATATATATATGTGAAAAAGGAAAGACTGAAATTGTTTTTTGATATATTCATCAATGTTTCGTCTTTATTGCAAGACTTTCTCAAGATGACTGATTTGAAGAAAAACAGTCAATATTTGGAAAATCCATGGTGGGTCTGTGACATGTAAATTTTTTTTCTTTTTTCAAATAAAACATAGAAGTTAAAATTCAAAATATGTGGTGCGTTTATGAAGTGGAATGAGTTTCCATCACGTTGGATTATTTCCATTATTATACATAAAATTTTAAAAAATCTGTTAACTGTCCTCATAAAAGAGATGAGTTTGTGATTGATTTTGTTATTGGGCTGTCATAGTTTCTTCTAACATATTCTGTCTTTTTAAAAAAAAAAATTAAAATGTCTAGGTCGGGAGGGGCTGTGTTATGTTTTGGCTCCCTATTTCTTCTCCCGTAGATTTTGGTGCTAAATCTGGTGCTCCTAAAACCACGAAAAAAAAAAAACACATTTGAACTTAGGGTTCTATGATACTCTTGCTGTGAGTCCGCAAATAAAAATAACTTTGTTGTCAATATTTAGCTTCGTGTGTGAAGAGAGTAATTGTTTATTGTTAAAAGCGACAAAAAAACAAACAAAAATGAAACCCTTTATTAGCGGAGTTATGGGACCTCTAAATTGTTATAATGTTTAATAATGTTTTGCTGTATTTTCTAAAACTTTTGAGTCATTCCGGCTTCCTCTTCTATTTAATAATCAAAAAAAAAAAGGAAATTTAGACCCCAAAAAAAACAACAACAAAAAAAACAAACCCCTCACTTCCCCCAAAACTAAAATGCAAAATGTGTTAGATACTTTTCAGTTCTTTTTGTTTCGCCCACACTCTGAGAATCATGCAAAAACAGATATATAATTTTGTGGTTTATGTTAATTCCATTTTCAGTATTTTGTACATAAAATAACAAATATTCTGCTGCTTTAAAATTTATTTTCACCTGTTTTCATGCATTTAAAAAAAAAATCTTTCTGCATATTTTGTTAGTCTAAAAGGCAGTTTCCTTTTTCTTAGTTTTTTTCTGAATTGTTTCTATATTTTTTTTTCCTCGTTCCCCACGTCTTTCTATTGAATAAGGTTTCTTGCCTTGCCAGTCCGTATCAATTCCTGTTTCCTTTGTAAATAAGCCCGTGATATTTCTCTACATAACAAATGAAAGGTTCTCTTATGTCATGTCCCAAGTCTCATTTTCCTTTCTCTGTCCATTCTTAACATTTTTCATCCTCGTTTTTTTTATTGTTAGATCCCCGGCCCCTCACACACATTAGTTTTGATCTAAAAAAAAAAAAAAGCATGAGACAAGCAATTGTTTATCATTTCCAAAAGGAAATGATAAACAATTGCAAAGTGTATGAAGACCATTAAAAATTCACACAACTCTTTGCACACACACACACACACACACACACACACACACAAGTTATTTCCTTTTTTGTCCTCTGCCAAAATAGATTTCAACAAAACCTCTCATCCTAGCCCATTATTTGATCTTTTAACTGCTGCTCTGAATCTTCGTTTCGCCTGAGATCTTTGTCCACTTTTTTTGTCATAATATTTATGATGAATTTGTGATACTCAAAATTAGTATTTACCTCGACTAAGACTTTTTTTTTCTTTTTTTTTTTTAACTGCATTTCCTTTACATGCTCACGTCTGATGAGTAATAATTGAATATTAATTAATTTTCAAGATATTCACCTAATAATTAATATTCACTGAATAATTAATATTCAACTATTACTAGCCAGACCTTCCGATAAGAACGTTATCTTTGAAAAGCCCTGGCTTAAAGGTCTTTTTGTATTTATATTCCTTGTTTGGACACTTGATGAATTAATAAATCTATAAACTATACAAATTTTATCCACTTTATATAGGGCATATATTATATATATATAATATATGCCCTATCTATTATATTGAGCTTCACCGTATCTCGATAGGATCTAATATAAGCCTTGATCTTTGTATTAACCATTTTTATATATATATATATATATATCCATATACATACATAAAGAGAGAGATCGAGATCAAATCATCCGAATATGATAACTGGCAGTTTCTTGCATTGCGTCCGTCAGCCTTGTTCTACCTAAATGCAAGGTGAGAAGTTGCCAGTCACCATTATGCTCTTCATTCAAATTTTTTTTTAATGATTTTTTTAACATAATTTTTAGCATCGCCATTTTTTTCTTCTCTCTTTTCAAACTGATCGCACATGCACGAGTTTAACTGAAGTGAAATCCATTTTAGATTCCCATTCTATTCCTGAACTCTTCCCTGTATTTCTAGCGTAAATTTGGAAACGCCTCTTTTAACGCTGTTTTTCTCTTGGCAGGAAAAATGGCCAATGATTTTCATCAGTATTGTCGAACATCAATCCCTTCTTGTTCTCACCGAATCCTTCCATTTAAACCAAATCCAGCAATGCCCCCCCCCTCTCTCCTTTAAATGTCGATGGGTACAAAACTTTAGAACGGCTAATAAAAGCAGATTTATTTTTTGTAAATTGGTTCAGATCTTTCGGCTAACATTTGTCAAAGGAATAAAGTTAATTATTCAGTGAATTTCTGACTTTCTTTTATGGACATTGTTAGTCGAAAGATCTTTTTTTAGGAGACTATCTACTACTAACTAATCTTGGTAAATGTTAACAGTTGCTTGCTTGTTTTTTTTTTATTATTAACCAAATTTTTCATAATTGTTGAGTTTGTTTGCTCTCAAACCCCCCCTTCCCCGCGCCCCTTATCTCTCCGATATAGTGTGAGGATGGGGGGGGGGGGGTTCTTTTGGACTTGTCCAAATTAATTTTTGATTCGCTTCTCTAAATCTGCAGCAACATTCTGACATGAAATTCTCTCTAGTTTTGCTATTTTATTGTCCCCCCCCCCCTCACTCCTGCCCATGCTACAATTCCTCACCCATTTTACACGATGATGATGATGATGATGATGATTGGCCAACAAATAGATCAAAACGTCACCTTTTTACTTATCTCTGATTGGATATCTTTTTAACTATTTTTTTTTTTTAACTTCTTAGTTATCTACTCGTTCCTATGGAATGGCCGACTCGAATAATAATCCTAATTAATTAATAATTTTGATTTAGAAATTTGACCTAATCTCGCCGCCTTCATTCAGGCCGAGCTGACCAATCTGGTAATGCTCGTTTATTATGTAATAAACAAAAAACAAATTCAGGATGAACAGTAAATGCAAGATTGCAACATTTTTTTCCTATTAATTTAAATATACTTTTCCCATGTATCGCATCATGCTGTCAAGGATTCCGATGCACTTATTCGAAAGTTTTTCTTTCAGATCAAACACTAAATAGAACATAATCAGGCGATTATAGATATTTTTTTGAATGTCTTTTATTCTTCATGGAGAAGTAAATTTTCCTTTAATCACATCGTCCCAATTTAAACAAGGTCATCAATTTTAAGATACAAAATGCTCTTGCATAAATTTTAAAGATTTCTGATTTTAAATAAAACAAGAAAATTTTTTTTAAATCTAACAAACAATGTTTCCTCTTATAACGTTTTAATATCCTAATCCAAATCGTAATATTCAAAATCTTGTTTTTAAAATCTAAGTATTAACAGGAACGGATAGCCTTAAGGTGTTTCTATTTAATTTGCCTCACAAAGGGATGAAAATACTATTTAAAACTTAAGTGTGGCAGGCAGAATCCCGTGAAGAGATGCATGGATATATCTTAAATGTTATTTCAAACTTAATTGTGACGGACTAACCGACAGACGAGCTCCGTATAGAAACGTTTGGATGCATCTATTAAAAAAAAAAATAAATAAATAAATTTTTTTTTTTTTTTTCGAATTTGGAAGAAGACCAATTTTCTCATTAATAACCTTCGTCGTCTTTGCAATGAAACCAGTTTTTCATCTCCATCCAATTATAAATATTTATGTAAAATGTTTACATTTTTTATGTTTTTCTCTCAAACTTTTCCGACAAATGAGAATTTCCTTTTGCTAGTTTTCTTGTGGCGGGCTTTGATGTTTTTTGTTTTTTAATCTGTCTGGAAACAAAAAGGTTGACTGGTATAATACTTTTATTTAAATATCTAGAAATGAATCCTAATTGTTTTAGGCGTGTGTGATTGGCCTACTTCATAGACCCTGGCAGACTATGGAATTGCTTTCAAATTCTCCTCAGATTAAATGTGTTAATTTACGCACTAATACTACTTGGAAAGGCATGAACACACAATTCCCTCCCAACTTTGAACTTGAATCTTTTCGACTTAAATAACCCCTAAAAGGTTGATATGCCATAAAAACATATAAACTAAAATTTAATCCTTTTGACCAAAATTTTGAAATGGCTGAACTAATATTGAACTTTTTATTTTTTACTTTTTTTTTATGTGAAATTTGAATTGTTAGTTTTGATTGAAATTAACAAATCTAAGACTTCCTTTATTAATCTGCAACATTCACTGCGTATTTTACTTGCTTGTTCTTGCCGTACCTATCATCTGTTGTGAGTTGAATTGCTTGAGAAGGTTCCATATCACTAACGGGCTTGTCGACTTGGAGCTTCCTTTAGAATCCCCTGTCGAAGGTCATAAATGTTGAGATTGACATAAAAGATCTACTTTGACTGTCGCGAGCCATGTCCTAAACTCTTTGAATCTTTAGGGTCAAACTAGCAAAGTTTCCTTCTAATGAGATCTTCCATGATCGGAGACAAGCTTGCTCTTGATAAACAACTGTGTTTCGGGCATGTTCAAATGGCCGAATTCACAACATAAGCAAGATGAATAATATTCTTTCTTTTCTGAAAAGAAAAAAAAGAATTGTTTAAAAACTAAAAACAAAAAAAAAAAAAAACTTGTTTGTGTCAATCAGATTATGGTTAGAATTGAACTAGAGACTTATCCGCTAATAAATCTGTCAGCGGATATTTTTTGCCTGCTCAAATGATGGCAATCTTGTCATTTAACTTCCAACAGCCCACATGCTTTTTTACCTTCAATGGTACCGCTAGGTTCACTGTTGGTTGTGTAGTCTGAATTTTGTTTGGTTTTGTTAGTCTTGTTATAAACCCCCCCACACACACACACCCATGAAAGAAAGAAAAAAGAAAAGGTTTATGACCCCCAACCCCCCTCCCTATCAGTTTGTTTTCTGAATGAGCAATGTTCAGTTTTGGCTCATTCTGATCTTGGCAATGGAAAAACAAAACAGATATTCCTAAAATGTGTTTGTTCAATAACGAAAATGCTGTGAGAGACCGATGGATAGTCTCTTGCAGAGATCCTTGGAATCCTCCAAAAAAAATTTTTAAGACCCGTAACAACTCTTGTGTTTTTGGTCTAGTATTGGTATTGTCTTTATGGGTTCGAGGATTTCAAAAGTTGCCTGTAATAAATTTTTAAATAGCGTGTCTGCCCCCCCCCCCCTCCTCTTTCTTCCTAAGGCAATTTCTTAGTTTTGTTTTTTCTTTGTTACTTACATGTTTTGCCTGTTCTGACATTTTAAATCAGAAAGTAGTACATGGTCCCCGACCCCCTCCCTCGCACAGTCCTTTTTCATCCTCATTTCACTCGAAGGCTTTAATTTCATTAAAAACAATTAATTTTGTTTTTTTATGAGAAGATGCTTTTTTTTTTTTTGTTTATAATAAGAAATAAGCAAAATTTATGTAATAATAAAAAACAAAAAAAACAATCAATTCCATAAAAATAATAATTTTTCATAAGTTACTAAAAAATAAGTCCATTCATCACTTCACGCATTTCAACATTTTTTTGTTTGATTTTGTTATTCTTACATAACAAAACCTCACCGCCATTCCAGTATAAATGGCCATTTGGTTTAATCTAGAAAATCCAGTTGACTAAGAAAAGGTTAAATTTTCATTGAAACTCTTATAAAAACAACTAACATGAGGATAGTAGTTCAAAATCGACCCTTCAATAAGTTTAATTAAAATAATTGTACAATTTTAAGCAGTAATTTTTTATTTTTTATTTCTTTTAATTAATCCCTGTAATGTCTAGTTTTGTAATCATTTTAATAGATAATGGGATGGTGAGAGGTCAGTCATTTTCTGCATACACATACACACATGTGAAAAACTTATTTAGTTCAATACAAATTATAATTAGACTCCCTTTCAATTTGAGTTCCTCACAAGTTATATATAATGAAAAAAGTTTGCATTAAATGCAACAAAATTTAAAGATAAAATGGAAAAAGCAAATCACAAATATAATCAAACAACTCGTATGAAGATATTTTTTATCAAAAGATTTCATTAGAAATGAATAAAGAAATCTTATCCAATTATTTTTTTTTTTAACAAAAATCGCATACACATGAGCTGTAATAACCCTTTTTACATGTCTCATTTTTTGTTATAAAAAAAATTGAAATAACATTTCTTCACTTACTTATGATGAAGTCTTTTGGTAATAAAGCTGCAACAAGAAAAATCTCACCATCTGATTCGATTGTTTGGTCCATCTTTTATATATAATGAACAATCAACTTAACAGATCCGATCCATGACAGCAAATCTTATACACACACACACACACACACACACACAGGGCTCTATATCGTTTCAGATAGAGCTTTATAAATATGATCCGGTGTAGTTAGGCAGCATTCGTTCTTGCTTTCTCATATTTAATATTTTCTTTACCTAAAAATCTGACTTTGATAAATTTGAATGTTTGAAATACTAATCAAGAGACCTAATAGAAAGAATTTTTTAAAAAGAAGTCTTACTTGAAAAGTTTTAATTTCTTAGTCAAATTTGAAATCTTATGTAAATATTTCTTATAAATGGTGATGAAAATTTAGATTTGGTTACAACAAAAGAGAAAAAAATAAATCCTGCCATTAATAAAACTATTTGGTTGTAAACCCTGGCCTGTGGGCAATCTATTTTTGTGCCCCCAGGGTTTAAAAAAAAGAAAAGAAAAGATTTTAATTAAAAAAAAATATATAAAAAGAGAAAAAACATTGTCTTTGTGTGTCACACAGAACTTGGCATGTTTTGCCATCATAAAAAGCAGTCAACAAATACACACTGAAAAAAGACAGTAAAAATGCAAATTAATTGCAAAGCTCAATTTTGATAGATAACTATATATATATATATATGTATATATATATATATATATTCATTCCTCGCTCTTTCTCTTTTTTAACATTCAACAGAGGTAAAATCATTTCTTAGTAAATTGGCGCTCGTGTGTTTTGTAATGTCTCCAACGTTTTTTGAAGCTCTCAGAAGTTTCTCCAGATGAATCTACTCAACTTTATTTTGTCTGGCATCTTTTTATTTATAAAAAAAAAAATTTATTTCTTTGTTTTTTTTTTTTGTGTGTGAGGAGGGTGGGGATGGGAGGGGTTCTACTTCTGAATCGCTGTTCAAAGAAATCTTTTGTTTTAAAAAAAGCGGCACTTCTCTTCTTCCCCTCCCCAACACCACCAGAGCAACATTCTATTTTGCTGGTTTCGTGGAAATGGGACGTTTTTACTACAGTACATTTTTGAATCTATATTTTACAAAATTGTGGGAAAAAAAAAACAAAAAACAAACCTCAAATTTAACTTTCAAGACTTTATTTTCAACAATAGATTAAAATAAATTGGGAAAAGATTTGGTTTATGCATAGAAATTTTGAAATATATATGAAGCAAATTCCATCATAAAATGATAGTTTATTTAAACATTTTCGAAAATATAACAGTGAATAAAAGCTAAAGCTTCCTTTCAGTAAATTGTCTCCATTTTATTTTTCAGAGGAGTACACGTTAAAATTTAAGTCGGGCGACCCGGTTTCAAATCTTAGGTCTTGCTCATTTTTTTTTTTATCCATGTAAAATTTTTAGATGCATTTCCTGTTGACCAACATTTTGTAAACTGAAGAAATTTGTTTTTCTCTCAAACTTTTTACAAATATTTTTCGCTTTATGTTCAAATTTTCATTAAATTCTAACGCTACTCCTTTGATGACTTAGGGTATTGGAGATCTTTTTAAGGGATGATTTACGAAGAGGAACAAACTTTTATTTGCCATTTAAAATGTTGTACCTAATATTTATTGAAAATAAAACATTAAGAAAAAAAAAGGTTTATTTCCATAAAAATCTGCCATTTCCATGAAGTCAGCCAAGTCGAATGCGGATCTAGGGAGCACTTAAACATTTCTGAACAATATGAGAATACTACGTTAATTTTTATTTTATTTTTTTTTATTTTTTATTATTATTTACTTTTGTCTTTAACGAGCTTTAATCCTTCGTTCGAGCTGATGATTTCCATATGTACAAGATAAAGAGAAAAAGAAAAAAAAATGAGGAAAAAAAAAAAGAGAGCCAACAAAGATGAGTAGATTTGTTTGAATTTCTCGGATCTTAAGATTTTCCTTGTGTAGAAAATAAAGAGACTTTTTTGCGGTTGTAAACATTTTTGTTTGTGACTTATTATTGTTTGAGGAAAATTTCTCTTAGTCGTTGATCTCAAGAAAGAAAGATTTTTTGGATGTTTCAATTAGTCGCAATTAACTGCTAGGATCTGGCAACTTGTATTGCAATAAGCTCTTAATGTGAAATCCGCAAAAATGAATTGCCTGCATTCTTTTTTATTCAGACTGAATACTTTTCCTTTCGAGTCAAAATTTGACGGTCACTTTTAGAATTTAAAATTAGCCCAAGATGGTTTCCACATTAAAACAGGCAACTTTTTCTTTTTTTTTTTTTTTTTTTTGTTGAGACCTGAAAATCGTCAGTAATGTGTTCAAAATAAACGTTTCTTGTAGTTGTCCAAGAGTGTTAATTCTATTAAGGAGAGTCTTTTGGCATTAAAATTTGAAACCGTCGCGTGAACGAAAAAAAAAAAAATTTAAAAAATCTCCCTCCCAAAAAAGGGTGTCTTTGTAAGAACTTCACGATCAAGAAAATCTGTTGAAATGACTTTGGATCAGTATTCATTCTAAATAACAAAAGTCTACAGCAATTCTTATTTTCATATGCGCACAAACTCCGGTTTTAATTAATTATTTTCCGTACTTCATAATTTATTAATAATTTACTAATAATCCACAAAATTCAAAATGTCGCCGTTACTTTTCTTTGCAGACTTCAAATCGTAGTTTTTAATGTTTAAAATTGTTACAAAATATTTATTCTTTAAAAAGGTTAAAATTTATTTCCATCTCTACAGAACTAAAAACTTAATTCTATATAAAAAATATAGTGTAAAATTTAAAAAAGACAAACCAACCATGCTACGTCTATTTTAATGACGTGAAGCCAAGATTTAATTCAGCAAGAAACAAATTCTGCAGGCGCCTTTCCAATTCAAAGTGAGCATCACTAATTTTAGGATTTCATATCAACCTCACTTTTTCTCCGGCTTTCACCCTCTACCCTCTCCCCCTCAAACCTTTTCTTGTTGATCCGTTTAAGACCCGTTATCCGCCCCGCATGTACTACAAACACACTCAATCCTATCCCTTTTCCTGGTTTCAAATTTTCTTTTCATTTTTTGTTTTAACTGAAGTTGTTTGAAAAACTGATTTCTTTTGAAATACGTGAGCAAATGTTGCATTCTCCTCCCTCCCCCATATAATTATTTCGGCCAACTTCCAAATATTTGTCAAAAGTTTTCCGATGATCATCATTTCTTCTTTCTGTCAATGTCTCCTCTTCATCTTGTTTATGTCGTCTCCATGTTGTTTTTCATGCTCTCCTCGTTTCCTCGTTAATTGAATATAGCGAGTCCAATTCGACGTCCCCAGAACATCATTAATTTCAACCCTAACCCCTGAAAATTGGATAAGTATGCAGCACCTGACTATGACTGATCGGTGTGGCCCCATCGAACGCGAATATGTCTGCCCTTGTAAAAACCTTTATTTAGATTCGCCAGTGTTGTCTCACCCGACCCGCCATTTTATGCTCCATCGTTTCGTACCAATCCATCGTCATCTGATAGTTGTTCGTTTACGAGATGAACATTCGCAATAAAAAAATCTGTTGACAGGTGTTACTGCTTTCGTCTGAGAGATTTGCAGGATTAAACGGGGACCGGAGTTAAAACATTCTTGTTCTTTTCTTTCTTGCGAAAGTAAAGTCTGATTCCGTGTGTGTGTGTGAGAAAGATATAAGATTTAAAAAAATAAGCAAATTAGTTTTTCTTTTGTGTTTATTTTTACCAAGCTTTTTTTTTTTTCTTTTTTTTTTCTTTTAAACTCGTGTTCAATCAGAAATTTTTTTTTTTTTCTTCTTCAATCCTATCTTTGATAATATTTGGTCATTTCGATTAAAAAAATCTTTTTCCTGCCTCAATGTATGTAATGAATGCATCTTATTATTTTAAATGCATCCAAGTATCTTTATGGGAGGCTCTGTCTGTCAATAACGCCTATTTCATTGTTAAATGCACAGAATGAATAAGCACATTTTAGGAGCGGATCCGTTTTTGTTTTAGTCCAAATACGTTTTCTTCGATCGATAACACTTTTGAATCTTTATCAACCTGCAATCGCTTTCAATTGCACATTATTTTCTCTTCTCCCCCCTCCCTCCACCATTAGATACCCAAAAGGATTGAGTTTTGATTTCAAAAATATTTTTCTCATAAAAGATGGAACCGCTTTTACAGCCAGTCTCCCCCAAGTTTGTCCCAATGCAGGTTCTTCAGATTGAAAGTACAACTTTGTGTCCCCATAAAAACAAGAATTGTAGAATATTCACTTCTTTAGATCGTTACTCTGATTGTTAGCGATTCAGACGAGAATTCTCATCAGGCTCATTCACAAATCTTTCCTGTTGTACCCGATCATCTTAAGGTGTCATAAAGTTCCAGAAATTTTAATTATTTAAAACTTTTCTTTTTTTTCCTCTTATCTTTTTTTCTTTTTTCTCAATCCTTTTTTTCTCCTCAATCCTTAGGAAATCGTTAAGGACAGTCACTGTGTAATAATATTTTGAATATTTACTAGAATTAAAACCAGAATTTAACCATTTAACTTCAGAATTATAACTTAACCTTTTTTTTTTTTTCTGATTATTTTTTTTTTTTTTCCTTTTGTGTGCTGGTGACTAAATAGATTATCCCGAATGAATTTCTCGTTTTGATGTCAAACACCGTTTAGAATTTCAAGATTTTCAAATATCGTGTTTAAAGCTCTAAGTTCTTTAAGTAGACAGAAGTGTTGTGTCAAAGCTAAATACATTTTATCATCACTTGTTACTGATATGTGAATAAATGGTTTGATTAAAGTCTGGAAAAAATAGATCGTCCAAACAATATAATCAACTCGTAGGGAAAGACATTTTTATATTTTGTCTTTATTATCTCACAAATTTATTTCTGATGAAGTCTTTTAATAAAGACAAACTATAAAAGAATCTCACAATATTCATTAATTTGACTGTATTGTTTGGCTCATCTGCTTTTGCCATTCATCCCTACACTTTCAACAATTTTCAGTCTTTGTTTTGAGTGGGAATTGTTTGATAAATCCACCATCGTTACAATTCCAAGTACCTTCAGTCGGATCGCAGACCATCTGCAGGGAGTTATGTATATTGCAAAGATAAGCAACAAATTAAATGTTAAAAACGTTTTTTTTTTTTAGTTAACCAAAATGACATTAACTGTTACATTAATATTATTAATGACAATCTTCAATGTTTTCTACATTTTTTATTTTTTTTAGTTAACCAAAATGACATTAACTGTTACATTAATATTATTAATGACAATCTTCAATGTTTTCTACATTTTTTCCCTGCCAAATTTATTCACCTGTTGCTTATCTTCGACTACACGTAACTCCCCGAGGATTGTCTGCGATCGCACCTACGTTACTTGATGGTAAATTTATCAGCCAGTTCTCACTTGCAAGAAAGACTCATCGGGGAAACTTGAACAGATCTCTATCAAAATATCCCTAGACAAAGCAACGGTGTGTGGTTTTGAGTTCAATTCTTGGATCAAGTTGTAAAAAGTCATATTTGATTCAGTAGAAAAATTCACTGGAATGAATGTAGGATTCTCTATTCACAAGTTAAAATAAATAGCTTGAATTGAAATGAAACGGTTTCATTGTATAGAAGACACTATTACGTCTTCGCAAGTTTATTCTGGTTCAAGGCCACAAATAGGGGAATACTTAGTCATCAGGGTCGAATTAAATAACATGGTCCAAGTATTTGCGGCATAAGCTCTTTGCTCGATTGCCCTTTTAACTCTTAATAAATAAATGTAACTCTTTTCGTGTTTCCCTCCACCGAAAAGGAAATCTAGCACTAAATAGGTTAAAATGTTGCTTTTTTTTCCCCCCTCTTTTAGCCACCGAGTTCCATCATCGTAGAATCGTTATGGCAACTCGAGAACAGCTCCGCCTAATAAAAAGTTCTTCTAATTCTTTTGAGAGCGAGAGGAGGTAAAATATTATTCTAAACAATCGTAAACAGTATTTGCATTGTTTTTATTCTGACTATTTCCCTCGTTTTTGCTATTTATTCTTGCAACTATGTTTCGGCAGATCTTTCCTCTCATCCTCCGCTGTATTGTTGATCCAAAGGTGTTTTTCTTGTCTTCAATACTTTTGATAAAAATTATTCAAATAAACTTAGTCAAAAATAAGGAGCAATGGTGAGGATAAAAGTAAGAGTAAGAACGATGCAAATAACTTATCAAAATGAACCCATACATTTGCTTAGAGTTAAGATTGATCTGTAAATGTCAAAAATAAATAAAATAGATTTAGTGTGTAGGAAATTAAAAAACACCTTTAAGCCCTGCATTCTCTTTCAAACTTAATACATTTGTCGTGTAGGAAATTACTTTTTTAAAAACTAAATCTACCACACGATTCAATTTTTATTTTCTAGTAATTTTTTTTTTTTTTTTTTTTTTTTACAAATGATCTAATCAGGTTAAAAAATAGTACCAGCGTAGAACATTTAATTTTTTTTTTTTACAAATGATCTAATCAGGTTAAAAAATAGTACCAGCGTAGAACATTTAATTTTTTTTTTTTACAAATGATCTAATCAGGTTAAAAAATAGTACCAGCGTAGAACATTTAATTTTTTTTTTTTACAAATGATCTAATCAGGTTAAAAAATAGTACCAGCGTAGAACATTTAATTTTTTTTTTTTACAAATGATCTAATCAGGTTAAAAAATAGTACCAGCGTAGAACATTTAATTTTTTTTTTTTACAAATGATCTAATCAGGTTAAAAAATAGTACCAGCGTAGAACATTTAATTTTTTTTTTTTACAAATGATCTAATCAGGTTAAAAAATAGTACTAACGTAGAACATTTTAAGAATAAACCGAATAAGTTCAGAACTAATGGTATTATGAATTTAAAAAAAAACAAAAACATTTTTGGGATCTATCTGATGGAATATTTAAGATATATTCCTATAAGATTATAAGTAATTATGTGTATAAATACATATATTCATAAAAATTTGTAATGAGACAATTGTTTAATTAAGAGATGTATAATAATTGGTTATTATTGCAAGGTTTCCACTTTCCAACTTTGAGACGAGAGACATCCACATTTTCTTTGCTTTCTTTGAGATCGTTTAACCAAACTTAACCTTCTTATTGCAGGTAATCACCGAAGGACGTTGCAGCCACCATTCGCACGCTCTGGCCACAATGAATTTATTTAATCTCTGCCGCCTTTAAAGAAACCCGCCAAAGCATGTCATGGCATCTTTTAGAACACGTCTTAAACGTGATGCTTCCTAGATGGAAATGGGCAGCTCTAGTTAGGTACCTAGTCGCTTCTCCACAAAGTCAGGTATGCTAATGGATCAGGCGCGTACTAAATCATAAAACCACACGGTATAGCTAGCCGATTCTATAGTTGTGGGCCTTACAATCAAAGGCGACTTATCAGACGAACAAGTAGTTGGTTTTCGAGCTAGCTCGGGATCAGTGAAAGTGAGCTATGATGGTCAGAGACGCTGTACTTTTTCGTGCTAGCTCGGGATCAGTGAAAGTGAGCTATGATGGTCAGAAACGCTGTACTTGCTCAAGAGGGTGGTAGCTCAACCAGAACAGAGTAATAGCCGTTATATAAGTAAGTAAGTAAATAAGTACTTCCTAGATGGCACTCTCAACATGTAATATGACAGTGTTGAAGCGATCGAGCACTGCCTGGTCACTTTCTGAGCACAATGAATTATGAAATCTGATCTTGTAAAGAAATCGACAAAAATTAGAAAGTATCCTCTCCTTAAAACTTCCTCTAATTTGAAACGTCGACGCATCTTAAACTCCTGCTTCCATGGGGAACATGGTCAGCTCTGGTTAGGAATTGAGGTGTTAACATTTTCCTCCTCCCAGTGCTGTTTTTCTGTAATTCGTTAAGTGTTTTGGGTTTATCAACATCATATCCTTTCCGTCAGGTTACCCTGCTTTCGCTTATCAGACACACGATTACATCTTGTTCTTCTTGCCTTTGTGCATCATACACTCATGGCGGCTTCAATCAACTTCCTCCCTCATCGGCATGTGAATTAAGGAACAAGTTTCTAGGGGATATTGAATTCACGAGTGGTCCCCATAAGCCACATGTATATTCACGTCAAGAGAGATGATTTTGACACCGTTAGTTTTTACAGGGAGATGTCGTTTCCTTCCATAGACAGCTTCTGGTATTCCCAAATGGCAGCCATCTTATACTGGCTAGACTCAACGTCACTTCGATGATCAAATGAAAACGTGATTCTATCATTTTGTGGCTACATGCTATGATTTTTTTCTAACCTATTTATGTTTTCACATAAGGAATGGAAGATTTAGGTATCTACTCCTATCCCTGTGGAGCCAGGTATTCTAGCATTTTTCGATAGTCGAGCCAGTTACAAAATGACATACCTCAACATACATCGAATTTATTGCAGGGGTTCACCCTGAACCTAAATTTCTAACGCTTCTCGATCCACGGCCCTTTTAATGGAAGGGGATATATTTTAGAACATTCGCTATTTTGAAATGTCGCTGAAAAATTTTAGGTGACGGGTGTTTAAAAATGCTGCTCCCCTCATAGAAAAGAGTAGCTTGAGATGGGTATCAAGCAACGAGTCTGCTTCACATCCTCAAAGCATTTACGAAATTGTATGCGGGAAGATGTCGCACAAGGCCGTAAGGTGGGGAGAATAGGCCAGTGTATAAGAATTGGTACAGTCTAGCCCCATTAAAAGTGCCTGAGCAGCCCCATCGACATTTCCCGATGAGGGTGACTCAGGTAGTTAGCCATAAAACAACTCATTCCCAGAGCGAGAAAGCAAAGCCTGAGAGGGTGAACCCCCTAGAGCTGGGCAGAACAAATACTACAGTCCGACACAAAAAAAAGCCACCCCTGTCCAGTCAATGGTCCAGTCTATGTCGGACTGATTGTCGAGGATGGATCCTCCACTTGTATGGTTAGCGTAAGAAAGGAGACGGGTTTCTTCGCCTTAGTACAAAAATGTTACCCCCAACGTGTGTCTCAGTGATTGACCCTTACTCCACAACGGAATCTCCTCCCAGTTTCTGGATATAGACGAATAACCTAGTGGAGTTGAGACTGATCATTTTTAGACATGTCCATGGGTATCTTGTGCCTCCTCACAAGGGAAGGTCATCTGATGATGATCGGATCAATTACAAAATGACACTCCCTAACACGTCGCAAGGATTGAGCCCCAATTCTCCAACCACTCACCCGACATTCCTTTGGGTGGCAGAGCAACCTTTTGAAGTTGTGTGATCATTTTTTTATTTTTTATTATTGAACCAATGCAGCAATGGCCAAACAAGTATTTTCCGATTTTTAGTCCAATTTTCATGTGTCCGAGGATTTTTGGGGGGATTTTGAGTGGTGAAATCAACAACTGAGTGTGTAACGTGTGTTAAAGTAACGTGTCTGTTATCTTTGCGTTTATTTTCTTGGTAAGTGTACCCTCTCTTTCCCTTCCGATGACTGAAATAGGATATCATCAACAAGTAAATATTAGTTTATTTGCATAATTCAAATAATCGGGACTACTGTTCTCATCTTGGATGTTATTCTCAACGTTTCGGCCGATGTAACCTCCAACCTTCTTCAGGTGCGTATTGTTGAACTCTGTAACTGATATGTGGAATTTCGAACAGACCCCTTTACACATTCCCGAGTTCGACACAACACACCTGAAGAAGATGGGAGGTTACATCGGCCGAAATGTAAGAATAACATCCAGTCGTCATCTCAAAAATTCCGAAACCTAATAAGTAAATATTCTGACTTTTTCACTAAATGATACGAATGTTGATCTGCCGCTAAAGTTATCAATCAGCAGATTCCCGTTGATTTTTAGCTTTACTCTAATCATAGTTTTCACGAAGGTATTATTAACCCTCTCATCTCTGTCGAGCTATGACTGAAATAGGATATCAGTCTACAATAAATATTCCACTCGGAGAAACGTTAAATTTTGGCGTCCAATGTCGTGAGAATCGATTTGTTATTGATATTCATGCAGAATATTAAAATGAGAAACTTGCTACCTTAGATGAGGATTGAACCTCTAACGATTTTTAACATTTCTGCTGCCACAAAAGAAGACCATTTCTCTCAATATTTCTATCTGCTATTCTCCATTCTACAAAAAAAAAAAAAATGGTAGGATTGAAAATCTTGTTGGATTTATTGGTTTCTAAGTGAGTTGTAATTCGTCACTAATCATCCGACCTTCACCTTGCACAACTCGACCCTTCAGAATTGGCCTCCAGTTCGTAATGCTCTCGATAAGAACATGGCGTAAGATTTGGAGCGGGAGAGATGTAATTGATAAAAAAGTGAACACACACACACACACACACACACACACACACACTATTATACTGAAGCTGAATTAATCAACGTTTGTTTCCTTAAAGCTTTTTCTTATATATTTTACACAAAATACATTGAATATTATAAAATTAAAAAAAAAAAATGATTTAAAAAGCAGAGTGGGGGTTAATATTGTGTTATGGTTGGGTTCAAAAACACATAGGTCTCCTCATTCAATCCCAGGCAATGCTGGGTTTTCTTACTAATATATATAATTCTTTTAATTGCTTATTATCTCTATTTATATAAGGTTAGGTATGTGTATATCTATCTTTCTAAAGTTGTAAATGTTTATATATTTGTATGTACAGGATTCACTCCTAAACTAATTAATCAATCATTATGAGTTTTGAAACACAGCTGCTAGACGTACGAGTAGTAATGTTGACTATATATATTTAGTTTTATGCAAAGTTGATGGAAACCATTTTGTGAAAATTCAGATCCCTCCGATTTTTGTAAAAATGTTAACATCGATTAATAAATATTAAAAATGTTAGCATCAATTAATAATTATTCCCCAAAGTTTTTTTCAGTATTTTTAAGGGGCAAAATGTGATCACATTACTATGAGTCACCACTTACCAAGGCTTAAAAAAAACGTTCAAAGACGAGGGTTAATAGATTGACAGTTGAATGATGATGGTATACCATGAGAGGATTGAAAACCTTTACATAGTCCCTATTTATCTTCCTCCCACAAGGTAAGATGTGACACAAGGTCGGGAAAGTGAGAAAGAACCAGCGCTCGAGAATTTGAGCATTCTGGCTGTTTAAAAATTGCCTGGGCAGCCCCGTCGGCATTCCCCGGTAGAGGCGCCTCAGACAGTAAGACATAAACTTACTCCTCCCCAAAGTGGGGAGGCAAAGCCTGGGAGGGTGCACCTCCTAGAACTGTAAAGGACCGACAACCGATAGATCGGCGTAAGTCCAGGCCCGGACAATACCGGTTTATTAGGCGGGGTAAAAACCTTTACATAGTCTCCACTCAAAACAGCAGCCAATCAGAAAGCAGCAATTCTTCCTCATTTTGTTAGAAACATCGTGAAATGTGAGGACTAAAGGACAAAAGAGGGGAGAAGCGACAGTTGTGAGGTTTCCGAAAGTAAACGCGTCGTCTACTTTCTACTAGATAATAATAAAATGGATGTATCAGTTCAGAGGAGTCAAAGGCTCTGTTACTTTCATTATTTTCCCTTAGAAAATACGAGCGCTCTGTTGTATCGCTTATTATATAGTCTATTACTTTATATGCAAGTTCTAACGCGCGCGTTATGCGTGTTTATATTTGGCATCACACTTGACATTAGCCCCTATTTACTTGCCCCTAAGGAGAGAAGAGTTACACAAGGCCGCGTTTTTTTGTTTGTTTTTTTTTTATGTAGGGAAAGTCCAGCTCTTCGAGAAGGGAACTCTGAATTGGGACAGTAAAAATTGCCTTAGTCTAAAAGGATCTCTCCACCTTCGACAGAACAGATGCTACACTTAAAATTAATTTTTTTGAAAGTCTATAAAAATACATTTTAACAAATTAGACACAAGGCCATCGAAAGTGAGGGGAACGTGGATCATCCTGTCTATCTAAATCTTAACTAAATCCATTTTGACCCGTTCCTTTCATTCTTTCGCCATTTGTCTCTCACTTTAACTTCAGCTATTACCACAATACCACATTCACTCTATGGGCTAGCATACTTAAAATGTCCTGGATAGTGTGAATTTTTTTCTGAATATATTATTTCAGCGGTTCAAATAGTAGGGGGGGAGGCGGCCCTTAAAGAAAAAGCAGATTAGTAAGACCCTTGTAATCCTTTCTAAAAAATAGATCGTCCATTGTTTTTCTGGTTTCGAAGCAAAACGTCAGTGGGTTGATCTCTAAATAAGAAATGAAGTTTTCTGGGGTGGATGGTGTCTTTCCAAGTTGAATTTAATTTGTAGACGCCAACGTCAGATAAAAGTGAGGAGTGGGCATCATGGGGGAGCTCTATAACCAAATAATCAAATCAAGGATGGAACTCATTCACTCGAGATCAACTTATCCGGGCTACGGTCCGACCGGACCAAGAACCACAGTCCGCCATGTTCACCCAAGAAACACACTCATACTTGACTTCTTTTTCGTAAACACAAGCTTGCACTGGTATCCACCTTTTGTCGAATTCCGTTGAATGTAATTTTTTTTTTTTTTCATCATATCTGATTTTAACCTTAAGCTGAAGCTTAAAGAATTCAATCAGATTCTGATCAGAAAAACATTTAACTCCTCAAAATCTTCTCAGACACGTCGTCCACATCACAATTCTAGTTACGGCCAGCATCACGAGAAACATCATTCATCTCTCCCATGGTGGTCTTATGTTGTCAATTACATAGAGTACGTTTAGTGTAAAGGCTGCTCGGGATCGATGCGAGTCGTCATCTCTTTGATCCCAGTCTGGAGGGCGAGTGAAGAGGTTTAACAAACTAATGTAGTAGTAGTAGTATTATTATTATTATCATCATCATCATCATCAGTTTAACGTCAGTTTTACATGTGGCATGCATTGAGCAGCTTTAAGAAATTGACTTCAAAGGAACCTATCTCTGACCAGGTTTTTATTTATCCCTCTTTCTCTCAGGTCCATTTATTTATCACTTCACGTTTTCTTTGACCTTTCCTTGTGAACTGAACCTGTTACCACAATTGTTCTACATCTACGAACCCAAGAACTCTCATCCATTCTTTCAACGTGATCATACCATCGAAGTCTCCTGTTCTGCAGAAATCTAGATTTAATCTTCCTCTGGGGTCATCAGATCTAAGCCTGTCTTGAAGACTCCCATTACACATTCCTCGTATCATTCTCAGATCATTTCTCTCCATGTCCTCAACCCTCATTGAATATTTTGACCCATTTCTTTGAATTTCATACCATTTTGAGAAAACTTGGCAAGATTTATTGAATATAAGAAGAAAAATATACAAAAGCGGCACGACAAAATTACTAGTGGTTAGGGTTAGGGTATGAAATAAAGGTAACACACTGAAAGTCATGCTAGAATTAACAGCACATATAGTGACAGCTTTAATGTTAAAGGCTTCTCTGCTGAGTCTGTTACCTTTCATTTCTGTCTTAGAAGCATCGTCCAGAAAGTTTCATTCTGTGCCATCTCAGGAGGTCAACCATCCCAGGCTTTACCTTCTCTAGTTTATTGCTACTTGCCTAAGGGAATGCCGGCGGGGCTGCTCAGGCATTTTTTGTAGACCAGAGCGTGCTAATCCTACCGTGCTAGCTTTTCAAAATCAAACTTGACCTTGTCTAACCTCTTGGAAAGGAGGTAAAAAAATTGGTTTATGCTGATGATTTAGTATCTGCCTGTGAAACAATGGATGACCTACTTGTTGGAAAGGTCTGAGAGTGAATGTTACCATGACCAAAGTGATGATCAGTGGCTCCCCAAACAGGAAAGTTACCCTGCTCAGTTCGTGAAAAGGGAATCGGGCGCAATTCGATCTTTTGTGGTACTTGTAAGTATTGCGTACACAAGAAGTGCAGTCGAATTACTGGTAGGTTGAGAGAGGATAACCAGTTTATTTGTAAGAAGTGTAACACAATGGAGATGGATGAGAACTCAGATGTGGAGAAAGTAGATCTGGATGATGAAGCTATTGAGGTTGTCGAAGTTTTGTTACCATGGTGATACCATTGGAGCACAGGGTGGAGCAGGTGCTAGCGTGATTTGCAAGAGTTAGGAGTGGTTGGGTTAGGGTTTAGGAAACTTCAGTCATTACTAACCAGCAGAGAGTTACCACTGTCGACCAGGGGAAGAGTCTATCAGGCATGTGTACGCAGTGTCATGTATGGAAGTGAAATCTGATCTTTTTTTAACTGATATATCAATTATCTTAAAAAGTTCACATGACATAGAGAGAAATAATATGAGAATGATACGATAAATGTGTAATGTAACTCTTAAAGACAGGCTTAGTTCGGATGACGTCAAAGGAAGATTGAATCTGGACAGTATAGGGAGATGTGTGCAGAACAGGAGACGTTGATTGTATGGCCATGTTGAAAGAATGGATGAGAGTTCTTGGGTTACTAGATATAGAGCAGTTAAGGTATTTTCAGACAGCCGGATCTGGTAGCACCAGTAAATGCAATGAGAGTCTTACAGATAGGATTAGTTCTGATGACCTCAGAGGAAGATTAAATCTAAATAATATAGAGAGGTGTGTGCAGAAGAGAAGGCTTTGATCGTATGGCCATGTTGAAAGAATGGATGGGAGTTCTTGGGTCAGTAGATGTAGAACAGTTAAGGTAGCAGGTCCAGTTCACAGGGGAAGGCCAAGGAAAACATGGGAGGAAGTGATAAAAATGGGCTTGAAAGATATAGGGATAAATAAAGACCTAGGCTATTTTTTTAAATCAATTTCTTAAAGCTGTCCAACACATGTTAGCATGTAAAACGGACATTAAACTGAATATGATGATGCATGGCCTGTCATCTTTATAACTTGCTGCAAGTGTTTTTTTTTTCAAGTCTTTTATGGTATTTTCTTCCATTGCTCATTGGTTACACGTTCTAATTCTTGAAGGTTTTTTGGTGATAAACGATTTCTTTAAATTTTTGATTCTTGCCTTAGATTTTCAATAGGAGTAAAGTCGGTTCTCTTTGGAGGTCATGGCAAAACTAATCTTTTTTCGGAATCCATGCAGTCACGTGTGTTTGGGATCGGTATCTTGCTGGAAAGTAAATCGCCGACCTAGGCAAAAAGTTTTGCGCTGATATTTGTAGATTTTCATCCAATGTTGAGGTTTCATTATTCCTCTGATTGCGGTTAATTCTCGCAAGTTCCCCTTGAGTTCAGACAACCCCAAAACGTGATCGAGCTGCTGTGTTGGTACTGTGATTTTGGGGGAGGAAAGCCTTACCTTTAGTGATAAATAAAAGGAGGAGTTCTTACCCTCATAGTCAGAAGTCCTAAGGCTTCTATCCCGATCACCAATTTAATAGATAATTTCTTCAATATTCATCGTAAAAAGGAAGTCTTCATTTACCCTTTTCGATTTCTTTTCTTTCTTTCATTGCCTTTGGCTGACCAACTTTCGATTCTAAAGAGGGGGTGCAGTCTGGTTTGTGTATTTAATGGCATCATAATTTCATACCTGTCGCCATCGGTCAATAAGAATGGTGCTTACTTGTCCTGTTTTTATCCCAAACAAGGTGGCTTCAAAAACCTCTCGTTAGTTGTATTCGCTACGTTATGTCCAGATGTTGTCGACCGACAATAGTTGTACGTTACCTAATTCCATAATATTGGTGGTGGTGGTTCTTATAATGCGATCCAATTCCGTAGTTTGGAGAATTAGTAGAATTCAAACGCTTTCTGTAAAGTTATATCCAATTGAGGGAAAAGAAGAGAACAAATTCTCTGCAGTTTTAGGAAATATGAGGTTTTGGGTTTGTTTTCTGTTATTTTTTTGGGGGGGGGGCGGGTGTACTAAAGTTATTGAATAATTCAAGGCAATTTTTTCATCCTCCTCAAGTTACAAACAAAATTTAAAAACTATGCGAAATATTTTTATAGCACGGACGGAGGGTATGGATTCTCATCATAACTCTTTGATGGTCAAATTGATCGGACATTGTATGAAATCATGAACAAGAACATAAGTTGGTCGTGATGCGACATACGTCCACCTGACAATGTAAGGATGAGCTAAAGTCCTATCTCGGTCTTACTTCTCCATATTGTATGGAGTATTCCCCAAAATGATGCCGTGGAAATATTGATAACTCAAAAAACTATTTATCTGATCAGGCTGAAATTTTTGTATGATGATGATTGTTATCAAAGAGCAGCTAAGAATTTTATGATTTTTATTTGTGTACAAACGGACGAAAAGCTTAAATCAAATATTGATCGTAAAAATCATTCAGAATTTTCTGATTTTATTTTAATCCGAATGTCAATCATAAAGAAAGAAAAATGAGACAGAAAATCTATTTTAAAAAGAAAAAAAAAAACCTAAAAAATATATTCAAATGAAAAATAATAATTTTTTTTTTTAGTGGCGAGTGTCTACGATGAATAAAATCAAAGTTATCGTCAAAAGTGCGACGTTCACCTTTTCCGTATGTCAACAAGAAATTGTCACACTCGGCTGTTCATTAGCAAACTCAACACTTATATTATTTGAGAACGATTTAGGATTATATGTGACCGTTGATGTAAACAAGCAGAAAATTATACAGACTTTTTAATTTGGAATATGAATGTAATGTAAGACTGTAACATCGTTATAAATGACTTTATTTTGGTGTCTGAAGAGCAGCGTGTAATGGCATTTAATTGTGTCATGTTGCACGTTGCGAAACAATACATCTTTATAAATGACTTTATTTTGGTGTCTGAAGAGCAGCGTGTAATTGCATTTAATTGTGTCATGTTGCACGTTGCAAAACAATACATCTTTATAAATTACTTTATTTTGGTGTCTGAAGAGCAGCGTGTAATTGCATTTAATTGTGTCATGTTGCACATTGCAAAACAATACATCTTTATAAATTACTTTATTTTGGTGTCTGAAGAGCAGCGTGTAATTGCATTTAATTGTGTCATGTTGCACGTTGCGAAACAATACATCTTTATAAATGACTTTATTTTGGTGTCTGAAGAGCAGCGTGTAATTGCATTTAATTGTGTCATGTTGCACATTGCGAAACAATACATCTTTATAAATGACTTTATTTTGGTGTCTGAAGAGCAGCGTGTAATTGCATTTAATTGTGTCATGTTGCACGTTGAGAAACAATACATCTTTATAAATGACTTTATTTTGGTGTCTGAAGAGCAGTGTGTAATTGCATTTAATTGTGTCATGTTGCACGTTGCGAAACAATACATCTTTATAAATGACTTTATTTTGGTGTCTGAAGAGCAGCGTGTAATTGCATTTAATTGTGTCATGTTGCACGTTGAGAAACAATACATCTTTATAAATGACTTTATTTTGGTGTCTGAAGAGCAGTGTGTAATTGCATTTAATTGTGTCATGTTGCACGTTGCGAAACAATACATCTTTATAAATGACTTTATTTTGGTGTCTGAAGAGCAGTGTGTAATTGCATTTAATTGTGTCATGTTGCACGTTGCGAAACAATTATAAGACCATCGTCAATTCTGCCATTGCAAAATCAAATGATTTGAGTAAAGATTTAATTTTGGTCATTGGAATTTTAAATAATCATTATATATATATATATATATATATATATAAAGATAGATGGACGAAGAGTGATAAACATGCACAAATGTCCAAATTTATATCAAACTTCGATTGTTCAATGCAAGGTATATTCTGTAATAAAATTATGTTTATTATTTTATTTTTATTACAGAATATACCTTGCATTGAACAATCGAAGTTTGATATAAATTTGGACATTCGTGCATGTTTATCCCTCTTCGTCCATCTATCTTTATAATTGCTCTATCTCGTATATTGAGCTTTTACCATTTCACTATAGGCTCTTTCTACTAAAAGTTTACTTTTAGTTTAATATTTATTCTATATATAGATATATATATTTTTTAGTATAACTTTTTATTTATACAAACATATTGACCACATATTAATCATTCGACTTTTCAATAGCCTGATGATGGTAGCCATCGGATGATATCGTAGCTGAAACATGTATGCACATATGTAGCCAAAGTATTTGTATGAATAAAAATTTTATACAAATATATAGCTCTACTTGTTATTAAACACTATCTTATTAACACCGTAGTTTTATAGGACTAACCCATATGAACAAAATACCTTACAAATACTCTATATATTAAGGGAGGCGCGATAGCGCTCTATCCCTTAATAGACTTCAAAAATGGCCTATGCTGGAAATCTCATTTCTTTGATCAATCATAACTCAAAAACCAATAGACCAAATTAGTTAAAACTTTGCACAAAATTTTTTTTTTATAGGTTCTATAAGTGTAGAATTTCAGCATCATTAGTCAAGGCAACCCAGAGATCCAGAAAGTTCAATCATGAAATCATGTTATCCGTGTGTACGTATGTGCCACCCTGTATCTCATCAACTATTTGATGGATTCAGCTGATTTTTGGCAGAGATAGAGGTTCTAGGGTCTAGTTGATGGCATTTTAATTTCAGTTTACCATATACCTTAGTTTTCCAGAAAATTCCAAAAAACCTTAAAAATGACCATTGTATTGAGGCATAGCCTTTACAAAAGTAGTGACATTCCATGATAAATGCCAGTATACTGAAATCATATGCCCTTAATAGGGTTAAGATGAAAATTCATATACACTAAATGTACAAAAGCAAGGAAATTCCCACATTTTTACACTTTTATTGTCATTAAGGGTATGCGAGCACAACAGGGCTATGCATTTTACTGGTAGGAATTTTTCTTCAGTGCACCTCACACACTTCATCCACTCATGCATAGAGATTTATACTGTAGTGATGTGATAATGAAATGGTTTGGTTGATATGTAGTCATACCCTTAATGACAATAAAAGTGTAAAAATTTGGGAATTTCTTTGCTTTTGTGTATATGAATTTTCATCTTAACCCTATTAAGCATTTCTCATGGAATTTATATATATATACATATATACACATATATTACATATATTGTTTTTTTTTTCCATATTTACTTCAACAGAACTCAATACATAAGTAGAGTATAGTAGTGTAGAAATATACTTATTGCAAGTGAGCTACACGCAAACATTTGTTTCGTACCCAAAGGAATTAAGTTAAATGCAAGGATTTACATTCTACAATCCTTTTTATAGGCAAACAGTGTGCATTCCAATCCACAACCAATTATAGTCATTGATTTTATTGTTCCTTATTTCCACCACTCTCTTATCACTCATCGTCATCAACCAATAAATTTTCCCTCCCTTTTAAAAAAAAAAAGAAGATTTTGGCGCTCTTTATTTTTAAGTGGGTCAAACAAACAAAAGTCAACCTTCCTTACAATGGGTGTTTATATCAAGGCCATCTTTAAAACAGGCCGAGAGATTTGTCTTTTACTGGAGGCAAGATTCCCAGTCAGACAGCGGAAATCACTTCAGCTGCTAACCCATAACTCGTTGTTCAGAGAAAATTTTGTTCCGAAAGGGAATTCTAACCAATCAAATTTATTTCAGCTGAGATTCCGTGTTAGGTTATAAATTACATTTGGATTACAAGTTCGTGAGTATATTGTAAAAAGTCAAAATTGAATTTTATTGTAAAAAGTCAAAATCGAATTTCATTGGAAAAAGTCAAAATCGAATTTCATTGGAAAAAGTCAAAATCGAATTTCATTGGAAAAAGTCAAAATTGAATTTTATTGTAAAAAGTCAAAATTGAATTTTATTGTAAAAAGTCAAAATTGAATTTCATTGTAAAAAGTCAAAATTGAATTTCATTGTAAAAAGTCAAAATCGAATTTCATTGGAAAAAGTCAAAATTGAATTTTATTGTAAAAACTCAAAATTGAATTTTTTAAATTAAGAGTAATTCATACTTTTTTAATTAAGGCAAATTTACTCGTTAGTTTTGTAAAAGTTGAATGCCGTAATCTTTTTTATGGTTTTCTTTTCATATTGACAGCCTTGTTTATTCAAGAAATACCATTTTTTATTCATATGCCTTTGTTTATTCAAAGTTATGTCTCTTCATTTATAGGAATTTGTCAATAATTGTCAAATTTATCAATTAGCTAATTGTGGTTCTTCATTATTTCGTATGTAAAGCACATAAAACCTTCAAGCTAATCTGAGAGGAATTTCCTCTATTTTTAACTGATATACCAATTATCTTTAAAAATTCACATTGTCTCCAGTAAAATACGCCAGTTGTATGATCACCTGGTCTGTTATAGGAATGACCTTCGTTTTTATATATATATATATATATATATATATATATATATATATATAATAATAATAATAATAATCCAGGCAAGGTAAATATCCACGGGATAGTAATCCAAAGAATTTCAACTGGGATTATAAAAAGTGCTCAATATCAAATAGAGCTTTTATATATAAGATTATTTTTATTTACACAGACATCTGCGACACTGACATGTCGATGTTATCGATCAACAGCTATTATAAACTGAGATCTCATCAGGCAGAGTTAAAATCCGATCTTAACCTTAAATCATATTTGGAAAGAACTAAATGTAATCTAAGGTTAAGATGAGATCTCAGTTTATAACAGCTGTTGATCAGTAACATCGACATGCTAGTGTCGCAGATTTTGTACATGTCCGTGTAAATAAAAATAATCATATATATATATATATATATATATATATATATATATATCGTTAAATATGATAGACAACTTCTGTCTACATACTTTCGTTCTGATCCTTTACAATTTCCTAATAAATCTTCTTTATTCAGGGAGGAACTGGCTGATGTATCTGCCATAGTCGCTTTCCGCTCCATCAGAATCCATCATCAGGGTTAGGGTTTGGTGTTATCAGTAAAGATCACGTTGCTAACCATATAGATATATATACTTGGGACATAAATGAAAACTTTGGTAGATTCATCGCCCCCCCCCCTCTTCCGAAATTAAGATTCTGATTCGGGCAATGGAAATGATCTACGAAAAGATATCCAGACATAAGTTGTCAGTTATATTTAACAACACTTGCCTTTAAGAAAAGATGCTGCCTAAATATACATATATATATATATATATATATATATATATATATATATATATATATATATATATATATGTAAAAATAAAAATGGAATAAAGAATAAGCAATTCAACAACTAACAAAAATAAACTCAAAAACTCATGTTGTAAAGTTCCACCAAGATATTTCGGCCGTAGATACGACCATTTACCCTTTCTCACGTATGCTCCCGAAATATCTCGGAACTTTACAACATGAGTTTTTGAGTTTATTTTTGTTAGTTGTTGAATTGCTTATTCTTTATTCCATTTTTATTTTTACATATTGTCTGAAACATTGTTTCTTTTTTCTCATATATACATATATATATATTGTTACTACGTAACTACATTACATTTTTTGATATATTTACTCTTTAAAATTTCTGTGGATGCAGCTTAATTTTGATTTGGAAATAATAGAAATTCAATTGTGTTTCTTTTTGTCTTTTGTTCAGTTCAAATTTTTTATTTTGGTATTTTCTCAGAGAGAAAAATTTTTTGATCGATTTATTTATTTTCGTTTTCTCTTTTTTCACGTTTGAATCTTTTCAGCCTGGAAAGTTTATAATTGAGACAAAAGATTTATCCAATTATGAAAGTTATCCGATCTGGAAAATTGAAAATGGGAAGATGCTGCATAAGTACGAATTAATTATTGAAGATGGGAAAATCCGACACAGAGCCGTTCCAACGGTGAGTGTTCCACACAAAAACAATTTTTTAATTTGAAAAAAAAAAATTGGGGGGGGAATTCTTTGTTCTTATGTTATCTATATAAAAAAAATTGTGTTTAAGACATACCAGAGGCTCTGATTGGTTAGGTGAGAGGGCAGGTTTGAGTTAAGTAGGAGTTTAGTGTCAGACATTGGTGGTGTGCAAAAACTCCCTGAGGCGTTTGTCCTCATGACCAACCTAGGAGAGAAGTCTTATTGAAACGTTCCTAGGGTTTTATACGGCAACTAAAAAGCTGACCCAGGAAATTAGTGAGAGGATGAATAAATTGACGTTCTGTATCTTGGGCATGTCCGTGTTCCTCTGTTCGTATCTTATATCTCGATAAAGTTACCGTTAACCCGTGCATGGAGTATTGTTGCCACATCTTGGCTGGTGCACCAACCATTAGCCTCTCCCGCTTGGACAGGGTTTAAAAAAGAGTATTTAAATTAATACGTCCCACATTGTCTGTAAGCTCCCTTGTCAACATCGACGCAATGTTTCCAACCTGATAGGTCCCACACTGTCGACCAAGCTCCAGCCCCTGCCCCATCACCACAATGTTGCATCCCTGTGTTTGTTTTACAATTACTTCCACGGAATGTGCCCCGATAAACCTACTGCACTTGGACCACCTAAACGAAAATACCCTCGAACCACCCGATTAGCAGCAAAGTCACACCCCTTCACTGTAGAGGTTCCTAGATGCCGGATAATATACTATTTAAATAGCTTCTTTCATCGAACCACTTGTCTTTGGAATTCCCTCCCTGCTCCATTTTTTCTCCTACCGTACAAACATGCAGAAATTTAAATGTAATGTGAACAAACAGCTTGCTACCCAACTCCCCACTACGGTAGCCCTTTACACTTCGGTAGGAATTTGTTTTGTTTTGAGTAAACAAAAGAAAAAATTAAAAAATAAATTTTTTGCGCCTTTTTCCAGCTATGTGAAATGAATTCCAAAATAGTTACGTAGTTCACACATGGGTCCAGGCGAAGGCACCAGACATTCACAAAGGAGAATCCAACAATTCACGCTATCAGCCGCGCGGAAGATATTTTAATTATTAAATCCCTTGAGTATATGTTCGTTGGCATTTGTTGGTCAGTTAGATGGAGTGACTGGTTGATCATGTGACATTTCTAGAAATACGATGCTACCTGATTGTGGGTGTTATTCAGGCACTCCCGTAGCATAGCGTGGTCATTTCTTGCACACCACAGATTGCTCGTTGTTTTCTTCATCGACAGAAACATCTGTTCATCTGTCTTGTGATAACATTATAGTTATCTCTTAGTGGTGGTGGTAGTAGTCGTAGAGATGTTCTTTTTTTTTTTCCTTTTTTCTCTGTGGCCGAAATAATAGAAAACAATTAAAAAGAACAACAAATAACTCCATCACTTTCTCTGGGATTTTACTCATTTACAATAGTCTTTATAGTAATGTACATTTAGATGAACTGCATTTTTCCCTTCCACTGCTGGAGGTGGTCTCAAAAAGATCATTTGCTCACTTTGACGTCAAAATCCCCAGAGGGCAAGAACTCCCTAGTTTTTCTCTTGTGCACTTCATCCTATGACACAACTACCGGTACACATCAATCTAACTTCTAACCATAGCTCTAATGGAAAATTCCACTTTCCTACTTAACTAGGCTTATATGGAATTTTCATTTTCAACCTTATTTTTACACACCCGACATCTAATCTTGCTGCATAAGTACGCCATGCTCAACATCTACCGAGGTGATGCATGTATACCAACACCACATCGCTACTGTTGTTCCCTGTGTAGCTCTCCTATGTTATGCAAAATGTGCAGGTATAACTTTTCCTCTGCGCACAAAAGAACACAGTTTGCACTTAACACTTTCACTAATGCAGATTAAATTGCACTCGTTTTTTTTTTTGAATTTGCGGAACCACTTGAAAATAACCTGCACCAAAAACTCATCGCTGTCAACGGTGCAGACTCACTTGCATCATTAATTTCATCCAGTTCTAACCTCTAATTTGATGGAAATCCATTTTCTTGCTTAACTTGCGTGGATTTTCCATTTTCAACTTTATTTTTACACACTCTTTTTTACACACTTTTTTTTACACACTCTTTTTTACACACTCTTTTTTACACACTCTTTTTTACGCACTCTTTTTTACACACTCTTTTTTACACACTCTTTTTTACACACTCTTTTTTACGCACTCTTTTTTACACACTCTTTTTTACACACTCTTTTTTACACACTCTTTTTTACGCACTCTTTTTTACACACTCTTTTTTACGCACTCTTTTTTACACACTCTTTTTTACACACTCTTTTTTACGCACTCTTTTTTACACACTCTTTTTTACACACTCTTTTTTACACACTTTTTTTTACACACTCTTCATCTGATTTTGATACACGCCCCGACAAAGTCTATGAAACTTGGGACCCGCGTATGACCTTTTCTGAACTTGACAATTCAAATCCAAATGAACTTTTCCTTCATTCCTTAAAATGTTTGTCTCCTACTGCATGTGTCAGGTAACGGAAGCTGACATGGTTTCTACAAAATTGAGAGATTATCCCAGAGTAATGAATAGACAATAAAAAGCGATAAAACAAAAAACGAAGGTATACCGGCACGGATAATAATCTATGAAGAGCTAAATCCAAATATTAAATCGTAATCTACAACAAAATCATGAAGAATTCTTCAGGACGTTATTATATTGCCAATAACACTGTACAACAATAACAAATGAAAATTGGCTAGTCAAAAGCAAAGTTTGATTTGTCAGCTTCAATGCTATTTGGGTCTGACTTTAAAAATTCAACAAGTTGACAATGAAATTATTTTTATTTTTAATCTTTATTTGTTTGCACATAAGATAGACAATGCTATCACATTCTTCAATGTAAAATATGAGTTATTTCCTCTTGCTTATTTTTATTTTTAGGTGATTATTTAAAATGTTTCCTATTATAAGTCATCTGGGCCGGAGTAAATAATTGTTGTAATAAATTGTAGCGAAGTACGTTATTATATTGCTAATAACACGGTACAACAATAACAAATGAAAATTGGCTGGTCAGAAGCAAAGTTTGATTTGTCAGCTTAGATGCTATTTGGGCCTGACTGAAAATCCGACAAGATAACTTTATATGTTAGATGTTTTGAACTGAGCCTAATTTCTCTTGTTCTCTTTTTAGTATTCCAGCTGGATGCCAACTCTTCGTCAGCAATTCAAACCAATCAGAGCCAAATTGATATCACAAGGATTTAAAGAAATCGTCGAAGTAGAAGAATTCTTCCGACCAAAACCTCCCAGTGATGGCAGGTCTGTGTAACGCATCGATCTGTTTTATTATTCTATCCTGTTTTTTTTTTAATCTGAGCCATTTGTTTTGCATTGGTCGACAACAGACACACATGCACGCACACACCTACTGAAGGATTTAAAAGAACTCTACCAAAGAGGTTATGTTTTCAATCGAGTTTATCACGGTTTGTGTGCAGCCTAGCAATCACATCGCTTGACCAATCGTCATCAAATTTGGTCAAAATATCAGTCATGATCTAAATTTGGGGATATCTAGATTAAAAAAGGTGACAGTCACACTTTTGGTGATAACTTTGGTCCTTTTCATTATAGAGAATTACTACTTGGCCCATATTGTGGCCAATGAAGTCTAACATCATAGAGACTCACTACTTGGCCCATATTGTAGCCAATGAAGACCCACATCTTATTTACCCTTCACACTGACTTTTGACCTTGATCATGAAAAGTTCGGTCCCTGTTGAAATTTTGACAGAATTTGATGTCTCGATCTGATGCGCTTCGATAACAGTGACCACCATGAAAAATTTCAGCCTGATCCGATAAATATTTCTTGAGTTATCAACGTTTCCATAGCAAAAAAAAAAAAAAAAAAAGCGACATGATAGGTAATTTCACACAGTAAAAGAAAAAAAATTTGGTCCGTAAAAAAGATTAAAAAAAAAAATGGGTGGTGGCGTATTACGAACAAATGACATGCAACATTTTTTTCATTTTTTTACGCACCAAATTTTTTATTTTCTTCTGTGTAAAATTCATAATCTCACCTTGTGTGGCTTTCTTCCATGCGTGAATTTTATGATCTTGCTAGACTGAGGAAATGCTGCCTGCGATTGAATTCTTTTATACTTAAAAAAAAAACAAAAAGGACAAGTCAAGACAAAACTGTTGAAGACGGGAGAGATTTATTCGCCTTGTTCTTTGTTTCAAATCACTGACCAGTGTGTAGGGGGACGTAGACAAAGAGAGGTCGCTAAGTACTATTTAATCATATCTCATCAGAACATTTTAAAACGACATGTTCGCACTACTAGGCTTCCAATCGAACTGATGACTTCTCTCACTCACTCACTCTCTCTTTGAGCCATGTGATGTTACGTACGTTTCTGTCAATTCCCACAACCGAGTAAAACTGAGTTCACTAAGTTGACCCCGACTGACCTTTCATTTCCTGTTATTTTCAACCAACAAAATTACATACTAGCAGGTCTACTCGACCAATATTTAACAAACCAATGTCCATAAAACAGAATTGAGCCAGCCCAAAAGCCACGCTGATTCATACAGATTACATATTTTTTCTTTTTTTTCGTTCCTCCGTATATTCTGTTCTCGTTAATTCACTTCTCCGAATGTACATGACGCTTGTTTTACTTTTTCAGTTTAGAACGCCAATACGAAGATGACCCTTTGGTCGAATCCTTTGATATCTACATGCAGATTTTCTTGAGTCAAGCCTTGGAACCAGACTTCTTGAATGCAATCACAGCCAATGGCGGTAAGACGGCATCACCTTTTTCACCGGTTCCTTCTTTTGGAAGGATTTTCTCTCCTTTCCGATTCAATTATCATTATAGTGTAATAGGCTAAAAGGCGCGAGAGAGAGACCAAATTGCGTTTACGCATGCTGACTTTTAAGATTTGAAAGGCCGTGCGAATGATTGCAAGGTATGACGGGAGCAATATAAACGCGGGCGACCTCTAGGGGAGAGTGAACCTCATAAAGGGCAATAAGTAAAGTTGTGGTTATATTTGAGTTCCGTCGGGGCCTCTTGGATTCCGATTACTAACAGATTTGGAAAAAGTATGAATTGGTGAAGTTATAAGAAAGAAAACGTCCCAAACTGGAAAGTTTGAGAAGAGAAAAAAAGTTTTTAAAAAACGTATAAATCGGTATAGAAAGCAGAAGAAAAAAAAAAAAAGAAACTGTCTCGTTATGGAAATAGATTGAGGGGGATCTTACTTGCTATTTTCCTTCTCAATTTTCCTAAATATTTGAAATCGATTCGTCTGGCAGTTGTTTACTTGCTTACTTTTGTGTGACAGGACGGAGGTATTCACTCACTAATAAATGCACATTACTCTTTATTATAGTGTGGAGGATGTTGTATTTATTTTATTTTTTTTCATTGATAAAGATTCTTCAAATTTTTTTTTTACCCGCCATAAAATGTTGTATTTACTTACCATCTCAGATTTGAACTCCGTCGTTTATTTATGAGGATGTTGTATTTACTTACCATCTCAGATTTGAACTCCGTCGTTTATTTATGAGGATGTTGTATTTACTTACCATCTCAGATTTGAACTCCGTCGTTTATTTATGAGGATGTTGTATTTACTTACCATCTCAGATTTGAACTCCGTCGTTTATTTATGAGGATGTTGTATTTACTTACCATCTCAGATTTGAACTCCGTCGTTTATTTATGAGGATGTTGTATTTACTTACCATCTCAGATTTGAACTCCGTCGTTTATTTATTTATTTTTTCATTGATAAAGATTCTTCAAATTTTTTTTTACCCGCCATAAAATATTGGGGGGCAGGTGCAGGTCACATGACTGGCCGAATGGATTGCATCAAGGACTAAGTTCACATCCCAGCGAATCTGTGGAAATGAGCCATGCATGCAAAGTTTACGTTCCATTGAATGTATGGAAATTTTAGATTACGCACTAATTCTCTTAAGAAAGGTATGAACCTACAGTATCCTCCGCCCCTGCCCCCATATCCGGATAATACTTGATTTGTGTCCAACTAGAATTATATGATGAATAGATATTGTATTTTGGCGTTAAATTGCACTGAAAAATGGGTTGATATGCCAAACAAATTTTTTTTCATTTTTGTTTCTTTGCCTTTTTGCTTACAGATCGTTTTTATTTGAACCCGTTGGAAATTGTCGATAAATTAATTAATCAGAAAGTTGAAGAAATCGATTCGAAAGTTCAATGGAAAGCCAAGTTTAAAGTAAGTCTTTTTTTTTTTAATTTTTTTTTTTACTATTTTGCTTTTTTAAGAATAAGATTTGATGAGATTTTTCGTTTTATTTTTCCGCTTTTTTTGTTTTTCTGTCTCAACCGAACTGATGGACATCGTCTTTTTTCAGGAATGTTTGAAAATGAAGCCTGTTCTAAGAGAACTTGACCGGCCAAATCTGAAACAATTCTGTCAGGTAAATTTAGATTTCCTTTCATCCTTTCTCTCTCTCTCTCTCTCTCTCTTTCTCTCTCTCTCTCTCTCTCTATTTCTCTCTCTCTCTCTCTCTTTCTCTCTCTCTCTTTCTCTCTCTCTCTCTCTCTTTCTCTCTCTCTCTCTCTCTCTCTTTCTCTCTCTCTTTCTCTTTCTCTCTCTCTCTCTTTTTCTCTCTCTCTCTCTCTCTCTTTCTCTCTCTCTCTCTCTCTCTCTCTCTCTCTTTCTCTCTCTCTCTCTCTCTCTCTCTCTTTCTCTCTCTCTCTCTCTTTCTCTCTCTCTCTCTCTTTCTCTCTCTCTCTTTTTCTCTCTCTCTCTCTCTCTTTCTCTCTCTCTCTCTTTCTCTCTCTCTCTTTTTCTCTTTCTCTCTCTCTTTTTCTCTTTCTCTCTCTCTCTCTCTCTCTTTCACTCTCTTTTTCTCTCTCTCTTTCTCTCTCTCTCTTTCTCTCTCTCTTTCTCTTTTTCTCTCTCTCTCTTTCTCTTTCTCTCTTTCTCTCTCTCTTTTTCTCTTTCTCTCTCTCTCTCTCTCTCTTTCTCTCTCTCTCTCTCTCTTTCTCTCTCTCTCTCTCTCTCCATTCATCCCTCTCTTTCTTTGTAACCCAAGTTTTTCTTTTCTTTTCCATCTCGGAGGTGGGGGACCTGATTGGCTCAATGGTTTTTCAGCCATTGACTTGTTCAACTCCTGTCTGAACCATTGTGGTCATTTACATTAATTTACTCTTGAATGAACCCGCATTTCCTCTTCAGCTGTGGCTAAAACACTGACTTGCGTTCAATTAATCGTTTACAATAATATGTATTGGTTTTCAGCAATAAATGACCCGAAAAAAGAGTCGAGATGTTGTCACGTGGACAAACATCCTCTCCTGAAACAATAGTGTAAACGTCCACTTCATCTCTTTCTTGTGGGAACAACCTCCTTCCCTCCTCTGTCCACTTTTTCTTTATGCTTCTCCTCCTTCCCCTCTTCCTCTCCTCTTTCCCCCTCTTCCCCTCCTCCTTCCCCATATCTCCTCTTATTCCCTCCCTCCTCTATCTCACCCTCATCTCTAGCCCTCTTCTCTATCCCCTCCTCCTCCTCTCCCCTCCGTCTCATAATTGTCCTTCAAGAATTTGAAATGCAGTTTTTCTTAACATTCGAATTCCTTCAAAATCTTGGTTCATTTACTAAAACTAGCACACCGTTAACTTGCTTAACTGCTTTCGACCGATATAAAGTCATGTTTTAAGCCCTCATATTCAGATGCTGGTTTTCAACCCTTAAATGCTTTATTTTGTACTGACATATTTCACAACCGCCGTTTCATACACAAGTGACCAAAAAATGTCGAACTCTTCGATTTGAGAAATCCTCTAAAATGTTGTAATCACTGTTTTCATTTTTCATCTTGTAGGCATGTGAAAATGCGAATCAACCTGCCATCAAGTCCATCCATTTATATGGTCAACCTTACGACCTTTGCAACCTCGGGGATCAAATAAGGGATCCGACAGAAAATGCCGCTGTTGCACAGGTAATCATGATTGTGTGCTGCTACATTTTCCAATAACAAAAAAAAAACCTTTTAAATTTGTTATAAAATTATGAATTATCAATTTTTGGGGAAAAAGCAATGACATTTTTTTTTTTATATCATTTCTTTTCATTCCTTCTTGCTTCATCCTAAACAGTTTTGATCTGTATGGGCTCCCATAGATTCTTTTTTTTTTTGTTGTTATATTCTAATAAGGAACTTTATCTTTTGACTTGTGTATATTATTAGATAATTCCTCTTTAAAACATTCACAGCAAGTACGCGTCTGATTACCAACTGCAAAAAACTTTCCATTCTTCCTCTGTGTATTTAAAACGAAACAGAACTACCATGAACAAAGTTTGTTTCCAAGAACTTCCTATCTGTGGAATACAATACAATGGGACTGTGTCCCTGCTGACTACAACATAGTCTTCTTCAGATCTTATCAAGCCGTCCTTTTAAGTAATTAAATCTTAAGTTAGCCCCAAACCCCAACTTCAAGTGTTGAAGCTGCATGGGACGGACGCATCCTATTGACGGTCATCCCAACAGAGAGATGTTTCGAGATGATAATATCCTGGAGGTAGTAAACTCTTTCTGCTACTTCGGAAATATTCTGAGTGCGGGTGGTGGATGTGAACTGAGTACGACCACAACGGTGAAGGTAAAGGTCGCATAGCCTGGACGCGCACGAGTGTCGTTGCCGACATCGCACACTACCCATGGCCGTAGCGGCGGTGATTTGTTAAGAATCACTGTGTCTAGGGCACAGCATATGGAAGGCGGAGCCCATCCCTCTCCTTCCGCTGCCTTGACCCTTCCCTGAGTTTTAGTCAGGTAACCATTTACTTCTGGGTGGACAGAGGGAGTTTTCAGACCCAAAAATTTGCATGCCGTGAGTGGGATCGAACCCGGGTCAGTCCAGCCCAAAGACAAGTGCTATAACCACTCGTCCACAGGCTCTCCCTTACACAACGGTGAAGGCGGTAAGGGCAGAATTTCGTGAGCTGTTGCGTCTGATAGCATCGCAAGCTATTCCTCTCTACATCCGGGCTAAGCGGTATAGCAGCTGTGTCAGAAGCGTCATGTTATATGGCAGTGACTGCAGCACAATGACAGATCCATAATTAGATGCATCGGGTCAGAGGGTTTGCTGTAAAGCACTACATTTGCCCAGCATAGCGGTTATCCTAAGGACGAATCGTTTATTGTTAGCACCGTTGCAGAAGCATGGATGTCTTGAATTGCAGGAAGGTTGGCCGGTCAATGATGGGATGGATCTGCAATATGAAATCTGACCAAATCCAACACATCGGGTCAGAGGATTTACTGAAAGCACTACATTTGGCCAGCATGGAGGTTATCCTAAGGATGGATCGATTACACTGGGTAAACCGTTGCAGAAGCATGAATGTCCTAAATCGCAGGAAGATTGGCTGGCCAGGGAAAACTTGGAAGCAAGTGATTAGACAAGATCGCACAGAGTTGAATTTGGAAACTGCTGACCTGCTGAACCGTGAGAAGTGGGGAGTGAGCTTGCGTAATATCAGAAAACGTCTGACCACTGACCCTAAGGGGAAATGACGTTAAATAAATAAATAGAAGAAGTTAGTTTGCCTAACCGTATTGATCTTGGAGGAACCGAGCTAGTTCCGAAGGTTTCGAACTACTTATAAATTTAATTCATTCAAATAATGTCATGTATATTTACTTACTCCGTTTAAACTCACCAAATATAAATGATCTCATCCAATGCAAGGGAAACAACTCTTGGTGATTGAGTTGCCTCCCTTAACTCATTCATTTAAAAGGAGATTAAAAAAACTAATTCAAAAGATCGATGTCCTATCTACTTTAATCAATTAACAGCTTTTGACATTGCATAACTTTATTAGCCAATAAAAAACACACGGGATAACTTTACGCAACCACATTATTAATTTCATTCGCAAACATTTCATCCACGGGTTGCATTCGGCGCTTTTCGCACTTATTGCATAATTCTTTGCACACTTTCTGGATACGCGTTCCTTCGGTGTTATTTTGTGTTTTTTACCAAAAATGGACCTGAGGGAAAGAAGCATAAATAAAGACCTGGTCAGAGATAGCTTACTTTAGAAGTCAATCTCTTAAAGCGGTCCAACATATGCCAGCATGTAAAACAGATGTCAAATTAAATATGTTGATGATGATCAATCTTTCCACTGTTAGCAAAAGAAAGCCCTACATTGCTACGGATCTGATCAGTCCAGTCCAGCGCTTTGGAAGCCTACCACAAGGTCTTTTATCAGGAAATTCTTACTTGAATTTTCAAAAAAATTAAGGCAGATTTAACAGAAACTTATGTTTATTAGCCAAACTGATTTTTTTCTTAAATGATAGATTTAACAGAAACTTAGGTTTATTAGCCAAACTGATTTTTTTCTTAAATGATAGATTTAACAGAAACTTAGGTTTATTAGCCAAACTGATTTTTTTCTTAAATGATAGATTTAACAAAAACTTAGGTTTATTAGCCAAACTGATTTTTTTCTTAAATGATAGATTTAACAAAAACTTAGGTTTATTAGCCAAACTGATTTTTTTCTTAAATGATAGATTTAAAGCTAACTATTGTGTTTAGTTGGAGGAGCTTGGAGAACATTGGTTTGCGGCCGATGCCCAAAGTTGGTGACATGTTGAGGATGATGATTGTATCATACTGTTGTCTCTGTCACATGACTGATTTGTTTGGTCTATGTCTTTGGTTCGTATTTTTTCGATCCTGACACTCTCATCCACCCTTTCTATCAAAGATCGACCCTAACCTTTTTTTATCATTTTGGTTGACAGTTTTTTTTATGCAAATCCTTTTTGTTTTCTGTACTTTTGATGCAAATCTTTTTCGTTTTCTGTACTTTTGATGCAAATCTTTTTTGTTTTCTGTACTTTTGATGCAAATCTTTTTCGTTTTCTGTACTTTTGATGCAAATCTTTTTTTCGTTTTCTGTACTTTTGATGCAAATCTTTTTCGTTTTCTGTACTTTTGATGCAAATCTTTTTTTCATTTTCTGTACTTTTGATGCAAATCTTTTTTTCGTTTTCTGTACTTTTGATGCAAATCTTTTTCGTTTTCTGTACTTTTGATGCAAATCTTTTTTTCATTTTCTGTACTTTTGATGCAAATCTTTTTTTGTTTTCTGTACTTTTGATGCAAATCTTTTTTGTTTTCTGTACTTTTGATGCAAATCTTTTTTGTTTTCTGTACTTTTGATGCAAATCTTTTTCGTTTTCTGTACTTTTGCTGCAAATCTTTTTTTCATTTTCTGTACTTTTGATGCAAATCTTTTTCGTTTTCTGTACTTTCAGGAATTTATGATAGGCAAGACAGCTGCTATGTACGTTGCCTCCTATCACAGCTTATACCATTTCAAATATCATCTTTATGAACGATGTTTAGCAAAGGTAAGGCAAATGGCGACACGTTACATCAAAAATGCATCTCGGAATTTTACATGCATCTCGGAAATTCCGTTAACTTTTATGACTTTTGTAAAAACCTGTTAAAGTTCATAAATTATTTTGTCGTTAATGATGACGTCACAAACTAGAAAAATACCCGTCCCGGGACGGAGATTAGCAATATGTATATTGGCCTTAGTTTTGAAATTTTTTTTTCTTTTTGGTGCATAAGCATATCCGCCCCGACATTAAAAAATTTAAAGAATGTATAAACGTTATTATGTACTTACGTGTTAGCTGAAATTAAGATTGTGCAGAAAAAATTACGCAAATTCATCCAGTAGTTATTTAATTATAAGAAAAAGAAAAAAAAATGATTTAAATGATTTTACGTAGATTTTGACATTTTTGTAAACAAGGGAGATAACAAACCAAGAAATCGTGAAAATATGAGTTATCGTTCTTGACCACTGGAAAATCTAAGATACAAAATGGTGGAAAATCTACCGAGTGAAAAAATCGTTAAAATCGTTTTTTTTTAATAATTAAATAACTACTGAATGAATTTGCGTATTTTTTTCTGCACAATCTTATTTTCAGCTAACACGTAAGTACATAATAACGTTTATACATTCTTTAAATTTTTTAATGTCGGGGCGGATATGCTTAAGCACCTTCTTTTTTGGTGGAGGGGTTCGGGGGTACACCACTTAAGTGGTAAAGTTTACAAAGAGATAATGCAGCCACGTTACTCACTGTGTTAAATTAATTAGTTTAGGAGTTTATCCCCGTACATATTATTGGCACATCAACTTTTATATACAAAAAAAATAAAGTTGAGTAAGATTTTCCTTTGAGTCCAAAAATAAATATGTGTGAATTAGATGAATGTTGGATGCATTTTAAGTTTTCGGCTCGACGACTGTGGAATATTATACACTGATGAAGCCTCTTCGTGAATATTTGTGATATTTTGTGTATCATAAAAATATGGTCTCGATTTTGGCAGAAACAATAAATAAAGTGTCTTTAAAGGAAATATGGAGTGTTTCTCTGAATAACTCAGGTTTATATGATTTTAAATTAAGAGCTCTAGTCATTCTCTATTGAGCTACTACATGAACCTATGTGTTAACTTATTTTTATATATATATATATATATATATATATATATATATATATATATATATATGAGTGTGTCAGGGTATGTTGACTGGTGATACCAGATCAGGCTGCCCTGAGACGAAATTCACCTACATTGACGTTTTTTTTTTTTTTTTTTTGTTTTTTGTTTGTTTGTAAAACTTAATTATGTTCTACAAAAACAAAAACAACAGCCCCTCTCCCTTTCTCCCTCCCCTTTTTTATTTTTATTTTTCCTACCCTACTCCCGGTCCTGGATATGACCTTAAACTACGTCCGATGGTGAGATCCGGCTTACGGACTTTGGGGAATGTGGAGCCTCCTCTTAATTACCATTGCTCCCAGGTCCACCCTGACCCGGAGTGGTAGTACCTGTTAGGGTCCCAACTATGGGTTAAATAGAAACAGATATTAAAAGGGGAAAGAAACAAAAAAGAGAAGAAAACAAAACCAGATTCGGCATTGAATAACCCAAAAAGGGTTGATATGCCGTAAAACAAAACTACCAGGGTATGTTGAAAAGAAATCAATAAAGTGCTCGATCGCAAGGACATGAGAACTTATACAAATTATTTATTTAAAAACTATGTTACCTATTTCAGAGAGTGTAACAGCATTTTCTATATAGTAAAAGGTCAATCCATGTCTATGAAACCATGGTCCGTCTCTGAAATATGTAACGTATAGTTTTTAAATAAAGAATATGTTTGTGTGTGTATATATATATATATATATATATATATATATATATATATATATATATATAAGCGCTCGAGGAATCGCGCACGACACAACGCTAGGTGCCACACTCCACCAGTTAAAACCTGAGAACCGCAGAATTGCTCGCCGCGTCGAGAGATTGACACAAAAGATTGTGAAAAGAGAGAGCTCCCTGATCTTCAATGAAGCCTGCATAAACAACGACTTGCTGTCGAACTATATATATATATATATATATATATATATATATATATATATATTGGAAGAGAAGGATGAAGGTAATCCGACGTGATGGGAAAATGAAAAAGGAAAAACCAAAAAATGGATGATGTACACATAAATAACATCCATTTTTTGGTTTTTCCTTTTTCATTTTCCCATATATATATATATATATATTGTGTATTTAGACAGCATTTTCTAATTTATGCAAACATTGCTAAAAAATAACAGAATTCGTTTGTTTAATTATGTCTTTTTTTTATTTTTTTCAATTTTTCTGATGGTCTTTTTTGTATTAAAATCAAAAAATTAATAAATGTTCAATAGGTGTGAAACCTATGGAACATTTGTTTCACAAACGTTTTCGACTCTTCGTCGAATCATTCTCAGGTGTCAAAAGCAAATGAACAAAAAAGCTGGAGAAAGAAGAGAATTTTTAAAAGATGGCGCAGAAACGCGTAGAGAACGTTTGTTCGCATTGATTCCAGGAAGTCGTTGACGATTTAAATTCAACAACGCTGGATGGCATCACAGAACAAACTCGCATTACGTTAAGCATTTTAAAATGTTACCACTGGTTTCATATGTGATGTTGTTAATTTTAGGTTGTTGTGTTTTTATGTAGATAGCTTCTGGTATTTTTAATTTTTAAAAATTTGTTCTGGAATGTATAATTTTAGTGTTATTAACTAGAATTTGTCTTAAATCAGAGGGAGGGCGTTTCTCCACCGTCTTTTTAAAATTCTCTTCTTCCTCCAGCTTTTTTGTTCATTTGCTTTTGACACCTGAGGATGATTCAACAAAGAATCGAAAACGTTCGTGAAACCTGTGAAACCTGTGGAATATTTATTCATTTTTTTTTTATTTTAATACAAAAAAGACCATCAGAAAAATAAAAAAATAAAAAATAAGTATAATTAAACAGACGAATTCTGTTATTTTTAACAATGTTTGCATATATATATATATAAAAGGAGATTGTAGTTTGCTTGAAGCATTGCTGGTAAATGTAAGATTACCCTTTGCCGGTAACAGATCGGCAAAGGGTAATCTTAAATTTTCGAAAGAAAAACTTTCATTATCAGAAGACAACAATCGAAGACCGAATGGGTCGAAGAAAAACGGGAAAAACCGGTGTCAGATCTGACACCGGTTTTTCACGTTTTTCTTCGACCCATTCGGTCTTCGATTGTTGTCTTCTGATAATGAAAGTTTTTCTTTCGAAAATTTAAGATTACCCTTTGCCGATCTGTTACTTACCGAACAGTATTTACTGTTTGGTATTTAATCAGTTTTCGTGAAATTATTAATAAATCGTTTTGAGTTTCACTTTCTCCCTGCGTTTATTTCTTTTCACTTTTCCATCTTACGGCAACCACATTGCTATAGCCTCGGACGACTAATTTATATATATATATATATATATATATATATATATATATATATAATTATTTTAAATTACCAAACAGAAATGATAGAAAAATACATTCTTCCGGAGAAAAAAAATATTGTCAAGGGAGGTCCTCTTCTCCAAACAGATAGTCATCATTGCTCCTGACCTCTTCTTTGACAGTTGCACCTCAGAGGATCGCTTCTTGTTCTTTATGACTTACTGGATTGCTTCCCTTTTGTTGAGTCCAAGTTTACCTGGAAATTTTTTTTTTTCTCATCGCGATTTTATTATTTATCTTTAGTTCGGGGTATGTGCATATATTTCTATGTACAGGATTCATGCCTAAACTAATTAACTGATCATTATGAATTTTGGAACACACCTGCTACATGTAAGGGGTCCAAATGTGGGCTATATTTAGTTTAATTGAATTTTATATCAAGAGGGAAAATTCAGATATCTCCGTTTTTTTGTGCAACTTTAACAATAGGTGGTATTAGACATTAATTAATAATCATTGCCCCATTTTCAGTTTCTTTGGAGTATTTTAAAGGGTTATAAAGGGAGTATTTAAAAATGGTTTTAGGGTACAACCTCCGATTTGGAAATTCAAATATTTCAGATTTGCATCAAATTTGATTCATAGTCACTAGACACCGATTAAGCAAGATTCCTTGAATTTCAATTTCTTTTTAAGACCCCTTAAGCTTAAACCTTAAATTGTTAACATGTTTCTAGAATAAAAATCATGTAATGGATTTTTATCAAAATTGAAATGAGGATTCTAGACATAATCTTGATTTTAGTCTTCATAAGGGGGCATAAAAGTGGTGCAAAACTGTTCTGGGTATTTTAGTTTAATTGTAAATAACCTCAGGACTATCTTGCCGAAAAGACTGCGAAAGATAAAATTAATAAATGCATGATTTTATTTTAGTATTAATTTATTTTAATATTAATTTATTTTAATATTAATTTATTTTAATATTAATTTATTTTAATATTAATATTTTTAATATTAATTGTATTTTAATATTAATTTTATTTTAATATTAATTTTTTTAAATAAATAAATTTAAAGTAAATAATAATTTTTTTTAATGGTAATTTTTTTTAAAATAAATATATTTAAAGTAAATTTATTTATTTGTGTGAAATGATTTCTGTGTCTATTTTACAGGTGAATCTTATAAAAGAAAGCGGGAATCCGTTGGGAAATAGTGAAATCATCAACCATTGTCTTCAGAACCGAGCTTGGGTTCTCAAGGTGAGCATCATCCCCTTCTTATGCAACATAAAATATACGCAACATAAAATATACACAGCATAAAATATACGCAACATAAAATATATGCAACATAAAATATACGCAACATAAAATATACGCGACATAAAATATACGCAGCATAAAATATACGCAGCATAAAATATACGCAACATAAAATATACGCAGCATAACATATGCGCAGCATAAAATATATGCAACATAAAATATGCGCAGCATAAAATATATGCAACATAAAATATACGCAACATAAAATATACGCAACATAAAATATGCGCAGCATAAAATATGCGCAGCATAAAATATATGCAACATAAAATATACGCAACATAAAATATATGCAACATAAAATGTATGCAACATAAAATATACGCAACATAAAATATGCGCAGCATAAAATATATGCAACATAAAATATACGCAACATAAAATATATGCAACATAAAATATGCGCAGCATAAAATATATGCAACATCGAGTTATACAATTTCGACACTGGCCGTAGTGTCGATTATGTGACCGTGGTCAGCGGTTTAACAAAGGGATTTTCCTTTCAAACAAAATCACGACTCGAGTTTAAAACAAGTAATGATATATTATTTTTATATATTATTTTTAATGATATATTATTTCGTGAAGTTAAATCAATTTCATCGTAAATTGCAGTTTTATATTATCACGTGGGGAAACATCGAGGGGGAATTTTCACATTATCTGATTACGACCTCAAAGGAGACGTACCTCCCCTGTTTCAGGTAAATCTTCATAACGGGCCATGGTGACTTTTGTAAAATACGATAAAATTGATTTTTACTGTTAATTAAACTTCTATCCGATCATTTTTTCCCTAATTTTTGGTGAGGATACTTATTTTTGCCTGATACGTAAGTATATCCAATAGTTTTTATTTGGAATGCAATGTTTCTTTGTGTCTTTATCTGAATAAGCACCGAATTCAACAATCATATCAGTTTACCAAACAATTTTTAGTCGGCATTAAATGAGCCACTCAAATGTTAATAATAGGCCATTAAAAAAAAAAAACTGACGGACAGAACCTCTTATCTAGATGCATGGACCGACACATCTAATATATAAAGTTATCTTGTCAAATTTTCCCTGTTGAACCTAAATAGTAATGCATCTGACAAATCAATATTTTATTCTGACGAGCAATTTCTTCCTTTTTATCCTTGCTGCATGTTTATTTTACTAAAAAAGTGTAATTCATTTTGGTTTCCTTACAAAAATAATTTTAGTGATGTACACTTTGTTTTCTTTTTTTTTTTTCTTTTTCTTTTTTTGCTAAATTTATTCACTATAATATTTTTCTATTTCTGAATTTATTTATTTCTGTATTTTTTTTTGCTAAATTTATTCACTATAATATTTTTCTATTTCTGAATTTATTTATTTAATTTTTTGCTAAATTTATTCACTATAATATTTTTCTATTTCTGAATTTATTTATTTTTGTATTTTTTGTTGCTAAATTTATTCACTATAATATTTTTCTATTTCTGAATTTATTTATTTAATTTTTTGCTAAATTTATTCACTTTAATATTTTTCTATTTCTGAATTTTTTTTATTTTTTATTTTTTTGCTAAATTTATTCACTATAATATTTTTCTATTTCTGAATTTATTTTTGTTTGCTAGCTTTTTGAAGATTAGGTAAAAATATGAGTTATCACCGTTACATTTTGAGCTCTCCCCCCTCCCCATCTCTCCATGATTTACAGTTTTTTTTTTAGTTTTAGTTTTTTATTCACTTATGTATTTTTTTACATTTTTTTTTTTTTCTAAAATTTTTTTTTTTTCTAAAATTTTTTTTTTTTCTAAAATCTTTTTACAGCTTTTTGAAGATTTGAAGACTTTACTGGAGAAACGATGAAAGCATTCAGTTTTGTGAATAACGGACAGACAGACAGACAAACATGTATAAAGTTTCCATCCTCAGAGAAAATATAGATTTGTGTCCCGTTTCTGAAGACCCTCGCACTCATATTTGGGACCCAAAAGAAAGAACTGTGGCCAAATTGCTGCTCTGAACTGCTGCTTCTCCTTCCAAATTCTGAAAGATTCTTCTTCCTCCGACTTAATCACTCACTCACTCGCTCCTTTTCTTCCTCCTATTCCGCCGTCCCCCCTCCACCCCCACCCCCACCCCCCCTTCAAGTTCGATGCCGCATAAAGATTATCCTTGAACCCCTACGGTTGGAAGTTTATATCAATCATATAAACTTCCAACCTTATCTTTAAAATTTAAAAAAAAAAGAAAGGAAAAAGGAATATATATATATATATATATATATATATATATATATATATATATATATATATATATACATATATACTTATGTTGCTACTATCGCTGCTATTTCACTTATTACTATTACTGCTAAAATCGCTACTGTTCATGGGTCTTTTTTTTGTTTTTTTGTTGTTTTTTTTTACCTAAAAACAAAAGGTAGTTTTTCTCTTTTATCAGAGAAATCAAAAGTTTATTGATTGGATAAACAAAAATAAAAATAAAAAAGAAATAGAATTTTCTTGAAGAGCCAAAATCAATTCCGATTCATTTGGAAAAAAAAAAAAAAAATGATGTCAATTTTGGGACTTTGTGGAATTTTGGTTCACAAATGCCAGAATAAAAAAAAAAAAAAAAATAATGAATAATAAATAAAAAAATAAAAAAGTCAATCAAGGTTTTAAAACAAAATGAAAAATCGTGTGAATTCAACACGGAGGATGACTACTTTTTATCATATTCCAAGTTGTAGATGTAACAATTCTCATTATAAAAGAAAACATTTCATAAATTTGTCTGGTTTTAGAGAATGGAGAGAAAAAAAACAAAAAACTTTACACTTGATTTCTTTCTTTTTTTTTTTTTTCAAGAAAAAAAAATGGTTTTCCATTATTCTTGGCAAAGAGTTACAAGGTTTCTAATCCCTCAAACTCACTTGGATTACTCCTCGTGTCGTAGATGTAACAATTCTCATTAAAAAAAAACATTTCATTAATTTTTCTGGTTTAGAAAAATGGAGAGAGAGAGAGAGAGTAAGGGGTTGGGGCAACTTTTCACTTGATTTTTTTTTTTATTTTGCTAAAAAAAAAAGGGTTTTCCATTATTCTTGACAAAAGAGTTACAACAAAGTTTCTAATCTTCATCTTCACTTGAATTACTCCCAGTGCACCTCAACAAAGAAAAAGCATACAGCAAGTAATTCCTCACAATTTTATGACAAAACATTTTAATCAAAGAATTTTTCTCTCAAACTTTTGTTTTAAAAAAAAAAAAATCTTTTAATTTTGTTTTTGGGTTTTAATTTCATTTCCAAAAGTTGTCGTCTTTTATTAAAAAAAATTTCTAGAATATTTTTTTTATATTTGCAAACAATTTTTTCTAGATATAGGTTTCTAGAAATTTTTTTATATTTACAAAAAATTTTTTTTCTAGATATAGGTTTCTAGAAATTTTTTTTATATTTACAAAAAAATTTTTTTCTAGATATAGGTTTCTAGAAATTTTTTTTATATTTACAAAAAAAATTTTTTCTATAATATAGGTTTCTAGAAAAAATTTTTTATATTTACAAAAAAATTTTTTTCTAGATATAGGTTTCTAGAAATTTTTTTTATATTTACAAAAATTTTTTTTTCTAGATATAGGTTTCTAGAAATTTTTTTATATTTACAAAAAAAATTTTTTCTAGATATGTTTCTAGAAAAAAATTTTATATTTACAAAAAAATTTTTTCTAGATATAGGTTTCTAGAAATTTTTTTTTTTTTTTTTCCGTCAAAATTTTTTCATCCTTTGGTTTTCTTCCTCTCTTATATTTTAACACCGAACAAAAATGTGGAGATTCTGTAATTAAATTTCCCTTAATTTTAAACATACGTACACATTTTTAAATTGTTTTCTTCATATGTGGATGAATCAATAACAGAGCAACAACGTAAATCGGCGTTGGCAAGAATTGTTTTGAAATTATTCGGATTACCCGATCTTCACGTCCGTCTTTGGGAGACAATTTACACGGGAGACATTAAATTGGTTTAGTGTAAACAAAAGAAATATCTGTTCATGCTTTCGATATTCAAAAAGCGTGATGGAACTCTTCAATACTTTGAACATTTCCGTGGGAGGGTCATGTTTTTTCTAGATTTTCTGACATATTTCTTTGAAAAGGTGTCAGATGAAAATATTCAAGAATAATGTAATATTTGAAATTAAAAATTCTTGTTTCTACAGGAAGAGACTCTTACCAGGACCGAATTTTTCCGATTGCGATTTAGAGAACAACCCGGAAATGGCCGAAGCAGTTTACGATTTGAAAGCCGCAAAAGAATGTAAAAAGGCAGATGACACTAAAGCATTAGAGTTAAGGTTTTTTTTTTTAACCCCCCCCCCCCCCCCCCAAAAAAAAGCAATGTTGATAAAACTTCTTAAAAAAAAATAAGAAAAGAAATAAAAGTTGATTTACTGACTGATTTGAAGAAAATTATTAGACCCATAAATATCATTTGACCCATAGCTTAAATCGGAGAAAAAATGAAAAAGTTGTTTCGTATAATGTTGGTATTAACTGACTATTCGCCGACGGATAAGCAATTTCATATCGGTTCAGTAAATCATAATCGGAAACATTCAGGTCGACGTGGGTCCCCCTCCTATAGAAGGTATAAAATTTAAAATAAATTTAAAAGTTTATTTGAAATTTCAAATATTTTTAATTTCAGTCCTATGATGTATCCACATGAAAAGAATTTAAAATTTATTTTCTGCCGTTTGAAAAATACAAGGAATGACATCTACGAACAGATCTGAAGAGGTTTTTTTAAATTTTTTATTTTGTTTATTACATATTTGGTAGTTGCATCATTTTTTTTCTCTGGAATCTTAATCATTACGGGGAGTGGGGGGTGTCGTCGTACTTTATAAAAATCACGTTTTACACATCTTCAAACAAAGGTGGAATGTTTTACAAAAGGAGAGAAAAGGTTTTTTAGGAAACAAAACAAAAAGTTTCTTTTAGCAAGTAGTTTATTAATTGTTATTCAAACATATTTCAGATTTTGTTTTGGGTTTTATCTTTTTTATTTTTTTGTTGTTTTTTTTTTTTGTTGTTTCTTATGTAAAGTGAATATTCTGATGATGATGATGATGATGATGATGATTAATAACGGGATCGAAACAATCGGGTGTGTAAACAATTTTATTTTTTTTCTTGTTCAGATTTTAATAGTGATATTAACACATAGAAGAAATTAAAAATTAAATAAACGGATCAATAGACCAAAGTTGTCTTTTTTTCTTTAATCAAACTTATATGCATCATCTTAATCATTCAAATATATATATATATATATATATATATTTTTCGCTCCTCGAAAATGTAGAGCACTGTAAGTGTAGTATTAAGACAGCATGACGTCACTTGCTTTATAATGCATCGTTCCTTCCCTTAAAATAAGTAGAATGCTTAGACGTCAAGCCGCCGATAAAGTGTTAAAATTATCATCGTTTATTCGCTGTTTAAAATTGGCCGAGCGGTTAAAGACGTCGGATTTGAGTTGAAAAATACTTGTAATCCAGGGTTTCGAATCGCATGACCGGTAGTGAATAGTCATATCTCTATGCTGATGAGTCCCGATTTAAAAAGGACGAAACGTATACGTACATAGATAATAAACAATAACAAATATTTATTATATATATATATATATTTATGCAAACATTGTTAAAAATTACAGAATTCGTCTGTTTAATTATACCTTTTTTATTTTTTCAATTTTTCTTATGCTTAAAATCAAAAAAAATTAATAAATGTTCCACAGGTTTCACAAACGTTTTCGATTCTTCTGAGGATGATTCGATGACGAATCGAAAACGTTTATTAATTGAAAACATTTATTAATTTTTTTGATTTTAATACAAAAAAGACCATCAGAAAAATTGAAAAAATAATAAAAAGGTGTAATTAAACAGACGAATTCTGTTATTTTTAACAATTTTTGCATAAATGAGAAAATGCTGCCTAAATACACAATATATATATATATATATATATATATATATATATATATATATATATATATATATATATATGTATATCAAGGCAGCATTTTTTCCTTAAGACACGTATTATTAAAAATAACCGACAATTTTTGTCTGGTTATTTTAGTATTGATCCCTTCAATTTTCCGGATTAAAATCTTAATCTCGGAAGAAAATTGGCTGATGAAACTGCCGTAATGTACATGTTGGTCCAGAGTACTTTCTGGCCCGTCTGGGTCCATCGTTAGTGGAATAATGACAAACAGGTAAAGACCTGGAGTGAGATTTATAATTAATTATGGCGGGAAAATTTATATATGAAACTATATTTATTAGGTATTATTAGGTACTAATATACTTAAATGCTTATAATACCTAATAAATATAGTTTCATATATAAATTTTCCTGCCATAATTAATTATAAATAACGAAAACAACTTTAATATAAATACTTGTAGCCCTCTTGTTTTGTTCATTCAATCCGTCCAGCAATTTTTTGGACTCTTTTTTTTTTTTTAGAAAGCCTAGGTTAATATATTGTTAAATATATAGTTTTTGGGGAAAAGAAGAAAGAAAAATATTTAACTATATTTATCATGCTTTCTAAAAAATAAAAGTCATAAAAATACCGGACGGATTTACAGTTCTCTTCGATTTGTTTTTGTTAATTTATTTCTTACGATAATATATATATATATATATATATATATATATATATATATATATATATATATATATATATATGAGAAAGGAAGGATGATAGTAATCCGACGTAATGGGAAATGTTTTTTTTCCTTTTTCATTTCCCATATATATGTATATATGTACACACACACACACATATATATATATATATATATATATATATATATATATATATATATAATAAAAAGTTTAATTTCTACAAACATAGTTTGGCTACACATTCAGAACATGTTTCAGTCATAGCTTTAATAAGCTCGACATCCTCAGGTCAAAAAGTCCGTTTTTTATGCTTTCATATTGTAGAATGAAGCTTCGTGTGTAGCCATGCTCTGTTTGTATAAATAAAACCTTTTACTAGAAGTAAATAGCTCTGTTTATTATTGAGCACTATTACAGAAACATAGGAGAGATTCTACGGATTTTTACCCTGTCGATACAAACCATAACTGGATTACTATATATATATATAGAGAGAGACCGATTGGCTGAAACATCCAATGGTTTATAAATATTAAAAAGAAATATTAAATTTGTAAAAACTTCTTTATTGATTCGTGCGACCCTTTCACAGGACACAGTATATATGACCCTAACCCTTTCACAGGACACAGTATACGATCATGTTTACACACCGGTTCTCGTAAGATCACCAAAGTTAAGCGACGTTTAGCCTGGCTACTACGAAATGGGTGACCATTTCGGAAGTCCAGGTGCGTTAACGAAAATCTCTTCAAAATTATTTTCAAAACAATTGTGTACGGTTTCGACATAAAAATGACCCAAAAATGTTTGGCATGCCGTAAACCCCGACAACAATAACCGTATGTTTCCAATTACAATTTACGGAACACACCGGAAATGGCCGAAGCAGTTTACGATTTGAAAGCTGTGAAAAAAAATGTAAAAAAGGCAAACGCTAAAGAGCTAGGATAAACAAAAAATTGAGTTTCTCCAAAAAAATAGTTGGAAAAGCTTCCTAAAAAAATTTTTTTTTTTTTTTGATTTCTCGTATTTATATCTTTGGTTCACGTCACTACACAACATTTTTTGCCCGGAGGAAGGCCTCATACACTGAAACGTCATCTATCTTCGCCATTAGAGAAGATAGGGATATTTTCTTTTTCTTTAAACTAGCTAAAATACCCATCTTTGATCGGGTCTGTCAAATGTTTCCTCTTCTCACATCTACCGGTAAAAATGTGTTTTTAATGTAAAATGCATTTTTTTTTTTTTAATCGATAAATCATAAGAAATAAAAAAAAACAAAAAAAACATAAGAAATAAAAGAAATTATAGATTGCTTATCACGAAATAATATTTATCGATAATTAAAGATTTTGTTGAAATATCAATTCACGAAAATTATTTTGGTTTACTTATTCTGCAAAGGCGACATGTTTATCGGCAGCTTAAGTGGTGTTTATTTGTTAAGTTTTAATTCACTTGAATTCACGATCAAATTTGAACGGTAAATTAAATTTACAAATTTGGTAAATGGGTATCCACAGAAGTTCAGTACTTTGACGAAAAATCCTGTCAGTCCCGCAAATTTTTTTTTTTTTTGTTTTTCTAGGAAGGTTTTTCAACTTTTTTTGTTCTTTTAATTAATTGTATTATAACTTTTTTTTTTTTTTTTTTTTTAACAAAAAAATTTAGTTTCATCCAATCCGTTGCATGCTTAGTATCGTCTACCGTTTCATTTTTTTTTCTCTCTAGAAAGTTTTTTCCGCTTTTTTTTTTATTATTGTTTAAAAAAAAACTGTATTTTATTATAATAATAAAAAAAAAAATTTTTTTTATTATTATTTAAAAAAAAAAAAAAATTTTTTAAGGACAAAAAAATTTAGTTTAATCCAATCCTTTACATGCTTCCTATCGTCTACCGTTTCATTTTTTTTTCTCTAGGAAATTTTTTCAACTTTTTTATATTATTATTTAAAAAAAAAAAAAAAATTTTTTTATTATTATTAAAAAAAAAAAAAAAATTTTTTTTTAAGGACAAAAAAATTTAGTTTAATCCAATCCTTTACATGCTTCGTATCGTCTACCTTTCCATTTTTTTTCTGCAGCTTTCAAATCGTTTCTGTGACTGACTCAGGATTCTCTGTCGAAGTACTGAAATCCTCCGGATACTCATTCATTACAAGTACCACACATTTTAATACTTACCTGGCACAACTTGAATTAGTGTTGTTCATACGAATCGAAGATACGTCCTCGACAATCAGTCCGACAGTGGATTTGCTTCTGTCGAGCTGAGGAATAGTTCTGCTCAGTCCTAGGACGTCCACCCTCCCAAGCTTTAACTTCTCTTTTTCGGAAGGGGTTAGTTTATTGCTAATTTGCCTGAGGCACCCCTACTGGAGAATGCTAACGGGACTGCTCAGGCATTCTTTTTGTAGGCTAGAGTGTGCCGAGTTTTCAAAACCTTACCTGACCTTGTGTCTAACATCGTGGAGAGGAGGTAAACCAAGTATTTGCTTAATGGAAAAAAAAAAAAAACTTTATTTCTTTTGTAGACTTTAGAAGAGATTATTATCTCCCTTGCTCTTGATTGGTTCTAAAGTCAGGGTTCAGTGTTTAGACTGGAAATCGACGACGATTAATGCTGCGATCAGAAGCATTTTTAGTTCCAATTTATTTTTGCTATAAACAATCCTCAGGTGACGGTTATTTCTAATTGGTCAAGAGTTTTTAGGTCTGCGTTGGGTCAGGCAAAACGCAGGAACAATTTACATATTTTATGTAGAATAAATATAGAGAAATATTTCCTTCTAAACTTTTAAAATCAAAAGTTTTTTATATAAAAAAAATAATTTTTCACTGACAAAAAATTTTTTTTTTTTTTTTTTTTTTTTTTTAACATTTTTATTTGTGGGGAAAATACCCTTTTTTTTTTTTCCTTAAAAAATCTAAACCTTGAGTTTTTTTTTTGTACAAAGACAATTACAAATGTTAAAAGCTTTTTTTTTTTTTACTTTTTCGTTGTTTTTAATCTTCATAAACCATAAATTGATTTTAAAAAAACAACAAAAAAACTTTGAGAATTTCAATTTTTTCAATTGTGGTTTATTGTGCATTTAACAAGATGGCCGTCTATAATTCGACATTGTTTGTTGTTTTTCTTTTGCTGGTGGTGGTCGTGCTAAGATATGTAAATAAATACATTTAAATTTCTTCATTGATATATACATTTACATTGGTCATTTCCCTTCTTTTTTTTTCCATTTGTTTTTAACAAATTAGAATTTGTTTTGTTTTTTATCTTCTGGGATTTTCTTTTCTTTCAACCATTTAAAAAGATTCATTTTCTCTCTCCATCACTTGTCTCTTAATTTTAGGGTAGCCATCTTTTCTTTTTTTTTTTAATTTTTAAAACCATTTTTATAATGTGAAGTGTGAAAATAAATTCTACAAATAAAGCTTGACTCAAAATTGACAGAAAAAAAATCTTGTCTCTTTTTTTTTTTTTTTTTTTTCTTTAAAAAAAACCTCAACAATTTGTCTTTGATATGGAGAAATAGTCATCGGTTCACTGATACGACAATTAAACTGTAATACGTAACTTTTAGCTTCAAATATTAATATAAGCCAGAAATGACTTCCTACTCAAGTGTTTAACACTTTCGTGGCAGACTCTTTGAAAACTTTTGCTCTACAGAATGATGATATAGTTATTTATTTCCTTCAATGGCGGGAAGATGTGACACAAGGTCAGAGAGGGGTAAGAAGGTAAAGCCTGAGAGGGTGGACCTCCTAAAACTGCACAGGACCATACTTGAGACCGAAAGTGAACAAGCCATCCTCAAAAATAGCAGAGACGCTGCCAATCTGATTTGGGTATGAACCCTAACCCCTGAAGGGTTGATGGGGCTGAAATATTGCAAAATATGACTTGTATGTGTTACCACTGTCGATCAAGGAAAGAGTCTATCAGGCATGACACCTGGCCAATGTGGGTTGAGGACATGCGTTGCATGGAGAGAAATGATATGAGAATCATACGATGGATGTGTAAGATGAGTCTTAAAGACAGGCTTAGATCTGACGACCTCAGAGGAAGATTAAATCTGGACTGTATAAGGAGATGTGTGCAGAAGAGTAGACTTCGATGGTATGACCACGTTGAAAGAATGGATGAGGGTTCTTGGTTTAGTAGATGTAGAACAGTTGAGCTAGCAGGACATTTCTTTAACATCACTTGACTCTAACGTTTTTCCTCGTGGAGACTTCTGGACATATTATCCTCTGCTATTAACCCTAACCCTTCCTCTCTCTCCTGTCTTTATTCACTGGATTCCCAAGAACTGGCTATCTTCACACAAACGTGAACTGCTCGTAGACTTTCGACAGACCAACAAACTTTCCTAATTCCCTTTCTTTATGTGTTAACGACAATGGCCAATAAAGTTGCTATAAATATTAGAAATGGACTTCATCACATTTCTATAGTTCTGACTTCCTACTATTTAGGATGAAGGTGCCCAGATTGGAGTCAGCTCTGTATTACAACGGCCTAATGTGGTATGGTCATGTTGAACGAAGGGTTAGGATTAGATAAACATCTGTACACTCATTTCAGTTTAGGATAAGCGATGAGAACGACAGGCCGAAGAAGACTTGGAATCAACCAGTCAAAGATGACGTCAAGCAATGGCACATCGAAACCAACATAAATGATAGTTTCTTTGAGAAAGTCATTTTGTGCCACCATGGCGAATGTGCAAGCCACATTTGATGTGCAATAGACATGTTAAACCAGGAGTTCCCAACCTTATTTTGTTTGTGGACCCCCTGAGAACTATTTTATCATTCATGGACCCCATATATGCATATATAGTTTTGTTTGTGGACCCCCTGAGAACTATTTTATCATTCATGGACCCGATATATGCATATATAATTTTGTTTGTGGAGTCCCTGAGAACTATTTTATCATTCATGGACCCCATATATGCATATATAGTTTTGTTTGTGGACCCCCTGAGAACTATTTTATCATTCATGGACCCCATATATGCATATATAGTTTTGTTTGTGGAGTCCCTGAGAACTATTTTATCATTCATGGACCCCATATATGCATATATAGTTTTGTTGTGGAGTCCCTGAGAACTATTTTATCATTCATGGACCCCATATATGCATATATAGTTTTGTTGTGGACCCCCTGAGAACTATTTTATCATTTATGGACCCCATATGTGCATATATAGTTTTGTTTGTGAACCCCCTGAGAACTATTTTATCATTCATGGACCCCATATGTGCATATATAGTTTTGTTTGTGGACCCCCTGAGAACTATTTTATCATTCATGGACCCCATATATGCATATATAGTTTTGTTGTGGACTCCCTGAGAACTATTTTATCATTCATGGACCCCATATGTGCATATATAGTTTTGTTTGTGGAGTCCCTGAGAACTATTTTATCATTCTTGGACCCCATATGTGCATATATAATTTTGTTTGTGGACCCCCTGAGAACTATTTTATCATTCATGGACCCCATATATGCATATATAGTTTTGTTGTGGAGTCCCTGAGAACTATTTTATAATTTATGGACCCCATATGTGCATATATAGTTTTGTTTGTGGACCCCCTGAGAACTATTTTATCATTCATGGACCCCATATATGCATATATAGTTTTGTTGTGGACCCCCTGAGAACTATTTTATCATTCATGGACCCCATATGTGCATATATAATTTTGTTTGTGGACCCCCTGAGAACTATTTTATCATTCATGGACCCCATATATGCATATATAGTTTTGTTGTGGACCCCCTGAGAACTATTTTATCATTCATGGACCCCATATATGCATATATAGTTTTGTTTGTGGACCCCCTGAGAACTATTTTATCATTCATGGACCCCATATATGCATATATAGTTTTGTCTGTGGAGTCCCTGAGAACTATTTTATCATTCATGGACCCCATATATGCATATATAGTTTTGTTTGTGGACCCCCTGAGAACTATTTTATCATTCATGGACCCCATATATGCATATATAGTTTTGTTTGTGGAGTCCCTGAGAACTATTTTATCATTCATGGACCCATATATGCATATATAGTTTTGTTTGTGGAGTCCCTGAGAACTATTTTATCATTCATGGACCCCGTATATGCATATATAATTTTTAAAATCAAATATTTGTTCCTAGGTTAGTAAAAACTAATACTAAATCATTTCGTTATACGAGGCCTGTCTAAAACATATCTGACCTTTATAGAAATAGAGACGATAGGGCAACGCCATTCTATACAGGCAAGGAAGACACCTTCATGCGCATGTGTGAAATTTATCACCGCCTTCCTGTGCGTTAGTCGCTGCCTGTCGGTCGCTGAGTGAGGTGCTACACAACGTGTGCATCGGATTACTGATTCTCTCAAGATGACTGAACATGTTGAGCAACGGTACTGCATCAAATTTTATCAAAAGCTTGGTGATTCTCAACGCAAAACAATTCGTAAGATTCAGCAGATGTTTGGAGAAGATGCGATGGGTTTAACACAAATTAAGGAGTGGTTCAACCGATTCAAAAATGACTGCACATCAGCGGAGAGTGACCAGCGTTCTGGCAGGACTCAAACTGCTCGGAGTACAGCTGTTGAGAGGGTGTGAAATTTGGTGATGGAAAATCGTTGTTCAACCGTGCGGGAGATCGCCCAAAAGGTCGGAGTGAGTAAAGATTCCACACAAGCAATTTTGCGTGATGATTTGAACATGCACAGAGTGGTTGCGAAATTTGTGCCCAAGTTGTTGTCGTAGGAACAAAAGGACCTCCATTTTCAAGTTGCACAGGACCTTCTGGAAACCGCCAACACTGATCCTAGGTTTCTTGAACACCGTGATAACTGGAGATGAGTCATGGGTGTACGGGTACGACCCAGAAACAAAAAGACAGTCGTCGCAATGGAAGCATCCTGAGTCTCCAAGGCCAAAAGAAGCACGACA
>OY744546.1:6055368-6080368 GCA_963556195.1 Sepiola atlantica
GCCAGCCTTATCTATTAACACAAAAAAACTACTGCGTAGGAGTTCCGTATCTGGACGGCCATTAAATTTGGAAGGGAATCTCGTATATGAAGGAACACTACTTTTTAAGGGGCTTCATTCTAACTTTTCCAAGGAGAAATCAAATTCTGGGTGATCAAAGCTTGAGATCAGACATTTTTCCCATTTCTTGTGTGGTTTCTCTTCTATTAGTTAAATATTTCTCACTCGCAGCAAATCTCTTATTCGCATGCAACTATGTAACTCACTAAATATGTCGTAGAATGAAAAGTAATGATTTATAACTTGGTAGCAATTTGTAATTGTGCATAATTTATAACAAACGGAAGTTACCGGTGTATGTCTTGATCTGTATGTTATTGAAGAAAATACTGGACCGGATAGAGTATGCAATCACTGAATTCGACTTGTATTTTAATTTAAAAAACAAAACAATAGAGACCAATAAAAGATGTAATTGACTGGATTGTCAGAATCAAAAATTCATAATGATCGGTTAATTAGTTTAGGAATGAGTCATGTACATACAAATATATAAACATATATTTACTTTTTAAAGATAGAAGTATGAAAATGTTGGGCAGAAGAATCACTGGAAGTGAGTATTGATTTACTCCTCTCCAGGAGTTAGGCACAAGGCCAGTTTTTATCTTACTCCCACAAGTAAGATGTGACCCAAGGTCGGGTCGGGAAAGTGGGGTTTAAAAATTGCCTGGGCAGCCCCGTCGGCATTCCCCGGTAGGGGCGCCTCAGGCAGTAAGCAATAAACTTACTCCTCCCCAAAGAGGGGAGACGAAGCCTGGGAGGGTGGACCTCCTAGAACTGCACAGAACAGACCCACAGACCGGCGTAAATCAAGCTCCGAAGGCCAAGACAATACCAGTCTATGGGGTGCAGTATCCATCGGAACAGATACTACACTTTGATCTTAGAAACTAAACTGACGTTTTTTTATGGAGTTGTTAAAGTTTATCTTCAGTCTGTGTTTGAACTGTGTGAAGGCTAATCCACGGAAGTGCAGTTCTTTTCAATTCCTTATCCGTCTAGAGAGAGAGGGGGAGGGGAGGGTAGCTGATTCAATTGTCTTTGTGCATTTGCCCACGTGTAATCACTTGACCTTTTAAATGCATTCGTCACTCAGCAACTCATTTACTCAACAACTCGCATCCTGTTTGAAAGGTCAATCTGATATTGTTTTCGTTTTCACCTGCACAGTTCACAAGGGTCGCAGTTCTTCTCCGCACTTATTACATAACATATATAAGCATATCTTTTTCTCTCTCTGCACACACACACACACACACATATATAGTCTAAAGAAGCTTTGAGTCATTTTAAACAAAAGAAGAAAAAAAAGAAGGAAAATGCAGTTTAAATTCTCAGAGAAACTAACAAAATCCAAGATATCGCAGACTTAGCATTCGTTGGAAAATTCATAAATAACAAGCTGCACATGCGTGGTCCCCCTCTGTATGTGACGAGTGTAAAATGCAATAAATTTGGGCAATTTGGGGCATTTTTGACCCCCCTTTGACCCCCTGGGGGCGCGAACCAGAATTTCTCTGATGTCAAGGATGCTCATTTTATATCCAGAACAATTGCCTCTACATTTTGGCCAAGTTTCAGAAAAATTGAATGGATGGATCAAACATTATGGGAGAAAAGGGTCATTTTTTGCAATTTATGGGGGCGCGAACCAGATTTTTTCCAAGGTCAGCAATACTTAGTTTCTATTAGGAACAATTGCCTGCACATTTTGGCCAAGTTTCAGAGAAATTGAATGGATGGATGAAAAGTTATGGGGCAGAAAATGTCATTTTTTGCCATTTCGGGGCCTTTTGACCCCCTGGGGGGGGGATAACCAGATTTTTTTCAAAAATCGGAGAATGTCACTTTCTAACCTGACAAAAGTTACAACTTCATGCAAAATTTCAGAGAAATTCAATGGATGGTTGCGGAGAAAAATCCGGACGGACACACACACGGACGGAAACTCAAAACATAGGTCTCCCAATTTTTTAAATCGGGGGACCAAAAAAAAAAGGGATTTCAAGTATCTAACATTGAAACAAAAATAGGGGACCTTAACGTAAGCGTGAAATATTAAAACGGGGATCATCAGCTGTTTTTCATGTAACTGTTTCGGAGATTTAAAAACAGGACAGTTATAATATTCATGGCTCTCCAATGGTACTGATCAAACGACCATCAGAACAACATCAATACCGTCGGTTTCAAATGTAAACAAAGGGGACCTATAGTTTGTCTCCTTTACCAAACTCTCTTCAGCCTCTGTTTGTCTATCTCCCCGGAAGAGACAGACATAAACAGAGGCTGAACAGATCCCGACATAGGAGACCAACTTTAGGTCTCATGTTTTTTTTTTAATCTGAAACCGACGGTACCAATGTTGTTCTGATCTTCTGTAATACATATATAAATAAATATTACACTCTTATTTTTTAATTTTTCTTAATAATCGAACACTCTGCTGGGGTTCTCTCCCACTAACCTTACACACACACACACACACACACACACACACACACACATATATATATATATTCTTAGGAGTAATTCTTTGAAAATCCATGGATTAAAGATCATTACATTATATTTCATTGTTTAAACACCTGATGATTATAATAAACTTTACTTTTTACGTTATTTCCTATATATATATATATATATATATATATATATATATATACTTACAGATTCAGGGTGTCTCTGTGAACCGGGTTCGTGCCCCGTGACCGTCTGAGATTGTCAGTTCCTTACACTGAGGAGAGCCGAAAGCTCGAAACAATGTCGTATGTAGGTAAAATATTAAAATATAATTTAATATTATAAGAAGCCCCTTTAAGTAAAATTAAAGTTGAGCACTTTAGAGAGATTAAGAAATAGAAATTCATTTAATGCTTCAGTACGATACTCCGACTCTGTCGTTGAGTTCTATCTGAATGTCTTGATGTTTACATATGCCACTCTCAGTGTAAATATAACTTATATGCTAAAGTAGGAGCACATGATGGCGCTGTACTGAGTCCGTTGCTTTTTGTTTGTGTTTAGAACAATCTACACAATACGAACCGTACTGTTTTTAAAATTTTTTTACCATAACCGAACTTTAACCTAAAACTAAACAAACTCTACGCTAACCCTAAACTAAGTTTTTGTTTGCAAAATCGGTTTAGTTGGTTCGTATTGTGTAGAAGCATCGAAAATTTATAGTAAAAAAATCCGTTTATAATCCGTCTTATTCCGGTCGCCCCACTGTCTTTCCGCTCGCCCTCTCATCCCCGCCCATTTGTCACCCCCCCCCCCATCGAGTATTGATTTACTCCTCTCCAGGAGTTAGGCACAAGGCCAGTTTTTATCTTACTCCCACAAGTAAGATGTGACCCAAGGTCGGGTCGGGAAAGTGGGGTTTAAAAATTGCCTGGGCAGCCCCGTCGGCATTCCCCGGTAGGGGCGCCTCAGGCAGTAAGCAATAAACTTACTCCTCCCCAAAGAGGGGAGGCGAAGCCTGGGAGGGTGGACCTCCTAGAACTGCACAGGACAGACCCATAAACAGGCGTAAATCAAGTTTATGGGGTGCAGTATCCATCAGAACAGATACTACACTTTGATCTTAGCTAAAAGGCATCCTTAAGTCCTTAGCTCATGAGTTTTCAAAGGTCACAAGAAATACAGTGGAGTTACAGGTGGGTTAAGAGATAATAACCATTTGTATGCAAGAAGTGTAATAGAGATGGAGACAGATGAGAACTTAGATGTGGAAGAAAGTATATTTGGATGGCGAGGTTATTGAGGTTGTCCAGAGGTTTTGTTACCTTGGTGATACCATTGGAGCACAGGGAGGAGCTGGTGCTAGTGGGATTGCAAGAATTTGGATGGAATAAATTTAGGGAGCTTCTGTCATTACTAACCAGCAGAGCATTACCAAGGGAAGAGTCTATCAGGCATGTGTGCGCAGTGTGATGATGTATGGAAGTGAAACCTGGCCAGTGAGGGTTGAGGACATGCGTTGCATGGAGAGAATGATACGATGGATATGTAATGTGAGTCTTAAAGACAGACTTAGATTTGATGACCTCAGAGGAAGATTTAATCTGGACAGTATAGGAGGATGTGTGCAGAACAGGAGACTTTGTTGGTATGGCCACATTGAAAGAATGGATGAGAGTACTTGGGTTAGTAGATGTAGAACAGTTTAGGTAGCAGGGTCAGTTGGCAGAGGAAGGTCAAGTAAAACATGGCAGGAAGTGATAAGGATGGTCTTGAGAGAAAGAGGGATGTAAAGACTTGGCCAGAGATAGGTTGGTTTCGAAGTCAATTTCTAAAAGCCGTCCCACACATACCAGCATATAAAATGGACGAGTCTTAAAGACAGGCTTAGTTTTGTTCCGTTATTTCATTCCGTTGCATGAAGAGAAATGATATGAGAATAATACGATGTATGCGTAATGTGAGTCTTAAAGATAGACTTAGATCTGATGACCTCAGAGGAAGATTAAATCTGAACAGAATAGAGAGATGTGTGTGGAAGAACAGGAGACTTCGGTGCTATAGCCACTTGAAAGAAGGGATGAGAGTTTTGGGGTTAGTAGATGTAGAACAGTTGAGGTAGCAGGTTCAGTTCATAGCGGAAGGCAAAGGAAAACATCAGAGGAAATGATAAAAATGGACCTGAGAGAAAGAGGGATAAATTAGTACCTGGTCAGAGATAGGTTACTTTGGAAGTCAATTTCTTAAAGCCGTCCAATACATGCCAGCATGTAAAATGCACGCTAAACCCAAGACGATGATGATGATGATGACGACGACGAAGAAGAAAAAAAAGAATCTTGTAAGAAAAGTTGTTTTTGTTGTTCATTTCATTCCTTTTGCATCGTATCTTATCCCCTCCACCCCCCGCCAAATTGAATTCAACCCATTTCATTTCGTTTTTTATCTCGAATAATAATAAAAAAAAACCCAAGCCATTTTAACGATATTTTTTCCCTTTTTTACTTACTATTTAAAAAAAATAATAAAAAACAAGAACACATCATTCTGGTGATGGAAACAATTAATATATATATATATATATATATATATATATATATATATATATATAAATAATTACGTAAAATACATAAAATATTTAGCTGATAAAAAGCGTACATATTTCCAGGCACCACGTCATGGTCCGGAGGTAAAACGCCAGACTAACAACATCAATATCGAAGGTTCGATCCTTGTCTAAGTTAGCCATGCTGATGACGGCTGTGAGCCAGAAACACGTGTTCATGGATTACTTTTATGTACGTATAAAATTAATAATATATATATATATATATATATATATATAATGAAGAAGAATGGAAAGGAATTATAGAAGCAAAAGCCAAATCATAATTCAATTCAATTGCTCAGAGCAAGGTATATTCCGCAAAAAAGGCAATTTATTCAAGTAATTCCTTTCCATTCTTCTTCATTCTACCTGCTCTATCCTGGATATTGAGCTATATACTCTTCACAATAGGTTTCACTTTTCCTAAAAGTTCACTTTTAGTACACCACTTTATATATATTTATATATATTTAATCCACGGGGGTAGCATGCTCTTGTTCCGTAAGCCATGGCGCAGTGGTTATAGTACTAAGTTAAATTCAGTTCTAAGTGATAGTCATCTGAAAGTTGAAGGTTCAATCCTCGGTGCGGTCAATACAAAGAATTGCGAATTACTGAAGACTTCTCCCTTTCTGGCTAACAAAACAAGAGCATTCTACCCCTGTGGATTTAATAAAGGGTGCCGTTCGAAATTCCGTCCGAGTTCGACAGAAATATTCCCGAGTTTGAAGAGATACACCTGAAGAAGGCCGGAGGTTACAGCGGCCGAAACGTTGTGATGATAACACTCAAGATGAGAAATGTAGTGCGAATAAGCAACATTTTACATATTAATATGATGTTGCATCCGCACACCCGCTAAATAGGTAATCGGTATCTTCGATAAGATCAAGCATTTAAGGGTTAAAAACTATTTTGGATTTTTATTCTTTATTTATAACACTCAAGATGAGAAATGTTGTCCGAATAACCAAAATTATACAAATTATCAATCCTCATCTCAAAAATTCAAATATATATATATATATATATAGTTTTTTTTTTTTAAACAACCATAACAATGGTGGTGTAAAATAAATAAAGTATATATATATATACACGCACATATATACACACAAACCCATACAAACATACATATATATGTTTGAGGTCCCGCTTGTGTTCGTAACGCAACCACGACATTTCCACTAATGCTCTAGTGATACACAGGGACACTCTCTCCCACAATCTAAACCTTTCAGACTGTACTCTCCTCAAAAACGAACACTCTTTCTCACGCATGAGAGCGCAACTATCCTCCTTTCATCACCATCAAACTTCAACCCGGCTCTTATACCCTAAGCAAACACCTAGCAAAAGTCGCGCTAAAACAATGCAGTATGCTGCACCACTGCAACCCTGATCAAATTTCTCTATATATATGTGTATATATGTACACACATATATATATATATATATATATATATATATATATATATATATATATATAATGTGTATATGTGTTGGGTGTATGTATATGTTATGTGTCTGTGTGTATATTGGTGGGCGTATGTGTGCATATATATATATGTATGTTTGTATGGGTTTGTGTGTATATATATATATACATACCCTGTGACTATAACAGACTCTTATTGATAATCAAATCACTTTAATACATCTCTCTCAAACTAAACCCTTGTTTTCTATTTTTCGAAATCTTTATATATTTTTGCTTTTCTCCTACTCTACTCTTTTGGCTAAGTCTTGGCCTTTTGGCTAAGATCAAAGTGTAGTATCTGTTCCGATGGATATTGCACCTCATAGACTGGTATTGTCTTGGCCTTCGGGGCTTGATTTACGCCAGTCTATGGGTCTGTCCTGTGCAGTCCTAGGAGGTCCACCCTCCCAGGCTTCGCCTCTCCTCTTTGGGGAGGAGTAAGTTTATTGCTTACTGCCTGAGGCGCCCCTACCGGGGAATGCCGACGGAGCTGCCCAGGCAATTTTTAAAACCCACTTTCCCGACCCGACCTTGGGTCACATCTTACTTGTGGGAGTAAGATAAAAACTGGCCTTGTGCCTAACTCCTGGAGAGGAGTAAATCAATACTCTTCTAACCTACTTTTCCGTTTGTTTCATTTTTCACACGTTTTGTCCACCACGGCACTTCATTTTCACGAGTTATCATGTTTTCTCACCCCATGCATGCGTGTGTGTGCGTGCGTACATGTGTATACATATATATTTACTGTCGTGTGTAAAACCCTTTATGACTCTTTAAAAACCTAATTCATGACAAACTAGTAGAATCTTTCCCAACTCATCATGATTAATCTTTGGATTCTGGGGTCCAGCATATCAATTTCATGCCCACCCCTATTTGTTTACCCTGGTCAGCTACTCATACCATCTCCCCTCCTGTCGCCTCTCTCCCTCTCCCACCACCTTCTCCATACTAGCTCATTAGGTGTAGAAACAAAAAAAAAAAACAAAGAAAATAAATAGAAATATAAACAGAAGAATAAGAAACATAGTAAACTGTGCCACCCACCCATCATTTTTCAACATCACCCAAGTTCTTCTTCACATGGTCCAATCAGATCATCCTCTCCTCATCCCATGTAGGTGCCTTCAAAATAAAACTATTTTAATATCTTCATTTCTGAAGACGTTCTCCAACAGAACGAAACCGGTCCACATCTTTTGTTTTTGTTTTTCTCTCGCACTTAAACTTGTTATTCCGTTTGTCATTTTTTTTTCACACATTTTGTCCACCACATTTCTTTTTCATGAATTATCGTGTACCTTACCCCATATCTATATATATATATATATATATATATATATATATATATATATATATATATTATATATACACACACACACCCCACTACTAAGGGTGGATGAACACCTATACACATGCATCAGTCCAACTATCGAAAAAACCAATGTAAACAAATAAATTAATCACTCATCCCAAATATAGTTGTTTTCGATGTATATAAAAAATATATATATTACTTAAAATGCTGGTTTGGGCTGGCTGAACAGAGATCATGATCTTAGACATTGTTACTTCTTTTATTTACAATAAATGCGCTACGATGTACGGCTACTACGTATTGTCGTGCGACATCAATCAAATAAACATCTCTTTTAAAAAATAATAACAGCCTCTAGACACAGTTTAACTGTGTCTAGAGGCTGTTATTATTTTTAGCCGTATTAATTTAAAATGCAAATTCGCTCTTTCCCAATAGAACACAAGATTCTAAACGCACAACTACAGTTATTGGCCGTTTATTCCCATGACTCGGTACTCATAACCATAACGAAAGTAGAGAATAAGGTCATGATCCTGCAGATGACCCTCACACAATAATTATACTTAATTTATTACATAACCACATTTTTTTATCAAAAATAATGACAACATCTAAACAAATTTCAAGAGCACATAGCATCCCCCCCCTTCATAGAACAAAACATTTGACCATATAATTTCTAGCACACTATAATACCCCACACAGGCGTGATCTTATTTCCGATTTTTATTTTTATTTTTTCTCTGATTATTCTTGATGAAAAACGCAGGGCGTTTGAAATATTGAATAATAAAAAAAATTATTAAAACAACATCATTTTATGCTTTAAAAACATCACTAATCATTTTCAATATATATATAATTTTTTTTATTTATACAGACATGTACATATATATGTTAATGTGTGACTGTATTTAGATTTATAAATATATATCATTTAACCACTTTTTTTAATGGTGTTCTAATGTACTTTTTTATTGGTGTTATGATTTACTTTTTCAATGGTATTCTAATCTACTTTTTAATGGTGTTCTATTTTTTGTTTTAATGGTGTTCTAATCTAATTTTTAATGGTGTTCTAATCTACTTTTTTAATGGTGTTCTAATCTACTTTTTTAATGGTGTTCTAATCTACTTTTTAATGGTGTTCTATTTTTTGTTTTAATGGTGTTCTAATCTACTTTTTAATAGTGTTCTAATCTACTTTTTAAATAGTGTTTTAATCTCCTTTTTTAATGGTGTTCTAATCTACTTTTTTAATGGTGTTCTAATCTACTTTTTTAATGGTGTTCTAATCTACTTTTTAAATAGTGTTTTCATCTACGTTTTTAATGGTGTTCTAATCTACTTTTTAATGGTGTTCTATTTTTTGTTTTAATGGTGTTCTAATCTACTTTTTTTAATGGTGTTCTATTTTTTTGTTTAATGGTGTTCTAATCTACTTTTTAATAGTGTTCTAATCTACTTTTTAAATAGTGTTTTAATCTCCTTTTTTAATGGTGTTCTAATCTACTTTTTTAATGGTGCTCTAATCTACTTTTTTAATGGTGTTCTAATCTACTTTTTAAATGGTGTTTTCATCTACCTTTTTAATGGTGTTCTAATCTACTTTTAATGGTGTTCTACTTTTTGTTTTAATGGTGTTCTAATCTAATTTTTAATGGTGTTCTAATCTACTTTTTTAATGGTGTTCTAATCTACTTTTTAAATGGTGTTTTCATCTACCTTTTTAATGGTGTTCTAATCTACTTTTAATGGTGTTCTACTTTTTGTTTTAATGGTGTTCTAATCTACTTTTTTAATGGTGTTCTAATTTACTTTTTTAATGGTGTTCTAATCTACTTTTTTAATGGTGTTCTAATCTACTTTTTTAATGGTGTTCTAATCTACTTTTTTTAATGGTGTTCTAATCTACTTTTTTTAATGGTGTTCTAATCTACTTTTTTAATGGTGTTCTAGTCTACTTTTTAAATAGTGTTTTCATCTACGTTTTTAATGGTGTTCTAATCTACTTTTTTAATGGTGTTCTAATCTACTTTTTTAATGGTGTTCTAATCTACTTTTTTAATGGTGTTCTAATCTACTTTTTTAATGGTGTTCTAGTCTACTTTTTAAATAGTGTTTTCATCTACTTTTTTAATGGTGTTCTAATCTACTTTTTTAATGGTGTTCTAATCTACTTTTTTAATGGTGTTCTAATCTACTTTTTTAATGGTGTTCTAATCTACTTTTTTAATGGTGTTCTAATCTACTTTTTTAATGGTGTTCTAATCTACTTTTTTAATGGTGTTCTAATCTACTATTTATAATTAATGGTTCCCATATTTCATTAAGTTCTATGATAGGTCTATTTAGGAGTTTTCCCGTATTCTACCTGAAGGTTGCTGGAGGTTACATCGGCCGAAACGTTGTGAGAATAACATCCAAGATGAGAACAGTAGTCTGAATAATCCAAATAATATAAATTATCGATCCTCATTAAAAAAATTCCTAAACAATATGCCAGCTGTCGTGTTGTGAAGGTGCCCTTTTAAAATAGGGCCTCTTTTGGCCGCAAGGAAACGCGCGATTTTAAAGCGGAAGATAATAACAAATCTTATTGAGGATGCGGCCTCTCAGCCATTTGTCGCTGGGTCAAGTGTTTCAAGGAAGGCAGATATGACCTTAAAGGTGACCCAAAAGAGGGCTCAACCCCCATCAACATCAACAAATTGCGGCTCAAGTTTCGACGTTGGCTGAAGGAGACAAGGCGTTTGATTGACGCAATAAATAAGAAAGTGGGAATTTCACATGGTTCACCATTTTGTGCGCAAACATTGTCATGTTTGAAACAATTCTCCATTCACTTATTTTTTTTAGACTTATGATCTTTTTATTTATTTATTTCTATTTTATTAATGAATCACCACTCATCAAGGCCGACAGCCACTCGAGGATGCAGGTTAATGAGCTGGATAGATTGACAGTTGAATGATGACGAATAATATGAGAGGATTGAAAATGATGAATGGAATGAATAAAATTTGATGACTTATGAGGGCGGTTCATGATAAATATGTATTGACATGTTATAGCCCTCAGGGAAGTTATCTTGTGGCAACGTGTTCCACAAATGAGAAGTTCTTGGAAAGAAACTCTGTTCATGGAAATTCTGGAGGAAGAAAGAAAATCTCTTTGCAGCGATGGTAGAAAAACAAGTTCTTGCCGTGAGAAATTAGAGATTGAAGCTCAGTCGAGCACGTTCTATGGCGATAACGATAGAGCAGAGAAAGACTAGCAACGTATCTTCTGTGAAAAAGAGGGCTGAGGAGAACCTAAAAGATCACCCTTGTTATTCTCGACATGTGGGAAAAATGACCACGTGCATATCCGAGGCAATGGATCGATCCTTGAACCTTTATTGTTCCTGATTTTCATAAACGACCTCCCTCATGACATTGTGTCTTGAGATGGACGCACACATATCCGAGGCAATGGCTGAATCCTTAGAAAGTGACCCCTAGTCTGTAGTGGAATGGGGTCATAAATGGATGGCATCATTTAATGCTGCTAAGACAAAGCTGCTTCCCTTCAAGAACTATAACTACAAGAAACCTCTTCAACCACCGATTGCCATGACAAATAACACCCGACCCCTGAGAGCTCATCATTCAAACTACTCAGTCTAACATGAATTGGAACAAATACATAGAAGACATTGCCAAGTCTGCTGCAAAGAAAGTGGGCTCCCTTTACCAAGCTAGAAAACTTCTTACATATACCAGTATCCTATATCTCTATAAAGCCACCATTTGCCATGGAGTATTGTCGCCACATCTCGGCTGGTGCACCAACCACTAGTCTCTCCCTCTTGGTCCAAAAAACGAGTCGGTAATCTAATAAGTCCCACACTATCTAACACTTCCTTGGCCTTTTGGCTAGGAAGAAAGTGTAGTATCTGTTCCGATGGATACCGCACCCCATAAACTGGTATTGTCTTGGCCTTCGGGGCTTGATTTACGCCGGTCTATGGGTCTGTCCTGTGCAGTTCTAGGAGGTCCACCCTCCCAGGCTTTGCCTCCCCTCTTTAGGGAGGAGTAAGTTTATTGCTTACTGCCTGAGGCGCCCCTACCGGGGAATGCCGACGGGACTGCCCAGGCAATTTTTAATGGCCAGAGTGCTCACCTCTCGGGCACTGGCTTTTCAACCCCCACTTTCCCGACCCGACCTTGGGTCACATCTTACTTGTGGGAGTAGGATAAAAACTGGCCTTGTGCCTAACTCCTGGAGAGGAGTAAATCAATACTAAAACTGATGATGTTGTTACCTTGCTTACTTGTCACCGTGCACACTTTATCTGTACATGAATGTCCCGGAGGAGGATGTAATGCCTGGGCGGATCCGAATAGCCTCCTAGGACCGAATACTGCCCGAATGCTGGTGCCAGGTGATTTTATGTTAGTAAAATTTTCTTTTAAGAAAATGAAACGGTGTTTTATGTTACTTTCGGGCTTCCATAGTGTAAACGAATCTTTTATGTTAGTATACTTGTTAAAATAAATAAATAAAACGGTCTTTTTATGTTAGTATGCTTGTTAAAAAGAGGGAAATAAAACGGTGTTTTATGGTAGTAACCTATTTTAACAAAAATCAAATAAAACGGTGTTTTATGTTACTTTCGGGCTTCCATAGCGTAAAAGAATCGCGTGTTGTCGATTTGTTTAAGGCCTCGGCATAATGGCAGTTGTGCGTGAAGGAGAGAAAGGAAGGTAGTCATGGTTGTCGTCCCGAAAGAAAGGAAATAGATACAAAAATAGCAGAAATTAACTGTGTCTTTAATGAAATTAGAGATTCTGCTTTGTGGTTGGGGTTCTCGGAACTCGGCCATGTTGAGTTGGTGGGAAAGAAAGGGATAATAAGAGAGAAGGAGAAGGAGAGAGAGAGAGAAGGAGGAGGAGGAGGACTCGTTCTATTCTTGTTGTCCATATTTTACAAAAATCTTTTTTTTTTCTCTTTCTTCATGGTTGTTTATTCGACGTGAACACGTCTTTTTGGGGGCATAGAAAGACCCTAAAAGGGTTTTGTTTGACAAACAAAACAAAATAACCCTTTTCTAAAAAGAAGGGGCCCAGCAAACTGGAGAAAATCCCGGATTATCTGAGAGATACAATGGACTGGTTTATGGGGTAAGCAATCATCATAATACCTTTCTTTACTGTTTTGTTTCGTTTTCATTATTTTCCCGTTTTTTTTTTTAAATGGCCTTTTTATTATTTTTATTTATGATTTAATTATTATTATTATTATTATTATTTATTATTCAATCTCTTTTTTAACGTTCAATATTAAAAAATAAATTAACCTCTATATTAATAAAATAATAAGACAACTTCACGTGTGTCGCATCTTCGTGACTTACACATTATTATTATTATTATTAATCGAATATTTATTATAATCGGAATATGAGGCAAGATGAAAAAAAATAAAATAAAATCTCCCAAATTTGTTGCGGAATTAATTTTTAAAAAATTGAAGAAAAAAGGAATTTTCTTTTAGATTTAATTCAATAACAAAAATGTATTTTTTTTTTTTTTCTGATCGTAGAAAAAAAAATTACGATATGAAAATATGAAAATGGCTGATTTGTTTACGAAAAAAAAAAGCCGAAATGCATTCTGGTGAATTTAATTTCGTAATTTAATTAATTATTTGATAAATTAAAAAATAAAATAAGGGAAAACTATAAAAAAAAAAATAGAAAAAATTGTCAGTTTTGCTTGAAAATCACTTTCAAATTTCGAAGGGTCACGACGACAGTAAAACAAGTCGGTTATATAAAACTACCAGACAAAATCTCGTGTGTCCGTGTGTTTCTCGCCTCTACGCAACTTTGATAAATACACATTGAATTATTTTGTACATTTGTTAATATTAATCGAATATTTAGAGAAATTTAAAATAAAAAAACTAAAACAAATTAAAAAAAAAAAATTAAAATTAAAAAAAAAAAAAGTAAACATGAGTTTATTTTGAATTATTTTCTCTCAGCCCTCCACCCGGACAACGCCGGGTAAATACAGCTAATGTTTATATATATATATATATATATATATATATATATATATATATATATATATATATATATATATAATGTAATTATAGACACAAATGGTACTTGTAACGAATGGGTATCCAGAGGATTTCAGTACTTACGGAGAATCCAGCGTCAGTTCCGGAAATGACCGAAGCAGTTTACGATTTGAAAGCCGCGAAAATATATAAAAAGTCAGACGACACTGATCATAGATCTGGGGTTAAAAAAAGATTTACTTCATAATAATAAAAAAAAAAGTTTTAAAAATGTTCTAGAAGAAAAAAAAGGTGGCTTTCAAATCGTAAAGTGCTTCGGCTATTTCCGGGACTGACTCGGGATTCTCCGTCGATACTCGGGGCTGACTTCGTAAATACTGAAATTCTCTGGATACCCATTCATTACAAGTACCCTTCACCTTGTAATAATAGATATGAAAAAGATTCTCCATGATGGGCTTTATAAGTTAGCTTATAATGTGCCTATAAAAGAACTTTATTGTGTTACGAAACCGTATATTTTATGGCATTGTCATTTGACGTGAATAAATCGAAATGCGATCTCTAGTAATAACATTCTATGACCATTCATTGACCATTTACTGCGTGTTTCTCGTCTCGACGTGACTTATACGTTATTATTATTTTTTTAAATATTAATTGATTATTTATTGAAATAGAACTACGATAGTATAAAATACAACAGAATTTTAAAAATCATATAAAAAAATAAGTCGATTTAGCCGTTTCGCAGCCAAAATGGCGGACAATGAACCGTCTGCTAATTTCCGAATTCACAAATGAGTAAGTAAACCCAAATAAATTGTTTTGGGACTAATTTCAAATTTGCCTTAAATTATTTTAAAGGAAATACAGTTGGGAAATTAGTCCAAAATAATTTATTTGGGTTTACTTACACATTTGTGAAGTCGGAAAAACAAAAATCAGAAATTAGCAGACGGTTCCAGGTTCATTGTCGGATATTTTGGCTGCGAAACGACTAAATCGCCAAAAATAATTTGATATATTTTTTTAGATTACAACCCGAGCTAAACAACGACGGGCTCAAAGTTAGCTCGGGTCCTAATCTGGAGAAGCACCAATGATTTAATTACTAAATTAAATCCACCAGAATGCATTTCATTTTTTTTTCGTAAACAAGTAAGCCATTTTCATATTTTCATTCATAATATTTTAGCTTTTTATGTTTTCATTTCGTAATATTTTTCGTTTCGTAATTATTCCGCAACAAATTCGGGAGATTTCCGATTTGTTTTATCTTGCCTCATATTGCGATTATTATAAAAAATTTTTTTTTTTTTTTAATCTAAAAAATTGTTTGCAAAAAGTGTGAAATCTTTAGTTTATTTAAGAAGTCTAGCAGGAAAATCCGGCGTTGTTCCGGGTTGAATGAGCAACACTGTCTTCCTGTTCCCAGCCAATAATACCATACCTTTTTTGGTAATTTTACAGAATCATTCTGTCTCCCCATTTTTTTTTATGGAGGGGGGGGGGGATGTTGCCACCCGGAATTAGGGTTAGTGGTAAAGTTAAGGGAGTTTTTTTTGTATTGATCTTCCACTCTAAAATATTTTTTATTTTTACCGCCAACCTTTAGTATTTATAGTGGAAAAGAAAGCATAAAATCACCAAAAAAAACACTCGATTGGAGAAGGGAGTGATTCTATGAAATTCCCCCTTTTTTATTCCTAGTATATTTTTGCATTTTATGATATTAAATTTTTGGAGTGGGGTTCAAGGATTGATTCATCATTGATTGCGTTAAAGGTGGTGTAAGACACAATGACATTTATTTTAACCTCTTGAGCCACACCCGGCGTTTCCTTGTTATGAACGAGGACCTTTGTGAATTTATGCTCCAAGCCCTGAACCCCATATAAATATATTCTTATTTTTTAATTTCTATAATTTAAGTCATAAGTAAAATAAATTTAAACGTCGATTTTCTTGTTTATGGACGCCCGGCGCGAACGCCGACCCCACACTATTATTTTAACCCTTTTGATCAAAACGAAATATATTTATCCAAGTATCCTGGGAGATTTAATTTCAGAATATATAGTAATGGGGGGGTTATCTCCCAAAATCTAGGAGGAACAAAGAAACAGACCATAACCACAATTTATGATCGTTTTTTTTTTTTTCCTTCCTTTTTCTTGGCGGTCATGCGAATAAAATTAGTTTAAGGTTATGCAATATTGGCAAATGGCATTTTCAAAATAAAAGAACAATAGCATTCCTAATATGCAGATTATGTCTATGCGATCGACGCCCCAAGGTTAACTAATTTGCATATTACTTTGCAAAAGGATGTTTTCATGACAACAGAACAGATACTACACTACCCCCCCCCCCACTGAATTGAACATTAAAATATAGTAATAGTATAGTTGCGGATTCAGATCTAGAAGTAATCGTGTCATTTCAGTTTCAGACAGATACCAAATCTCCACTGGAAATAGATGTAATTTAAAAAAAAACATTTTGGTCAAATTTTACTCTTTTTGTCTCACATTGTGAACGGAAAAAATTAAAATTGAAGTTTTATTTTTTCGTACGATCACACGTCGACATCCTAGAAAAATGAAAAAAAAAAATTTTTTTAAATGTTAGATTTTATAATGTGGGTTCACTTTACAATATAAATTTAATGTAAAATGATCACCCACTTTCTGACTAGAAAGCGTTATTGATCACTCAGTTCTTGACCAAATAGCACAGGATATAAAGGGTAACCATTTTTTTTTGTGTTGTGGTGAACCGAGCCGCGATCTGGACGAACGCTAAAAAGCAAATGGCTTGAATTGCTACTCTCTTTCTTAGCTTTGTTGGGATACGCTTTCCGTTTCACGCGCCAAAACAAACAAAGGATTTCTCGCAGAAACATTTTAGCTCAGTATGGTCCAGCCAATCAGAAACTGGCACGTCTAAGCTAAAAATAATAAACCAGCGCGAACTTCGTAACCCCTATAAAAGAACAAGAGAATAGGCAGAGCTCCCTCTTTTTACCGAGATAGGCCGCAAAAGAACACAATAATCCCGCCCCCTTCCCCGGCCTCTTGGCCGGAGAGATGAGAAAAAATAGGACACTTCAGAAATTCACATACAAGCTATTCTTGCCTCGCGCGCACCTACTTGCATGAGTAGCAAAATAAGTTAATAACCCTACACACACGCATACAGTATCACCTGGCCACTTAAACACATACACGCTGTATGACTCACGCACTAATAAATAGACATACACCTCTTTAACCCCCTTCGTGTTTGCCTAATTACAATGAACATTTCTAACAAAGAACACTAGTGGAATAAACTTTACAAAGAACATTTTCTTCATTAAAACAAACTCTTATATTCCATGTAAACGTATAGCTTTAAAATGTCTTATCTAAAAATAAATTGTTTGTTAATTAATGTTTTCCTTCGTTTGTTCACTCACAAAACGCCATACATGTGGAGCGGGCACTTGCTCGCTGGTGACCCTAATATTTATCCTCTAAAATATCCATATCCTTCCTTCACCATTTAATTTCATTTCCAATTTTATTTACAATGCATGTATTAGATTTAACAACCTTGGGGCCATAGTATTTCCAAAGTTGCCGCAATTTTTAAAAATACCTCCAATATGGTGACTAATTTTGTCCTATGCTATCTGATTAAAAACTGGCTGATCATGTTACGTTAAATTGATCTAATAAAGTGAATCCCAACTATAAAGTATGGAATTCTAAAAAAAGTTTTTAAACGCTCTTTTTTTTTTTATAAAATCTCTTTAAGTAATATTATTAATAATTATAATAATAATCGATAAAACGATTGAAGAAAATTTGGCAATACAACTTAGAAATGAATGAAACTAGCTACCGGAACGGTAGCAGAAACTCGCTATGAAGCGAGCTGATAACAGAAGATATTGTTGTTTGGAAGAAAAAGCTTACCTTGTGGGTTTGTATATAAATATTTCCTCGGCTGTTTACCGGTGGAATACTCCATTTCAGCCTCCAGACAATGTCGGGTTATCAGGAGAGAATACGCACCGTTTCAGGGCCTTCCCCTCGACGGCTTTTTTGCGTATCAGCCCCCAGAATATTACTTATTAGAAGCTTTAAAAAATCAATATGCAAATGAGCAAAATCGAGATTTGTTTGAGGGTGTTTGGAGATTACTATATATACGGTATTTGAAAATATTCTTGTATCATTAGAATGAAATAAGCCTAACTGGTTTTGATGTTAATATGGTTAGGATAGAAAAAACTTTTGCATCTAGTCATTTAGATGGCTCATTGCTTATCAAGGCCCAAAGGCCATTTGAGGATAAAAGTTAATAAGTTTTTCTAGATTGACGATGAGACAACAACGCGATAATTCGTGACGATAGTTGAAACTGGGCAGAATTTGATTACTTAAGAGGACGGCTCAACAAGATTTTGTTAACATTGGAATTTAAAACGACCATGTTGTAGTCAGCTGGGAAGCAGCACCGTGGTATTGTGTTCCACAGACGGATAGTTCTTGGAAAGAAACTTTGCTCATGGAAGTTCTGTTTAGTTTTAGGTAAACAGAGGAAGAAAGGTTGTAGCTAGACGAGTTTGTTATGGATGTTTTATGGGAAGGGGGGCAGAGATTGGAGCTCATGTGTTTACGCGGTTTAAGGAAATTAACTCCCCCCCCCCCCCCTCTCTTTTCGAGGGAAATATAAACAGCGTGTTAGAGTTTGGGTTTTGATGGTTTTTTTTTTTTTTGGTTTTTTTTTTTATCTGCTAAAGGAAAATGAAAGTTTTATAACCTTTACATCGTCATTAAAGCGTCCTCTTATTTAGTTTGTATTCTCTGCTTCTATTTATCTTCCACCCACAAGGTAAGATGTGACACAGGGTCGGGAAAGTGGGAAAGAACCAGCGCTCGAGAATGTGAGCACTCTGGCTGTTTAAAAATTGCCTGGGCAGCCCCGTCGGCATTCCCCGGTAGGGGCGCCTCAGACAGTAAGCAATAAACTTACTCCTCCCTAAAGAGGGGAGGCACAGCCTGGGAGAGTGCACCTCCTAGAACTGCACAAGACCGACAACCACCAATAGACCGGCGTAAATCTAGATCCGAAGGCCCCGACAAAACCGGTTTATTAGGCGGGGTAAAAACCCCTGGTTGAATTGTATTCTCTGCTTATTTTGCCCTTTCCCCGATTCATGTCTTCAAAATCTTTTTATTTGTTGCTTCTTTCTAAAAGAATTATTTAATTTATTTTTTATTAGCCAAACTATTAAAGGACTACTTCCAGACCCTTTAGGATTTGCAGGTCAGACAGAAAGCTTCCTGGCACCTATGAAAAAAAGACGTCCTCTCTTCTGCCTCCGTCGCCTAGCAAAGCTACCTTCGCTTGAAGATAGCTTTGCTCCAAGAAGACTTTCGGCAGCCAACCGAACTTTCTTATTTTATTATTACTCCCTTCACTGTGAGACTGTTTTAACTTTCGGTAACCTACACCCAACGGTGTAGGTCACTCAAATAAATACATTTCGCTGTTGTTTATAAAAGGGCTTTGTTTCCCTTTCGTTTGACGAACCTTTTTGTTAGAAAAATATTACAGGAGTTGGGCTTATAGTCAATGCTAAGATTAGCTCCTATACCGTTTCTCACTGGCAAAACAGGCACACTAATATATACACACATTTTCATGCCTATCCCATTTACACACATGTAAACGCACATGGCGCCAGCCGAAATTAACATGTCTACTCAATTCCTTCTTACACGTTTTCACTCGGAATGTTCCATGAACGCTCTGAGCTCTGAGCCCTTTACCATACTTTATTTTGGATTGCCACAAATGTTGTCTATACCAAATGAATATATTTTCTTCTATTTCAAATCCAATATACAAGATACCAGCTCAGGAAACTTCTGCCATTACTAACCAGCAGAGTGTTACCACTGTCGAATAAGGGAAGAGTCTATTGGGCATGTGTACGCAGTGTGATGATGTATGGAAATGAAACCTTGCATGGAGAAAAATGATATGAGAACGATATGATGAATGTGTAATGTGAGTGTTAAAGACAGGCTTAGATCTGATGACCTCAGAGGAATATTAAATCTGGACAGTATAGGGAGATGTGTGTTGAACAGGAGACTTTGATGGTATGGCCACGTTGAAAGAATGAACGAGAGTTCTTGGGTTAGTAGATGTAAAACAGTTGAGGTAGCAGGTCCAGTTCACAGGGGAAGGCCAAGGAAAATATGGCAGGAAGTGATAAAAATGGATTTGAGAGAAAGAGGGATAAATAAGAACCTGGCCAGAGATAGGTTAGTTTGGAAGTCAATTTCTTAAAGCCGTCCAACACATGCCAGCGTGTAAAACGGAAGTTATGATGATGAACTAAGAAAAAAAAAAACGCCCCTCTACGGTATTCCCAAATGGTCACTCATCTGTTATTGGCCAGGCTCAACGTCACTTAACTTCAGTGATCAAGACTCGTTTGTCAATGTGATTGTGAATCTGCCGTAGCAAGAGGACACAAACAAACACCACCAAAAAATATGTCTCTTTTGTCTCTTGTCGACCAATTTTGTTCTAATGGTTTGTCAAACTCAAACTTTATTTCAAACTCAACCCCATCGTTTGTGTGTGTGGATGAAAAGTTAGAAACTACACCAGACACACTTAACAACTTTACATCATTGGATTCAGTGTGACCATCACCTGGTTATGAAATAAAAATTAAAAAATACTGTAATATCCATCCCTTGGGGGAAATTAGTGTATGGGGTGAGAGTTACCTTTTTTTCCATTCTTACTGATAGTTGTTTCCAATACAACACTGAAACTAGGTCAAATAGTCAGTCAGCTTTCTTTCTTTTCTATTGTATCAGTAATAATGTTACTCGCTGTGTTGCTTAGAATATATAATCCAAAATTCAAAATGATCCAATCATCAGTTTAGGAGATTATCCTGTACCCCCCCCCCCCCACGTATTATACAAAAGATATAAAAATAAAGGTATAATGTATACCTTTAAAGTAGAGCCTATCATAAAAGAATTAATGCTCGATATACGAGATAGAGCAATTATATAAACAAGTAAAAGATGAAAATAAAGATTGTAAAAATACAATCTCCCCCCCCCCTAAATGGTGACGTTTACAAAAAAAATAAAATAAAAATAATGCGTAACCCCCCCCCCCCCCCCCTAATATACCTCTTCATGGATTGAGATTTTAAATGGGGTCAATCTTCCTAGAATATCGTGATAATGGCGGCGATTTTCCACGTACTACTAAAAGTTGAATTTATTTTATAAAAAGAAAACTACTGGATGAATTTATGTAAATTTTGGTGAACGGTATTTATTTTACCCTCACAAGTAAGTACATCATAAATATTTCTTGCTATTTTCTGTCTTACAGCCATATTCCATCTAGGTGTAACACTGGAGAAGCACTAAAATTGTAATATAGGGGATCGGGGCTGGGAGTAGGAGGACACGGGTGTCGTTATTCATTACCGGGCAACGCCAGAGGTGCCTGCTAGTTCCGAATATTTCGTTACATTTTGTGTCATGCTTTTAAGGTTTCTTATGAAGAAACCCAATATGTCTTTATTTATTTATTTATTTTTGTTTTTTGACATTCCAAAACCGCCAAGAAATATAATAACCTCGCATAAAAAAATAAAAAAAATTATTCGGTTCAGTTTTCTAAGAACAATTTAATTCATTGTTAACTTTATTTTATATCAGAAAACGGCAAATCTTCTATATCAGTTTTCACTTTCGACTGGAAAAACTACTCGATTATAGACTCGATTGGCCTTCCATACTTTGATAACAACAATAGTAAAAAAACAAAAACGTTTTAAGTCGATCGTTTTCATTTTTTTCAACGATTTTTATAGTAATAATTTCTTTCGCTGAAGAAACCAAAATTATTTTGCCATTTTATTTATTAATTAATTAATTTAATTAATTAATTAATAAACATTTATGTTTAATATTTAACAGAATTTAGCGCATTTTATTTTCCCATCCATTTTATTTGGCTGGATAATTTGTAAATAGAAAAAAACAAAACAATAAAAATCCGCAAAAAAATAATTAAAGAAATATTTTAAACTTCAATCAAAAAAATAGAAGAAGAAATTAAAAAAAGTTTATTTTAATTTAAATGTCGGCGATGCAGAAAACTTGTTTTTTTGTTTTTTTTAAAATCGTTTTGCGTTTCTTTTGTTAGGAATTAAACAAAAAGGGGTGCAATTTTACTTATAGGCCAATCAAGTTAATTGTTTTCATGTAAAAGCATTATTTTGTACTTACTCAGTCATATTTTATCTCTCACGCCCCGAAAAAGAATTTTAAAATATCAAGCAGAACTTTAATTAGAACGATTTTTACATTTCCATAAGGGTTATATGAACTGGCGAGTGTGCGATTTTCGGAGTGGCCGGTTAGGTAACTAAGGGCAGATAAGTGTCCCCTTGTCTATTCTACCGACCGCTCACAGCCCAAAATGTCGACTCGAGCACAAATACAGGTTGAACATCGAAATGAAAAAATCGTTCTAATTAAAGTTCTGCTTGATATTTTAAAATTCTTTTTCGGGGCGTGAGAGATAAAATATGACTGAGTAAGTACAAAATAATGCTTTTACATGAAAACAATTAACTTGATTGGCCTATAAGTAAAATTGCACCCAAAAAGGGATTGATTACTATTTTTTTTTTTCAATATTAAATACGTCGAAAATATTTCTAAAAAAAACAAGAAATAATAATAAAAAAAAACTCCGCCCACACAAATTTGTCATGAATGAATGAATATCGTCATTATTACTATTAAAAAAAAAAAAAAAAAAAAAAAAAAAAAAAAAGTATGGGAGATGAAACATGACATAATAATACACTGTTGGATTAATAGCGTGAGTTTCTACTTCCTAAGATGAAGTTTTAGGATCTTTTTAAAAATATATTACATCACATAATCTCATCAGACTTGAAAACATTTTTTGGGGTTATTATTGTACATTAGAACTCCTAATTCACTAGTTCACCCAAAAAGAAAAATTAAATTCTGCTTGGTGGGGGTGGGGGGGGCATTCACTATTAAAAACGTGGCGTTAAAAATATAAAAAAAATATTTTAGAATGGGGGGGGGTAATCAGTTTAGCATATAAATTTAACGTAAAATAATCACTTACTTTCCGACCATATATCGTTTGAACATATAACCATTTTCTGTTTTTGTTAAATAGTTAAATCTTACTAAAATAAAAAAAAATAATAAAATGGGGGGGGGGGGCTGTTGCCACCCGGACTCAGGGTTAGTGGTAGAATTATGGGAGGGCATGTAATATATATATATATATATATATATATATATATATATATATATATATATATATAGTTTTTAGCCGGAAACACAAACACAGATATACGACTTTACTTGATATAATAGATTTGTCTCTTTGATACGACAGAGGTGCGTGAGGAAATGTTTTTCTTTCATTTCGAAGCACAAATGAACTTAACTTTTGCCTTTTTAAAAAATTGAATTCAAGTAAGAAATTACGTTCTCATCAACAGTTTAAAGGCTTCAAAATCACGTTCAGACAGAAATGGTTGAAATGAAGGTGTTGCCAGAATACTGTTAACGAACGTGCAATAAGAATGAGATTCACTTTCAAAATTTTGCAATAATAAATTTAAATTTAAATAATAATGGCACAGGTAAAATGGCAGAAATAAATAAATAGATTAAAAATGACACGCACGGGGGAAAAATATAGATTAAAATCTCGCAATAAGTTTATCAAAATTTAGGATACAATTCATAAAAAGAAAATTGTATCTACATTTAAAAATCAAAAAAATGAAACCCTTACCTTTTTTTTTAATTCGCCCCTGGGTCTATTTATTATGCTTGTCCTTTACTTTATACACTTATATACGTCATAATCGCTTTGACACACCGGTTTTCGTTAGATTACCAAAGTTAAGCGACATGGAGCCTGGCCAGTACCGGATGGGTGACCATTTGTGAATGCTAGGCGTTCTATGTTATCTTCCTTTTTCTTTTTCTTTTTCTTTTTTTTTTTTTTGAACAATTGAAGACAAAAGTAGATTTTTTTTTTCTTGCATTCAAAATTCATGACACCCTCTCTGCACGAATCTGGTCCCTGTTGACCCCTCAGCATATTAAAGTAGTTTATATATATATATATATATATATATATATATATATATATATATTATTTGCCGCCCCTAAGTCTAGGCTGGGCTCTGTAGTGAGTAGTATTAACACAGCCGTCATCGTTGATTCAATGCATGTTCGTTTCAGTAGTTGAACACTTTTGACAACAGCTGCCTTTAAATAAGTTTAATCTCTCGGTAATTTACCGGATTGTTGGTAACGGCCGTGTGGGCTATAACGTTGGAATTTGAGTTTGAAATATGACTCGTGTTCCTGGGTTTGAGTTCAGCGATCGGTATAAATAATCTTCTCTACACTGACGATTCTCCAAAAGGATAAAACGTATACATATATATATATATGTTATATGGAAATTGAAAAAAGAAAAACCAAAAAATGTGGACACCTTCCCCACACCACATCTTGTTCTCACCCTCGTCCGCCCTCCCTCGTACACCGTCCTATTATGCGACCCTGGTTTTTAAACCCTTCTGCTCTCTCATCTAAAAGCTAATTTAAAAAAGATTCAATAAACATGTCTCATGTTCCCTCCTTCTCCTTCATAGTTTAAATTAATTCTGACCGCTACCAATACTCGCCCCCCCCCACTCCTTCCACAGTTATTGTTATGTCTCCCACCATCTCGATGAGCCGATAACTGATCTTATCATAAGCAACCTCTCTCGGCTTACATAACACTAGCTCACTCCCCCTCCCTAATAATCTTATAACTCCAACCGCCCCCCCCCACACTCTCTATTGTCAACTCAATTTCCCAC
>OY744546.1:6085368-6105368 GCA_963556195.1 Sepiola atlantica
GGCTCGTCACAAATGGGGGAACGCTTTTCACTGAAACTATTTCTTCATTTCGCAGATCAATAATTTTTTTTTTAATGCCTAACAAAGCAGTTTAGGCGGATGAGACAACATATGTTACCAAATTTTTCAGTGAATTATATTTTTTTATTTTGTATTTTTTGCTTTTGGTCTCTGTCCAATAAAAGGGGGTTTCAATAGCCTAACGCTTTCAACAATAATTAATACCTATAACTGAGAGTATTATTTACTCCTCTCCAGGAGTTAGGCACAAGGCCAGTTTTATCCTACTCCCACAAGTAAGATGTGACCCAAGCTCAGGTCGGAAAGTGGGGGTTGAAAAGCCAGCGCCCGATAGGTGAGCACTCTGACCATCAAAAATTGCCTGGGCAGCCCCGTCGGCATTCCCCGGTAGGGGCGCCTCAAGCAGTAAGCAATTAACTTACTCCTCCCCAAAGAGGAGAGGCAAAGCCTGGAAGGGTGGACCTCCTAGAACTGCACAGGACAGGCGTGCAGTATCCATCGGAACAGATACTACACTTTGATCTTAGCCAAAAGAACTGAGAGTAGATATGACATTTCTGTCACAAATTCTCCGCTCTATAATAAAACCCAATGTGTATTTATTTGTTAACCTAGCAAGATAACCCGGCGTTGCCTGAGGCAAAAAAACTTCTATCTCTTTACCTATTCTCTATCCGTCTCTCTATCTTTCTCTCTTTCTCTCTTACCCCTCCCTCTCCTCACCCCCCCCTCTTACTCCACCGCCCACTTCATTCCTCTCTCTGGACATACACACAGACAACTCTCCTTTGTATAGATTCCTCGACAGATGAGTCAGCATAAGGGAATTAACTCCTTAATAACAAATCAGTTACTTCCCTTTAGTTTGTACATGAAATGGCTGGAAGACCAAACCCCTGATAAAATCTGTGCCAGTTTAGAGTCAAATAATGAAAAAATTTTTCTAAATATTAGATATTATTCATCCAGGCCAATGCCGATCAAGAAAATAACAACTTGGTGAGTGTTTGTTTTGTATTTTATTCAGTTTTAGCTGGACACACACACACACACAGACAACTGCCCTTTATATAATAGAAGATATATATATATATAAATATATATATATATATATATATATATATATGAGAAAGGAAGGATGAGAGTAATCCGACGTAATGGGAGATGAAAAAGGAAAAACCAAGAGATATTTTTTATATATGCATCAACGTTTCGTCTATATTTTAAGACTTCCTCAGGATGATAATTTTAAGAAAAATGTCATGCAAGTACATCGAAATATTGGGTTGACATGATGGGTTGATGAGAAAAAGTAATAGCCGTGGCTACTGAGAGCGCTGGACCAAGGTTCGGGCTGGGAGAAAGTCAGTCAGTGGCAGAGTGAATATAAAAAAAAAATATCTCTTGGTTTTTCCTTTTTCATCTCCCATATATATATATATATATATATATATATATATATATATATATATATATATCAAATATAAACCAAAAGTAAACTTTTAGTAAATAGGACCTATAGTGAAAAGGTTAAGCTCAATATACAAAAGAGCAATTATAAAGATAGAAGAAATAAGAGTGATAAACATGTTCGAATGTCCAATTTTATTTCAATTGTTCAATGCAAGGTGTATTCTGTAATAAACCAGTGTTTATTGTTCTTTCCTTAAGCCAAGGCTTTTCAAAGATCGAAATCTTATCATCAGAGGAGAAATACAGATAGATAAGTTGGCTGTACCTTGCATTGAACAATCGAAATTTGAAATAAATTTGGACATTCGAACATGTTTATCACTCTTATTTCTTCTATCTTTATATATATATATATATATATATATATATCAACTCCTGCCCTTGTCGCATCGCCGTAGAGTTACATCCCTGTGCTTGTTTTATAAGTATTTCCATAGAATGAGCTCCAATAAACTTACTGCCCCTGTACCCGCTAAGCGAAAATACTCCTGACTTACCCGACTAGCTGCTAAATCCCACTCCTTCATTGTTTTAAAGGTTCCTAGATTGTCGGAAGATTTTCTACTTTGATAGCTCCTTTCTTCAACGGCTTACCTTTGGAATTTCCTTCCTGCTCCTGGTTTCCCCAACAGTACCAATATGCAGAAATTTAAATGTCATGTGAACAAACATCTTAAGTGGCAATATGCCTTGTTTTGCGGGGAATAAAAGTAAAAAAAGAAAACAATTATTTTTATAATTAATATTTTTGAATATCTGCATACATGTATGTTTCGTTTTAACTAAGACTCATCAGTGTGGCTATTTATAACTGTACCACCTTTGATTTCTATCCAATGTTTTTGCTCAGACGGCTGCTGAGACAACTATACGAAAGAGGAGGGAAATATTTGTATTATTTATTTAATGAACATAGTAAGTCTCGAGAGAGTGTTCATCTCCCCTAAGGGGAGCGAACTTTTCAATATTGCTTTAGTTAGAAGCTTTTCACGTCTCGCAAGTAAATGTACTCCCCGTCTCGCAAGTAATCTCATCACGTGAGTAAAAAAAACGTGCCGAACAAAAGCATTTCAAGTGTTTAGAGTAAGGGAGAAAGCAAATAGGAAGTCAACCCTAACCCCTGCCGTCTAAAATGAATTCAGAAAGAAATCCTTCACTCCATTTCCATTATGAGACGTTTTCATTCTTTTCTTTCCTTACCGATTGATACGTTTTTTCCTCTTTTTTTCTTTTTTGTAAACTTTCACATTTGAGACGTTTTCATTTTTTTCTTTCCTTCTTTCTATACCGATTGATACGTTTTTCCTCTTTTTTTTTTTTTTTGTAAACTTTCCAATTTGAGACGTTTTAATTTTCTTTCCTTACCGATTGATACGTTTTTTCCTCTTTTTTTCCTTTTTGTTAACTTTCTAATTTGAGACGTTTTCATTTTTTTCTTTCCTTCTTTCTATACCGATTGATACGTTTTTCCTCTTTTTTTTTTTTTTTTTTTTTTTTGTAAACTTTCCAATTTGAGACGTTTTCTTTCTGATTTCTTTTTTTTTTTAAAACTTCACCGGTTGAGATGTTAATTTATATGAATATTAGTGCGAACACTTGCAAAGCATAATTTTTTTTTGGGGGGGGAGGTAGAGGGTGTACACTCTTTAAAAATTTTTTTTCTTTTCATTCATTTGCTGGGGACGGGGTATTCTTCCAAATGCCATACGATCCCCCGCTATTTACAGACTCCAACCGAGAGCTCTTTTCAGAATTCTGGCTGTTCCCTTGAGTGCAGTTGTTTGGATTTCTTTTGCACTTGGTTCACCAGGTATACTTGCTAAATACTTTTTCAAGTTCTTCTTCATGAGTCCAGTGGCTCCTATGATAACTAGAATGATGGAGATCTCTTAGACAGCCTATTTTTATTAAGGCAAATGTTATTACATAACAGCTTTTCATCTTCTATAAAGTTTTTAATTTTTTTCGATTTACTGAATCATTTATTTGGTATTCAAATTCCATGAGTTTCTTGTTCTGTGTTTTCGCAAGTGTTTTTGATCAAAAAATCATCATCATCATCATCAGCAAGTGTTTTTGATCAAAAAATCATCATCATCATCAGCAAGTGTTTTTGATCAAAAAATCATCATCATCATTAGCAAGTGTTTTTGATCAAAAAATCATCATCATCAGCAGCAAGTGTTTTTGATCAAAAAATCATCATCATCATCAGCAGCAAGTGTTTTTGATCAAAAAATCATCATCAGCAGCAAGTGTTTTTGATCAAAAAATCATCATCAGCAGCAAGTGTTTTTGATCAAAAAATCATCATCAGCAGCAGCAAGTGTTAGTCTTGATGTATTTGCATTTATTTTCTTTTTGTGTTTTAACAACTCCGTTAATCATGGAGTGTTTTCTAAGCAAATGGATGAAAACACGCCACGATTAACAAATGATCGACAAAAACAAAAAATAATTTCTTCAAAATCCAAATCATGATATTTTTTTTGTATTTATCTACCTCACACAGATACTACACTTTGATGTCTCGTTTTTTTTATCTACCTCCCACAGAGTTGACAAAAGGTCAGAAAAGTGGGATTGAAAAAGACGAAGTAAGAGCACTCTGGCCTACAAAAAATGCCTGGGCAGCCCGTCGGCATTACCCCGGTACGGGCACCTCAGGCGATTAGCAATAAACTAACCCCTTGTCAAAGGGTGAAAAGGCAAAGCCTGGGAAGGTGCCCCTCCTAGAACGGCACAGGACAATACCTCAGACCGGCCCAATCAAGGTCTGAAGGCCAAGACGATACCGGTCTATAGGGTGTAGTATCCATCGGAATAGATACTACACTCTTAGCAAAAAATTTAAAAAAAAATCTTTATTAATTAATGTTTTTTAATTTATAAATTAAAAAAAAAGTTTATAATAAAATTGGTTGGGTCACTTCAAGAGTTGAGTTTCAGAAAGACGCAGGAACGAACCGGGGACTTTTGATCTTCAGAAACGAACTGGGACAAGGAACCGGAAGAACTTTCATGAGGGAAGAAAATAGCAGGATCACCGGTAAAACGGAATAGGAGTTTACTAGAGATATCAACACGAACATATATCCCAGACACCGCTGCCGACTATCGAAACTTTGTCCATTATATCATGCTCAGAACACGTCAATCAGTGGTTGACTAGCGAAACAACTCATTTGCATAGCCAGCAACGCAACTCATTTGCATAACCGGCGAAAAGCATTCTTGAACTATCGCGACTATTTGTTCGCATCGAAACGTTCTTCGTTCAGTGCTGACTGTTCGTTTAGCACTACTGACGCAACCCAACGGAATGACATTTTGCCCGATACGGATGAGCATCTCGCGGAATGACATTTTGCCCGATACGGATGAGCATCTCGACTGGAGGCAGTTGGCAATTCAAAAACTGTATGCGATCAATAAGATTCCACAGCTTGCAGCATAAGTGCATCCAGGTGCATTTACCTTTTGTTCTTTTGTTTGAAAAACGTACGCACCAGCACGAAAGGTCAACGGGGTCACAGTATTCTTTCGCGTGATCGTCTCAATGGTTTAATTTAGTATCTGAACTCTTGAAGTGCTGACAATGTCGCCATCTTGGATTTTGTTCTTCGTATGATAATATAATAGTCTGGGGATTGTTTTGCTCAACATTATCTTAAATTACAAATAAAGGATTTTAGTTATAGGTCGACCCCCCCCCCCCCCCCAAGAAAACAAAATGAATAGAAAAATAATATCATCCATGGAACCGTTAATAAAATCCACAATCCTTTCTACAATCCAACCATATTTGGTACGAATAAACTTCAGTCTACGCCTGAATTGTCCACCAAGTTTCACTCACGAATATCCAACAACCTTTCTTAATATAATAATAATTATATGTTTTTATATATATGTATATATATACATATATATATATATAAAATTTTAGTTGTAAGGGAGACAACTCCTCTTTTATATTCTTCAATAAAAAAATGAGTTACTCCCATTGTTGATTTTGTATATTTCGGTTAAAATTGAAAATTTTTTTCAATATTACCAGTTGTCCAGGTGGGACGACATATTTAAAAAAAAAACAAAAAAAACTGTAGCACAGTAAACTATTATATTGCCAATAACATGGTACAACAATAACAAATGAAAATTCGCAAGTCACAATCAAAGTTTGATATGTCAGCTTAAATGCTATTTAGGTCCAACTTTTAAAATCTCACAAGATAATAACTTTATGTGTTGAATAGAAATAGAAAAAGTAGACCCTGTGCAATCCACTTACACGGAGCACAATTTGCATTTTAATAATTTCTATAATACAGGGTGACCCTAACCCTAATGCCACTCATAGATTCGTTAATAAAATTCACAATCCTTTCTGCAATCCAACAATATTTGGTACAAAAAAAAACTTTTCCATCTATGCCTGAATTGTCCACCAAGTTTCAGTCATGAATGTCCAACAGTCTGTTTTATTGCCATTCAATGATGTGCAGTAACATTTTAGTGATCATAAGGCAGTTTCTGCCTGCCCTTTACCCGGCCTAAATATATCCCTATGTGTGTGGATATATAATATATATATATATATATATATATATATATATATATATATATATAAGGTGGCCAAGAATCACTGAGGGATTTTTAATTTGAATAGATTCTTTATTTTTGATGATACCTTAATGGAATTTTAACATAATATGACGAAGACAATGGAGATTTGTTTTCAAAGAAAGGAACAAAAATAAAAAAAGAATTTATTAATGAAAAATAACATATTTTAAATGGTTGATAATTAAACAGATTGTTAAAAATAAATCATTATTTGCAAAAAAAAAAAAAAAAAAAAAAAATCCGACCTAAAATATAATTGGGGATTTTTGGAGATCAACACTGGTTCACAATTTCTGATTTTAGATACAGCAGCCATGATGAAGTGGATACTTTCTATTTTTTAGAAACAAGTTATCGATGACAAAAATTGAAAAACAGACTGACTCTACTCCATTGTATAGATTACCACTGAGTGTTATAATCATCAACATATAATATCCGGAATTGCGTGGCTCCTTAGATATCGCTTATAGTTTCTGTTTCTCTTCCGCAAACCTCTTCCCTAACCCGAGATATTCAAATATAAACATTTGCTCCCTCGAATGTCTATCTGACCCCTAGATCACACCTGCGTTCAGTGAAGGTGTTCCCGAGAAAAATTGTTACCATTATAATTCTTGCTTGTGTACTTATCTTCGCTATGGTGTTCCTTTCCGATGATGATCTTCGTCCATCGCTTGCGAAGATGACGGTGATCATATAGTTGTTTTGTGGGTCCGGGGATGGCTCGTCAGAGCTCTGGAGTATCTCCTGCATGTAGAGCACCTGTGAAATGATTCTGTTGCAAAGGTGCTGACTGCGTTTTCTTTCCGAATAGCACATTTCCTCTTGCGTTTCTCAATGTGTGCAGATTCATCAATCGTGGCCCCTTTGTGGTTGACAGTACGCCAGGAACATCTGCTCTGAGCTAGGATTTTTCACGAGTCGGAATACGCCTTTCCGATAAGCACTACACGATAGTTTATCGAATTTCTGAGAGGGATGGGGTCTTGCTCTTGTGGCGTCATTGCCTCCGTGCTCTCATTTTTAGCGGTTTCAGAAGGTCATTTATACTTGCCCCCTTTTCTGAGCCTAAATCTATCACTGTGTGGATATTACTTAATCATAAGGTTTCTTTTTTATGAACCAATTCTTATTTTATTGGTCCCCCGATTTATAAAATCAAGGGACTTATGTTTTGAGGCATGTCCATCCGTTCGTCCGTCCGGATTTTTCTCCGCAACCATCCATTGTATTTCTCTGAAATTTTGCATGAAGTTGTAACTTTGGTCGGATTAGAAAGTGACATTCTCCGATTTTTGAAAAAAAATCTGGTTAGCCCCCCAGGGGTCAAAAGGCCCCGAAATGGCAAAAAATGACATTTTTGCCCCATAACTTTTCATCCATCCATTCAATTTCTCTGAAACTTGGCCAAAATGTGGAGGCAATTATTCCTAATAGAAAATAAGTATCGCTGACCTTGGAAAAAAACTGGTTCGCGCCCCCAGGGGGTCAAAAGCCCCCAAAACGGCAAAAAATGACCCTTTTCTCCCATAACGTTTGATCCATCCATTCAATTTTTCTGAAACTTGGCCAAAATGTAGAGGCAATTGTTCTGGATATAAAATGAGCATCCTTGACCTCAGAAAAATTCTGGTTCGCGCCCCCAGGGGGTCGAAGGGGGGTCAAAATTGCCCAAATTTATTGCATTTTACACTCGCCACATCGAGTCACATACAGAGGGGGACCACACACGCGCAGCTTGTTTTTTACGTTATCAAAATAATTTATTCAATAAATACATGATTCAACATTTCACAAGATATGAATATTTAGATTTGCATTTAAAAGCTCATGAAAATCTTTTTCCACCGCCAAATTCGTAAGTAAGTTTCATCAATTGTCCTGCTGGCTTGGCTCCGGTGCTACCAGATCAGGCTGTCTGAAGATACCGGCTTCTTGAAAATTATCAAAAAGTTGTCTCCCTTACAACTAAAATTTTTATTTCTTTTTCTGTATAATTAAAAAAATGTGCAAGCGAATGAAAATTAAAAGCTAAGATGACTCAACTGAATCCCGGGCAACACCGGGTTGGTACAGTAAATTTAAAATATATACATTTACTGCATCATAATTTTATGTCTTTACAAGTAACCTGTTAGTCTACTATATAAAGGGCAGTTGTTTGTTTGCCTGTGTGTGTCTAACTGAAAGTCGGAAACTACACAAGACACACCCACAAAGCTTATATTCTTTTCCAGCATTGAATTGGAGAGAGTATGAGCACACTTTTGTCTTTTTTTGTAACATTGTAATTTTTTATTCTCACCAGGAACAAAATTAGTCACGATGTAGTTGACATTTATAACAATTTTTTTTTTTTTTTCGGATTTTTTTAGATGAGGGTTTATAATTTGTAGAATTTGGTATGTTCGGACTACTGTTCTCATCTTGGATGTTTTTATCACAACGTTTCGGCCGATGTAACCTCCGACCTTCTTCAGGTGTACCTTGTCGAACTCGGGAATCTGGACGGAATTTCGAACGGAACCCTTTATTGAATCCATGGGGGTAGCATGCTCTCGTTCCATCTGCCATGACTGGGAAGAAGTCTTCAGTAATTCGCAATTCTTCGTATCGCCCGCACTGAGGATTGAACCTTCAACCTTCAGATGACTGTCACTTAGAACTGAATTTTACTTAGTACTATATCCACTGCGCCACAGGTACACCTGAAGGTCAGAGGTTACATCGGCCGAAACGTTGTGATAAAAACACCCAAGATGAGAACAGTAGTCTGAATATACCAAATTCTACAATTTTTTTTAATTAAAATTTTTTTTTTTTAGATCAACTTTTGATCTGAAACTAAAATACACTTTCTTGGCGTTCAGAGGCTAGGATCAAGGTGTAGTATTTGTTCTGTCCTCAGTAAGGGGAGGGGAACTCCTTCTTGACTGGGAAGGAGAAGGCACGAGAAGAGGGATAGAGAGAGGTATATATATATATATAGAGAGAGAGAGAGAAAGAGAAGTTTTCAAGGAAATATGTTACACACAATTTTAACACTTCTATTTGTTGTACATCCCCCCCCCCCCCGGGCAACGCCGGGTAGCCATGCTAGTCATTTATAAAGGCAACGTTTTAAAAAGTTTTCTTCCTCCCAACTGACCTCGCCACTCCTTGTATTGATTTTAACCAGTTTTATTTGTAGATAAAAATAAATGAAACTAAAAACCAATATTTCTGGTGGCAAATGAGCGTAAAATTGTCGACCGCATTTTTGTTCTCTTCTCATTGGTCGACGTTTGTTTGATTCGGAAATGAATAATTTCAACTGCACCTTTTTTTTTTTTTTTTTTTTTTTTTTTTTAAATGACAACACTTTCTATGCATTGATGAAAATGTATCGAGGTTAGTCAAACGGACTTCCATAAAGTCTTTTTACGTGACAAGCGTTTATATTTAAAAATCAGACTTTTATAGTTATCACAGATGTGAGTTCGACGCTTTTTTTAACCCGGAAAAAGCAGATTTCCATTTAGCTGTTTTCGTTATGTAACAGATTTATTTGGATGGAACAGTTTAAGTGACACCTAGGAGTCAGAGGTGACCTCAGTAAAACGGAAGTCATTGAAAACACGTCATATGATTCTCTCTCTTCCTGGCGACATCTGAAGCAAAGAGTATGTTTAAAAGTTGCTGTTCCCGATGGATGTGGGGGCCACACAATGTTGCTAGGTGTAACAAAACAAGCTATCTGTCTATATATATATATATATATATATATATATATATATATATATATATTTATGTATGTATGTATAAATATATAAATATGTGTGTGTGTGTGTATGTATAAATATATAAGTGTGTGTGTGTATGTATGTATGTATGTGTGTGTGCGTATGTATGTATGTGTGTGCGTATGTATGTATAAATGTGTGTGCGTATGTATGTGTGTGTGCGTATGTATGTATGTGTGTGCGTATGTATGTATAAATATGTGTGCGTATGTATGTATGTATAAATATGTGTGCGTATGTATGTATAAATGTGTGTGCGTATGTATGTATAAATGTGTGTGCGTATGTATGTATAAATATGTGTGTGTATGTATGTATATATATGTATGCTCAGTTTACGTGAACTTTATGTAGGAAACTGATCCCATCTCCTAAAATCTAAATTATTTGAAAATAATTTCCAAACAAAACTCAATTCTCTAGCGACCTGATAGGTAATTGTACACCGAAAAAAGAATAAAATTTAGTCAGTAAAAAAATTGGGAAAAACGGGTTGTGGACAATTACGAACAAGCGGCAAAAAACAGTCCCATCTTAAAGAAAAAGTGCCGCCACTCCCCAACGTGATGGCTTAATATCTAGTTTTAAGTCGTTTCACAAAAAAATCCAAAAATTTAAATGAATGAAATTTTTGCCCTATTATTATCAAATTTTGTTTTCGTCTCTTTTTACATGATCCAAATCCGAAGTTTTTTTTAATGGTTTACTGTTAAAAGAAAAACCAGCTTGATCTCTAATGTACTATGAATCATATTAAGAAGATTCAATGTGTTAGCTGTTAAAATGAATTTTATATGAACGGTCAAAATTACACTTCCATGTCATTTTTTGCACGTGTTTTCGACGGCTAATGGGATTTCGGACAATGTTTAGGCTGGCTTAATCTATAAATTATTGCTTCCATTATGATTAGTTTTCATTTACCACAAGAGGACGTCACATTTGTAAGGATTTTCACTTGTTTTAAGCCTGTATTTTTAACTCTGCAGTGGACCCCCGCTATTTGCGGGTTTAACATTTGCGGTTTCACAAATTCGCAGATTTTCAGCATAATCATTGACTTGATATTTTCTTCATAAATTCGGTAGGATAATTAGTTAAGTCCAACTTAGGCCAATATGACAAAAAATGCAATTTAAAAACTCTAATTATTCCGTAGGATTCATATTAAATGCGGCATTGGTATTCCAAATTTCGAATTTTATATGATACTGAAATATTAAAAAAAAAAAAAATCAACCAAATTGCAAGCAGAAATGGCTAATTTACGCTAATTTACGATAATCTACGCTAATCTACGCTAATTTACGCTAATTTAGTGGTTTTCATGCAAAAATCCCACATGCTAATGTACAAAAACCTGATTTTTAGTTTACTTTGAGCCATCAAAATCTATTCGCAGATTTTCGCTATTCGTCGGTGTGTCTAGAACGTAGGCCTACTGTACACTGAAAATTGGCTTCTGGACTCATAACATACAAGACGGCAAATTTTCTAATATCTAAACAATTTTGAACAGTCATAATTTGGTGGCTAATTGAGCTACCAAAATAAATTTGGTCCCATTGTTGGTCCCCCGATTTATAAAATCGGGGGACTTATGTTTTGAGGCATGCCCGTCCGTATTTTTCTCCGCAACCATCCATTGAATTTCTCTGAAATTTTGCATGAAGTTGTAACTTTGGTCAGGTTAGAAAGTGACATTCTCCGATTGTTGAAAAAAAATCTGGTTAGCCCCCCAGAGGGTCAAAAGGATCCAAAATGGCAAAAAATGACATTTTTTGCCCCATAACTTTTCATCCATCCATTCAATTTATCTGAAACTTGGCCAAAATGTGGAGGCAATTGTTCCTAATAGAAACTAAGTATCGCTGACCTTGGAAAATATCTGGTTTGCGCCCCCAGGGGGTCAAAAGCCCCCAAAATGGCAAAAAATGACCCTTTTCTCCCATAACGTTTGATCCATCCATTCAATTTTTCTGAAACTTGGCCAAAATGTAGAGGCAATTGTTCTGGATAGAAAATGAGCATCCTTGAGCTCAGAAAAATTCTGGTTCGCACCCCCAGGGGGTCAAAGAGGGGTCAGAAATGCCCCAAATTGCCCAAATTTATTGCATTTTACACTCGCCACATCGAGTCACATACAGAGGGGGACCACGCTTATTTTTTTTGCGCAAGTCTATGTGCCCACATAAAAAGTTTTTAGATATAATGAAATACAATTTCGGTTTGGATACCTACTTTCATATTTACGGATGCCCTAAATAACCTATCTCTCATGGATACACAAACTAATATTAAACCACCAGTGACAATAGGGGTATAAGGATAGAATATATAATTAAGGTATCTGTCCAGTCCCGAGAGACAATGGATACCCCCTGTAAAAATGCCCGTGCAGGGAGTCTATTGTTAAACAAGGGTTGCGTAGTCCTCAACCACACTTCTCCGGAACTGGCATTGCTTGAGTCTAGTAGAAAAGAAGAAGTCCAGGACGACTGGAAATAATGTTAGGGTAAGCAGAAGTCCTCACGCATACATCAACTGGTATTCCCAATGACTAAGGTCAGTAAAAATCGCATCAATCGGCAGATGCGAAGTACATGGAGGACCGCTGGCGTCCGGTGGAAAAAGCTTGAAGAAAGTGTGTACGGATGCCTGAAAGTGATACAATTTTTTTTTATTCATATTAATTTCAGACTTTTCTTTGATCATATTCTAATAATTAACATAATACAGACTATTTGAAAAATAATTTATTTGATTGTTTTCAAAACTTAAAAAAAATTTTCATTGAAGAAAATAAACAAAATAGAATAATCTTTTTTTTTTTTTTTTTTTTTTTTTTTCAAGAAATAATGTTTTTGAGCAACGGAATGTGTTTTTTTTTTTATTTAATGTTTTTTTTTTTTTTAAATATTTAGTGAAAATAATGTTTTTTGGGAGGGTTAGGGTTAGGGCATTTCCATTTCTAAGAAAAAAGTTTGATAACGGAAGTTACTCCATTTCCAAGAAAAAAGGTTTTCACTATTATTAAAAAAAAATGTTTTGAAAACAATCAAATAAAAACAAATAAATTATTTTTCAAATAGTCTGTATTATGTTAACTATTAGATTATGATGAAAGAAAAGTCTGAAATTAATGACAAAAAGGAAAGTCTGAAATTAATATGAAAAAGGAAAGTCTGAAATTAATATGAAAAAGGAAAGTCTGAAATTAATATGAAAAAAGAAAGTCTGAAATTAATATGAATAAAAAAAATTGTTGTATCACTTTCAGGCATCCGTAGACACTTTCTTCAAGCTTTTTTCATCGGAAGCCAGCGGTCCTCCATGTCTTTTGCATCTGCCCATCAATCTAGAAGGATTTTTTCTTCACTGACTGTGGACAGGAGTGAAGTGTAGTATCAGAACAGATATTAGTAAAAGGCCATGAAGTTAGCGATAGCACCCGCCTTCTTGTAAATGACCAAATACCAAAATCATCAGAGGCTGGCACCATTCCAATTTACATTCGGATCCTTCGTACCTGGAAAAAAATGTTTGAAGTTCATAAATGTTTTTGTGTTCCATTTTCGTCTCCTCTCCGGGCTTGCACTGATAAAATAGGGTCATAGAATTGGGGTTCTACAACGGTGCCAACTCTCAACAGCTGTTTAATGTGTTGCTGTGTAAACATTCAGATTTGTTTATGCGGTTTGATGTAGTTTCTATCCTGAAAGGATTTTCAATTATACGATCCGTGGCTACGCTATAATATGGTAGGAGCAGGGGATAAGCTACGTAGCAGGCTCGTCCTTTGGGACGGACGAAAGGAATGTATGTTGTCCGATTTCTGATAAGCTTTATCAGTTAAATTCATTACACGCCTTTTTTACAGAGTTGTGGAGTCGGAAGGTATGAGGTCTGACTACGACCCGTAGGATTCCGAAAGTATCCAACTCTGATTCCTAAGGTTCCAAAAAATATCATACTCCGACTCCTAGAGTTCGAAAAATATCTGAGTCCGACTCCTTATTATTTCACTTTGATTGAAAAAAAAACAAAAAAACTGGCATAATTGAAAAACAAAATATTTTTTTGGGAAAAAAAACCCTGGCATAATTTAAAAAACAAATAAAATACAAAATAAATTACAAGCAACGCTGGATAGGTAGAACTATTTTTAGATAATGGGATCATTTTCTTCTTTTGTCCCAGTAACCTAACATCTGAAAGCTTTTTGATCCTTTACCTGTGGCATTCTGCTTTTTAAAATATTTTTGACTGGCCGCCATCTTTAAAAATGAAGCAACGTAAGTTTGTATTCATTTATAAAGTTATTTCACTTTGATTAAAAAAATAAAATGTTTTGGAAAAAAAAAAACCCCATAAACCTGGCATAATTGAAAAACAAAATATTTTTTGGGGAAAAAACCCCCCTGGAATAATTTAAAAAAAAAAAAAAAAAAAGAAGCAACGCAAAATAAATTACGAGCAACGCTTGATAGGTAGAACTATTTTTAGATAATGGGATCATTTTCTTCTTTTGTCCCAGTAACCTAACATCTGAAAGCTTTTTGATCCTTTACCTGTGGCATTCTGCTTTTTAAAATATTTTTGACTGGCCGCCATCTTTAAAAATGAAGCAACGTAAGTTTGTATTCATTTATAAAGTTATTTCACTTTGATTAAAAAAATAAAATGTTTTGGAAAAAAAAAAACCCCATAAACCTGGCATAATTGAAAAACAAAATATTTTTTGGGGAAAAAACCCCCCTGGAATAATTTAAAAAAAAAAAAAAAAAAAGAAGCAACGCAAAATAAATTACGAGCAACGCTTGATAGGTAGAACTATTTTTAGATAATGGGATCATTTTCTTCTTTTGTCTCAGTAACCTAACATCTGAAAGCTTTTTGACCCTTTACCTGTGGCATTCTGCTTTTTAAAATATTTTTGACTGGCCGCCATCTTTAAAAATGAAGCAACGTAAGTTTGTATTCATTTATAAAGTTATTTCACTTTGATTGAAAAAAAAAAATGTTTTGGAAAAAAATTTTTTGGGGGAAAAAAACCCCCTGGCATAATTTAAAAAAAAAAAAGAAAAAAAAGCAAAGCAAAATAAATTACGAGCAACGCTGGATAGGTAGAACTATTTTTAGATAATGGGACCATTTTCTTCTTTTGTCCCGTCTGTAAGCTTTTATTCCATTTGGTAACGGCTCTCAGAATTTGACCCTTTACCTGTTCAAAATTCTGCTTTAGAAATAAAAGTTTGTTTCTTTTTGCTGTTTATCTTTTAACACAAGACAGAAATCGGTAAGAAATTCCAGTTGGCAGCAGAAGTATTTTGCGTTTGGCTGTCTACAGAAACACGCCAGCTGTATGGCGCTGGTACGATGCCAAAAACACCCAGCATGCTTTCTTAGCATGGTGGGCTAATAATGGCCAATAAGCTAAGCTTAGTTGTTCATTATGGGAACTGTGTAGCGAGTTTGGTCCCGACACGTGTGCGTGTCTTTAGTTTTTTTCTTTATCCTTTTTTTTTTGTTAATTAGTCATTAAGGCTAAAAGCCACTCGAGATAAAGGTTAACGAGATGTAAGTTGATTGATGAAGAATATTATGAGAGGATTGGAAATAATGAAATGAACAAAATCTGATAACTTATGAGGACGGTTTATGGCAATTATTTGTTGACATGGTATTTCAAGACGGGCATGCTGTATCCCACAGGGAAGCAGTCCTGTGGTAATATGTTCTGCAGCAGGGGAATTTTTTTGGAAAGAAACTCTGTTCATGGAAATTCCGTTTGTTGTTAGGCGCACGGAGGAAGAAAGGAAAGTTCTTTGCAGTTGTGGTAGGAAGACGAGTTCTTGCTATTAAAGTTTTACAAGGAAGAACCAGAGATTGGAGCTCAGTTGAGCATCTTCCATGGCAATAACGATGGAGCAGAGAAAGACTAGCAAAGAAACTAAATGATCAATTCTTATCTAAAAAAAATTCCAAGACATGTAAATATGAGTGTGATTTAATCAATAATCTCATGAAAAAGATATCTCTGAGAAAATATAGGCACTTGTACGGATGCGGTACACGAGCCAAAATTTATTTTAGAAGAGTTCCAATGGTGTAAGGGGCAGACAACTCTCTTTTTAGTATATCGATAGAACATTTATTGAAGAAAATAGAATTTGGGAAAATGAACAGTATATTTTTTAATTTCAAAACCAACAAAACGAACAGTCCTCTTGTTTAGATTAACAGATTTTTTTTTTTTTTATAGTTTAAAATATTAAATTATCGCAGAAATTAACATTTGGGAAAATCAACAGTTTCAAGACATTCACGTCGATTACGTCCATTTTTCTTTAATAAATGTTCTATCAATATACTAAAAAGAGAGTTGTCTGCCCCTTTTTACACCATTGGAACTCTTCTAAAATAAATTTTGGCTTGTGTACCGCATCTGCACAAGTGCCAACATGTATATTTCATCCGATAGCACTCAAAAAATCTCCTTGTAAATGATCCGTTTGTAGCGTTGCCGGTTGTCGGCAGTGATTGTGTTTCCATTATTCTGCGGCTCGCGGCTGTAAAAAGAATAACACAGGTAGGAGCGAGAACCACAAAAAGAAACCAGAGATGGACCAATTGATATTCGCACACTCCGATGGCTTCCTTCATAAGCGGTATTTATCTATCTTCCGCAGCGGTAAAATGGGACTCAAGGTCGGAAAGTGGGATTTGATAAGTTAGCATCCTAGAGGAAGAGCACTTGTGACCCTAAAAAAATGCCTGGGCAGCCCCGTCGGTATTCCCCGGTAGGGGCGCCTCAGGCGATTAGCAATAAACTAACCCCCTCTCAAAGGGTGAGAAGGCAAAGCCTGGGAGGGTACCTCAGACTGGCGGAATCAAGCCCCGAAGGCCAAGACGGTACTGGTCTATAGGGTGTAGTATCCATCGGAACAGATACTACACTTTCATCTTAGCCAAAAGGCCAATAAGTTCGTAAGAGACCGATCGACACTTCGGCATTTATTATATAGGATGAGAAATATACAAGGGAGGTAATTAGGATACTATTTGGATTTGCGTCTTTCGGGTGTAAACACTGTTGCCGTTTCGAAATGCACGCCCCGACGAAGGGGCACGACATTACACCGTTGTGTTTGATCCCCAATCCGATCATGGATTAACCTTCTAATTATAATTGCTTATCTTTTTATGACTTGCTGATGTTGGACGAAAATTCCTGTAAATTGTTCTTTTCTTTTGTTTTTAAGTTAAATTAAGGATGGAGTTCTATTTTAATCCTTCGATTATTTGTTTAATCTCTTTAAAGATCAGCCCTAAAAAACCACGGATCAAATGTTTTATTTTTAGGCATTTTAAATTTTTTAGGCATTTTAATTTTTTAGGCATTTTTTATTTTTAGGCATTTTAAATTTTTAGGCATTTTTTATTTTTAGGCATTTTTTATTTTTTAGGCATTTTAAATTTTTAGGCATTTTAAATTTTTTATCGAAAAAAAATTTTGAATGAACTTTATTAATCTGATTATTCTGACTATTGTTCTCATCTTGGATGTTATTCTTACAACGTTTCGGCCGATGTAATCCCCGACCTTCTTCTAGTACGTCTTGTCGAACTCTGGAATCTATACGGAATTTCGACTTTAACTTTAACGCTTTATTTAACTCACGGGGGTGGATTGTTCTAGTTCTGTCAACCATGACCGGGTAATTCTTGCTTATATTCTTAGTATCGCCCATACTGAGGATTGAACCTTCAACCTTGTCACTTAAAACTGATTATAACTAAGCACTTTATCCGTTGCGCTATAGGTCCATGTTACATCGGCTGAATCATTGTGAGAATAACACCCAAGATGAGAACAGTTTCATAATAATCCAAATACCAATTTCTTGTAACTAGTAAATATATAATTGTTTTGGACTTTTAAAATAATTTCCAACGCTATTGATAATGTTTACCCATTTATTTATCGTTTATTATCGCTTATATTTGCACTCAGGTTTTGAAACCTGACATAAATCATAAATCTATGACGTCACGCCAAAGTTATAATTATTTTGTTATGGTAATGTTTTAAGCTCTATTTATAAGAAAGTCCAAATAGGTCAGTTGGTAGAACCTTAGACTGAGGATCCCAAGGTTTCGGTTTCGATTTCCGATTATGTCTCCCCCCCCCTCTTTATTTTGGTGAATTTATTATTTACTATTAATGCAATATTTTTCACTTCTAAAAGTAGTTATAATCTCTGATATTTCGAAATGAGACAGATTTTAAACAATTGTGACAGACAGACAGACATACGGACAGACAAAATCTCTATTTATGTAAGATTATGTAACGTATTCACTTCTTAGTTCCTTTATAGTTGAGAGTATAGACCTCCGCTAACGCCCCCCCCCCCCCCCCACCACCGCCACCCTCCTAATAACACTCAACCCAAATCATATAACCGTGACGCTTTCTTGGGCTTGTAATAAAATCGTTCCGTTTTTTTCCTCTTCTTACCTGGCCAGAGATAGGTTAGTTTGGAAGTCAATTTCTCAAAAGTTGTTAAAAATCGCAGGAAGATTGACCGGCCAAGGAAAACTTGGAAGCAAGTGATTGGACAAGACCATACAGAGTTGAATTTGGAGACTGCTGACCTGCTGAACCGTGAGAAGTGGAAATTGAGCTTGCGTAATATCAGAAAACGTCTGACTTCTGAACAAGGGAAAAGTGCTGCTAAATGAATAGAAGAGGAAGTCCAGTCCAACACATGCCAGCTTGTAAAACAGATGTTAAACCGAGGGGGAGGAGGATGAGGAGGGAGGAGGAGGATGATTTTCTTTTTTTGTTTTTCTTTTCCCTTGCCTTCCTTTTCTTTTTCTTTTCTTTTCTCTTTTTTTCAACGTTCAGAAATTATTTGTTTTTACTGTACAAATAGAAATCTTCATGGCTGTTTCATTCTCTTCTTCCTTTCCTATAAACTTTAATAAATTTTTCTTTTTCCTTTTTTCCTTTTTCTTTACTTTTCTCTCTCTTTTTTTTAACGTTCAGAAATTATTATTTTTTTTTTTTTTTACTGTTCAAATAGAAATCTTCGTTTCCTATAAACTTTAATAAACTTTTCTTTTCGGTTCCAGCTTAACAAAAAAGCAATTTACTCTGATTTGATGTTCACATTTTTTCTTTTCTTCTCCCTTCCTCCAATCAACACACGGGAATTATAATCTCACGTTTCTTTCCTCTCACATCTTTGTTTTATCCGCGTTTTCATTACATCGGAAAGTGCACACACACACATAAGAACATACACACACACACACACACACACACACACATACACGCATACAGACACCCGCGCATGCATACAGACACCCGCACATACGCACATTCACACACATGCATACACACATTGCATATCGCCTTTTCGAAAAAATCTTAAGTCATTTAATCTTTACGTTTTCCTTTTTTCTTTAATAAAAACGTGGAGAAAACAAAGATGGAGAAAACAAAGATGTGAGAGAAATGAAACGTGAGATTATAATTCCACTGTGTTTATTGGAGGAAGGGAAAAAAATGGCAAAAGTCAAACCAGAGTAAATAAAAAAATATATAATCACACATGCAATCAAAATTCCTGTTTTTATTAGAATTCCTAACATTTCAGCGTTTTGTCCTCATATTTTTGCGACTTTTTTTTCTTGATTTTTTTTTTTTGAGGGGGGGGGGTTGAATCCCTCTAAAAATTGAACAAATAATTACATATATATATATATATATAATTATTCGTTCAATTTTTAGAGAGATTCGCCCCCCTCCTCCCAAAAAAAAAAGCAAGAATAAAAAAAACAAGAAAAAAAAAAGCAGCAGACAACGGTGAACCATTCCCTATATTTTCAATTCTCTTTGCATTGGACATTTTTATATTTGGCTTTATCTGATTCTATTTATCTTCCTCCTCCCACAAGGTAAGATGTGACACAAGGTCGGGAAAGTGGGAATTGAAAATCCAGCGCTCAAGAATTTGAGCACCCTGGCCATTTAAAAATTGCCTGGACAGCCCCGTCGGCATTCCCCGGTAGGGGCGCCTC
>OY744546.1:6107550-6160050 GCA_963556195.1 Sepiola atlantica
ACATTACACAACATTTTTATTTGAAAGGTTCTATGAGTGTGTAGAATTTCAGCATCATTAGTCAAGGCAACCCAGAGATCCAGAAAGGTCAGGCATGATTTTGTAATATCCGTGTGTACGTACGTACGTACGTATGTGCCACCCTGTATCTCATCAACTATTTGATGGATTCAGCTGATTTTTGGCAGAGATAGAGGTTCTAGAGTCTAGTTGATGGCATTTTAATTTCAGTTTACCATATACCTTAGTTTTCCAGGAAATTCTAAAAAAACCTTTAAAATGACCATTGTATTTTGGCGTAGCCTTTACAAATGTAGTGACATTCGAGCACAACAGGGCTATGTATTTTACTGGTAGGAATTTTTCTTCAGCGCATCTCACACACTTCATCCACTCATGCATAAAGATTTATACTGTAGTGATGTGATAATGAAATGGTGTGGTTGATATGTAGTCATACCCTTAATGACAATAAAAGTGTAAAAATTTGGGAATTTCCTTGCTTTTGTACATTTAGTGTATATGAATTTTCATCTTAACCCTATTAAGGGCATATGATTTCAGTATACTGGCATTTATCATGGAATTGTAATAAACTTGTAAAGTTTACTTTAACTTTACTGTTTTCATCATTTCAATATTTCCTATATATATATATATATATATATATATATATATATATATATATATATATAAGTGGTGAACTAAAAGCGAACTTTTAGGAAAGGTAAAACCTATTGTGAAAAGTATACAGCTCAATATCCAGGATAGAGCAGATAGATATGTAGAAGGATGAAAAGGAATTAGAAAAGCAAAAGTCAAATCGTATTTCTATTCAGTTGCTCAGAGCAAGGTGTATATATATATATATATATTTATATATATATATATATATATACTTGAAAATGTTGTGCTGAATTGATAGTATCCTGAATTATATATAAAGAAAAATCCGTATTTCTTTTCTTTTTTTTTTTAGCATAAGGCAGAGTGGGGGGGGGGGGGGTATGCGTGGGCCATATTTTATCTGTAACCACTGTCCCTATTACTTGCTTCTCTTACGAAAACAAAGTTAGACATAAGGTCGGTTTTTAATGTGGGTAAAATCCAGCTCCCCAAAATGGGGCACTCTGGATTGGGACAAAAATTAAAATTGTCTCGATTTGGAAGGATTTCTACTTTAATGAGCGAGTACAGAACAGCTGAAGTGTAGCTTCAGAACAGATACTATAGCTTGATCTAACCAATGTCTACAAACCCCTTAGCATAAAGTGTGCCTCATCTCACATGTTCACCACGTGTGGAGTATTTTAAATGGTAACCCGGCCATTGTCAGGTTGTAACACATTCTAGTTAATTTTGTAAAAGAAAAGAAGGGGGGGGGGGGCGAAGAGTTTAAATGTGTTTTTTTTTGGGGGGGGGGGGCGTCACCTACCTATTTTGGCAGCTGGGTGAACTAGGCTTGTTTATTTTTGGGGTACTCACAATACCCAACCGTTGATAATTATTTTAGTGAATGTTGCCCCCCCCCCCCAGCTCTTTTTTCCTCTCATCGTGTTTTTACTTTTGGTACTTCTCCAGTTGGGGATCCATATCGGCCCGAATGTTTGCGATTTACGACACAGGCCAGAAATGGCCGAACAGTCAATTAGTACCGACATTAAATAAAACAACTTTTTACAATCTTTTTTCCCTGACTTTCAAATGATCAACTTTTATTTATTTATTTATTTATTTTTTTTTTGAGGAAGTTTTTTTCAACTTTATTTTTTTGCTAATTATTTTTAAAACCCTAACCTAACCAAAATGGTGCATTGTTTTTGCATTTGTTGCAGTTTTGGATTTTTGCCATGAGGCTGTATTTTTAATTTTTTTAATTTTAAAATTTTTTTTTGCTTTTTTGCCAGTTTACATTTTTTTTATTTTTCTTATTTTGCGGCTTTCAAATCGTAAACTGCTTCCGCCATTTCCGGTTTGTTCGATAAAACAAGTGTGACATATTGGTCTCCTGATTAACATAACATGGTAACAGATTTTGATCAGATAGCGTAGGACAGAACAGGTAATAATTTTGGGGGTATTTAAAAAATGCCATCTATTTTGGAAATACAAAAGAAAAATGGTTATTTTCTTCCTAATGTTTCCAATTGCGATTTACGAAACAGATCGGAAATGGCCGAGCTTTCGACGAACAGTCAGTCAATATTGACATTAAATGAAACAACTTTTATTATTTGTTTCCCCTGACTTAAAGTTAGGGTAAATTACCGTGTTCAGAATGACTATAATAATGAACCCGTATTACATTTTTTTTTTTTTTTAAATCTATAATTTTTAAGTTATAAATCAAATAAAATAAAGTAAAAAGTTTTTTATGAATGTCCGGCATGAATACAGACCCCACGATAATATTGTACTCCCTCTGATCAAAATAAAATATGCATATCCAACTACCCTAAGTAATGTAGTTTCAGAATGTATATGGTTATGGGGGTCTATTTCAAAAAACCTAAAGGGAGTTTGTGAACAGAGAGACAGACAGAAAATGCAACTTTATATTATTATATACTTTATATTATTATATACTTTATATTATTATATACTTTATATTATTATATACTAGCTGTTCGTATCCGGCGTTGCTCGGGAATATTGTTATTGTATTCTATTTCACTCTCAGGAATTAAAGTGACTGAAATAAGAATGAATCTTTAATGTTTTAATAGTCGGAAAGTATAAGGTCTGACTCTGACTCCAAGAATTCCAATACTTCCGACTCGGACTCCTTATTTTAAAGTCTTCCCATATTCAATAATAATTGGAGTCGGATTAAAAAATTTGACTGCGACTCCGATTCCTAGCATTCTTAGAAGTTAAACTCAGACTCCCTCCGACTTCAACACCCTGATTTAATTAAACCCTTACCCTCCGACTTCAACACCCTGATTTAATTAAACCCTAATCCTCCAACTTCTACACCCTGATTTAATTAAACCCTAACCCTCCGACTTCAACACCCTGATTTAATTAAACCCTAACCCTCCGACTTCAACACCCTGATTTAATTAAACCCTAACCCTCCGACTTCAACACGCTGATTTAATTAAACCCTTACCCTCCGACTTCAACACCCTGATTTAATTAAACCCTAATCCTCCAACTTCTACACCCTGATTTAATTAAACCCTAACCCTCCAACTTCAACACCCTGATTTAATTAAACCCTAATCCTCCAACTTCTACACCCTGATTTAATTAAACCCTAATCCTCCAACTTCAACACCCTGATTTAATTAAACCCTAACCCTCCAACTTCTACACCCTGATTTAATTAAACCCTAACCCTCCAACTTCAACACCCTGATTTAATTAAACCCTAATCCTCCATCTTCAACACCCTGATTTAATTAAACCCTAACCCTCCAACTTCAACACCCTGATTTAATTAAACCCTAATCCTCCAACTTCAACACCCTGATTTAATTAAACCCTAACCCTCCAACTTCAACACCCTGATTTAATTAAACCCTAACCCTCCGACTTCAACACGCTGATTTAATTAAACCCTTACCCTCCGACTTCAACACCCTGATTTAATTAAACCCTAATCCTCCAACTTCTACACCCTGATTTAATTAAACCCTAACCCTCCGACTTCAACACCCTGATTTAATTAAACCCTAACCCTCCGACTTCAACACCCTGATTTAATTAAACCCTAACCCTCCGACTTCAACACGCTGATTTAATTAAACCCTTACCCTCCGACTTCAACACCCTGATTTAATTAAACCCTAATCCTCCAACTTCTACACCCTGATTTAATTAAACCCTAACCCTCCAACTTCAACACCCTGATTTAATTAAACCCTAATCCTCCAACTTCTACACCCTGATTTAATTAAACCCTAATCCTCCAACTTCAACACCCTGATTTAATTAAACCCTAACCCTCCAACTTCAACACCCTGATTTAATTAAACCCTAACCCTCCAACTTCAACACCCTGATTTAATTAAACCCTAATCCTCCAACTTCAACACCCTGATTTAATTAAACCCTAACCCTCCAACTTCAACACCCTGATTTAATTAAACCCTAATCCTCCAACTTCTACACCCTGATTTAATTAAACCCTAATCCTCCAACTTCAACACCCTGATTTAATTAAACCCTAACCCTCCAACTTCAACACCCTGATTTAATTAAACCCTAATCCTCCAACTTCTACACCCTGATTTAATTAAACCCTAACCCTCCAACTTCAACACCCTGATTTAATTAAACCCTAATCCTCCAACTTCTACACCCTGATTTAATTAAACCCTAACCCTCCAACTTCAACACCCTGATTTAATTAAACCCTAACCCTCCAACTTCTACACCCTGATTTAATTAAACCCTAACCCTCCCTGATTTAATTAAACCCTAACCCTCCGACTTCAACACCCTGATTTAATTAAACCCTAACCCTCCGACTTCAACACCCTGATTTAATTAAACCCTAACCCTCCGACTTCAACACCCTGATTTAATTAAACCCTAACCCTCCGATTTCAACACCCTGATTTAATTAAACCCTAACCCTCCGACTTCAACACCCTGATATAAAATTAATCTGATTTAATTAAACCTAATATTTAGTAATAGTAGTAAGAGTTGTATTTACCTTCATTGATAAAATGAATTTCATTCATAAAGTCACAAAGTTGGTATTTGTTTGCCCTCATTTAGTAACAAAAACACTGTAAAAAATTTATTTAAAAATCTCTTTGATTTATATGAAATAGATTTTTTTATTTTTTATTATACGGTTAGAAATTTTAATTTTAATTTTTAATTTAAAAAAAAAAAAAGTTAACCCCAAACGACGCATGCTGCCACTGTAGATGTAAGGGTCTTTTGAGAATTAGGGTGAACGTTTTGGGGGGGCTTCTCATCTGTGGACCACATTGCTGGGCAACTGCTTCCCTGCAGATTACAACATAGTAGTCTCCAGATCCAATATAAACAGATTCCTGTCATAAACCGTCTCCGCAAGTGACCATACTGAGTTTATTTCATTCAATCATCTTTGATTCTCACATGAAGTCCTTCACCTTTCACCTAGCGAGCATTCCCTGCGCGAGGTCATTCACCTTTCACCTAGCGATCATTCCCCGCGCGGGGTCCTTCACCAGTCTCGAGTGGCGATCATTCCTCATCCCCCCAGGGTCCTTCACCGGTCTCGAGTAGCGATCATTCCCCCCCCCCCCCGCGGGGTCCTTCACCGGTCCTGAGTGGCGATCATCCCCCCCCCCCCCCGGGGTCCTTCACCGGTCTCGAGTGGCGATCATCCCCCCCCTCCCCCGAGTGGCGATCATATCAGGCTGTCTGAAAATACATACCGGCTTCCTGAGAAAGGGGACTTATATAGTCATCCTGTGTGTGATGTATATATTTGTGTATCTGTGTATGGATATATGCGTATATATTTCTGTTTGTTTTATTTTATATATGTATGTCTATGTGTGTACTTGTGTATCTAAAGATTTGTGCGCACGTGTGTATTTTATATGAAGATCAGAGTATGTTGATATTGATACGTCTGTCTTTTTGTCTAGGTATATATTTGTGTATATATATGATGAGATATTTATGCTTGAAAATGTATGTATGTAAATTAAAACTTTGAAGTGTTAAATGGAGAAGAAAGGAATCCAAGCTAAGTGGGTAATAAAGAAAGAAATGGAAGGAACGGTAGTTTAAGAACGAATGATGAAGGTAATAAAAATAATTCAAAAAAGATAGAAACTAATTGAAAAAGTTAACAAGTAAAGAATGTAATCCGATACTGAGCTTGACCGGGGAAAAATTATAAACATATCTTAGCCCCCCAAAAATTTACTTGATGGGAAAGTTTTCCAAATTCATTTCACTTCCTTGTCTTCTTTGGTCTGAAGAGGTTGACTCTCTGTGAAGAGTACAACCGAAACATGTATGCACATATGTAACCAATAATGTTTATACTAAAGAACAGCTCTACTTGTTATTGAGCACTTTTTATAAACACTGGAGTTTCAACGGATTTATATCTACAGAAACTAATACAATACATGTACTATATATATATCGTCTTTTACATGCTAACGGTTGATTTTTTTCTTTCTTTTTCTTTTTCTTTTTTAACATTTCTTTCTTTCTCCCTTTCTACTGTTTATTACATGTGACTATATTTTTTTTCCAAATTGGGTTCTTTGTATAAATTTGAAAACTTTTCTGTTTTTAATTAAATTTCTGCTACCAACTGATGATGATTGTATTTTAACAATTGAAATATTTTGGTAGAACTATTCAATATGTGTTTTTGAGTTTATTTTTGCTAGTTGTTGCTTTGCTTATCCTTTATTCCATTTTTATTTTACATATATATATATATATATATATGTGTGTATCGAGGCAGCATTTTTTCTTTAAGACACGTATTATTAAAAATAACCGACAATTTTTGTCTGGCTATTTTAGTGTTGATTCCTTTCAATATACGTAAATGCTTATAATACCTAATAAACATAGTTAAATTTTCCCGCCATAATTAATTATAAATCTCACTCCAGGTCTTTACCTGTTTGTCATTATTCCACTGACGATGGACCCAGACGGGTCAGAAAGTACTCTGGACCAACATGTACACTATGGCAGTTTCATCAGCCAATTTCCTTCCGAGATTAAGATTTTAATCCGGAAAATTGAAGGGATCAACACTAAAATAGCCAGACAAAAATTGTCGGTTATTTTTAATATATATATATATATATATATATATATATATATATATATATAAATAATTAATATATCTCCTTTAAACCTAACAAGTCGCATTTTTGAAACATTATAGGAGGTTTGTGTTTTTTTATTCCGCTATTCTACGGACGATCTGTATGGGGCCTTTGCAGAATTCCCTATTTTGGGAATTCTCTTCTGGTCTTTCACCTGATTTCAATTACTCCCATCTCACCCCACCCCCGGGCAGCCACACCCATATATACCAGCCTTTTCTTTTCTTTTTTTTTATAAATGGTTCTCACATCTGTGGAATATGAATTTCTTTGCTCTATCAAGCTTAAGTATGAAATAAAATTTTCAACAATGTGGCAGCAACTTTAAAAATATCTATTTCTGCTTGTTTTAACCAACCCACCCCCACCCGTCGAATTCCAACTCCTTGAGTAACACATGTGAGGGTGGGCCGGTCTTAAATCTGGTTGGGGGGTGGGGGAAATCATAATATCTGTTTCCATGTTTTTCTTTGTATCTGTTTAGAACCCCCCCCCCCCCCCATTATTCTTTCATTTCTTTGGGTTTCGCAACATTCCTTACTTTATTTGAACCAAAGACCAAACGGTAAGCGGCAGAATCGAAACACAAATTTCCAAATGTTCAAAAAGTCACGAGACCACCGATTGCGCTGCTCCCCCTCCCCCCCCCCCCCAATTTGGTAACCCTCGTTGAAAATTAATGTCGAAAAAGGTTGAATTTTTTGTTTTCAAATATTATATTTAAAAAAAAAAAAATTTTTTCTGACGTATTTCCTTGAAAAGTCGCCAAGTGAAAATAGAGTTACAGGAATTGATTTTACTAGCTCTCCCCATCTAGCGTTACCCGGGAGTTTTCTTACTTTCATTTCATGAACGAAATAGGATTTCCTCGTAGTATTTGGATTGTTCGGACTACTGTTCTCATCTTGGATGTTATTCTCACAACGTTTTGGCCGAAGTAACTGCCTCTCTTTTTATCGCTTTTTTTCTTTTTTTCCTCTTTTTTCTCTTTTTTCTCTTTTTCTTCTTTTCCTCTCTTCCTTCTTTCTCTCTTTTCCTTTCTCTTTTTCTCTCTTTTCCTTTCTCTTTTTCTCTTTTCCTTTCTTTTTCTCTCTCTTTTTCCTTTCTCTTTTTTTCTCTCTTTTCCTTTCTCTCTTTTCCTTTCTCTTTTTCTCTCTTTTCCTCTTTTCCTTTCTCTCTCTTTTTCTCTTTTCCTTTCTCTCTCTTTTTCTCTTTTCCTTTCTCTCACTTTTTCTCTTTTCCTTTCTCTATCTTTTCCTTTCTTACTCTTTTTCTCTTTTCCTTTCTCTCTCTTTTTCTCTTTTCCTTTCTCTTTTTCTCTTTTCCTTTCTTTTTTTCTCTTTCTCTTTTTCTCTTTTCCTTTCTCTCTTTTTCTCTTTTCCTTTCTCTCTTTCTCTCTTTTCCTCTCTTTTCCTTTCTCTTTTTCTCTTTTCCTTTCTCTTTTTCTCTTTTCCTTTCTCTCTCTTTTCCTTTCTTACTCTTTTTCTCTTTTCCTTTCTCTCTCTTCCTCTCTCTTTTTCTCTCTTCCTCTCTCTTTTTCCTCTTTTTCTTTTTCTCTCTTCCTCTATTATTTTCTCTTTTCCTCTCTTTTTTCTCTTTTGTAAAGTTGAAATTTTTTACCTCACATCACTTTTTAGTGAACTGCCTAACATTTACATATAATATATTCTTACATAAACTTGTAAATAATAAAAAAATATATAAAAACGAACAAGGAAAATATAAGAGATTTTGCGTTTGCATGTCTGTAACCAAAACTATGTCACAGTTTTTAAAGATATCTCTATCTATATGAAGTTAGGTATGTATATATATATATATGTATGTATGTATAGTATTTACTCCTAAACTAATTAACCGATCATTATGAATTTTGGAACATAGCTGCTAAGCATAAAGGATCCAAATGTGGTCTATATTTAGTTTAATTCAGTTTTATGCAAAAGAGATAAAAAGGGGTTAAACCCCTTTCGTGAAAATTCAGATACTCCCGACTTTTGTGAAGTTTCAAAAATAAGTATTAGACATCAATTAATAAATATTCCCAAAACTTTTAAGGGTTTTTCTGAGGCATAATATGGGCACAATCTTGGACCCCATTAAACAAGATTCCCTGAATTTTCAATTTCTTCTTAAGATCTCTTAAGCTTGAGCCGTAAATTTTAGACATTTTCTAAAATCAACATCATTTAATGGATTTTGATCGAAATTAGAATAAGGATTCTAGACATAAGGTTTAGTATTATTATATCTTGATTTTAATCTTCGTAATGGGGACATAAAAGTGGTGCAAAACTGGTCCGTTCGAGAAATTAATTTTACCGGTCCTGGGACGGGTATTCTTCTCGTTACTTTATCGTCTCACGTTTTCATTATCTGAATATTGAGAAGAATTTAGTATCAGCAAATATATGCGCACTCCAGGTGCATATATTTTCTCGTCTATCGACGTGTCACATATGTAAACTATCTTGTTTATCTTCCCTCTGATAAAGGGAGTGAGTTCTGTGTTATCGAACAAAGCAGTTAACATTCAACTCGCCCTAGGCGACTTCCAATAATAATAATGACATAATGCAAAACGGATAACACGACGCCCATTCAACTAGAACGCACCATCAACACTAGTTGGACTAACAGCTCATAGAAATAGTAAGCGATTTGTATTGTGCGTCGTTGTGCGTTTACTGCACAGGCTGTGATCGTCCGTTTGTTGTCTTTGTATGAGGTTGGTGCTCGATTCCGACACGTGGTTCCTGTCGCTGTTTTAACAAAACCACAATTTTAAAACAAGTAACAATGTTTTATTTTGAGAGACTTACAATGATACTCGTTTTTTTTTTCTACTTAACAAGACAAATATACCCCTAACCTTAACCCAACCGGACACAATCCATTAGCTTATGGTAGCAATACACATGAAAAAATTTAAATTGCTTAAAATATCTCAATAATAGAATATATAGAAAGAGCTTGATGATCTAAGAAAGAATCTTTTTAAATTTTTTAAATCTGACTAAAAATAAGGAAGTTGTCATATATTTTTGTGCCTCACACGATTGGATATTTTCCCCTCTTTAAGACCGTATGCGTTTTGTCCATGGCCATCCCTACTACAGGCCAGGCAATCGTGCAACTGGGGTCTTTTACTGGGGGCCATGTGAATTTTCTTAAATATTCGATATAGAAGTTGCAAACAAAGGTAAAATTCCTCTGTGAGATTAGTTTGATGTTTTTATGTGTTTTACATACCAAATAATAAGAACCATAATGAGCTAATTGATAAATTTTACAATTATTGACAAATTCCTATAAATGAAGAGACAGGTAATTTTGAATAAACAAAGGCAGATGCATATTTCAATGAAGAATTTTTATTTCAATGTGGGATTTTTTTTAGAGAATTTGTACTTATGTCAAAAGATCATTACTTGTATATTGTGGTTAAAAAGAAAAAAAGGATCCGCACCAGTTGATGATATAGTTTGCAACTTCTATATCGAATATTTAAGAAAATTCACATGGCCCCCAGTAAAAGACCCCAGTTGCACGATTGCCTGGCCTGTAGTAGGGATGGCCATGGTTTTGTCACATTTTTTACACTAATTTTTCAGTAAAAATGTTATATCTTTGTTAAAATACAAGATTAAGCAATGAAATTTACCATATAAATGTATTTTTGTACAAGGAATCAGAATGTGCCACTGAAAATCTCCAGAAATTAATGGTTTCCAAGTAATCTGCATTAAGTGCACATAAATATGCTGCAATACCTTAAAAATACCATGTATCCATTAAAAGAAAGAAGTTAGAAAACTCAAAGTTATTTTATGTACAAGAAACTAAAATCTAATACTAGGACTGTTTAAAAATGAATATATTGCAAGATTTCTTTAGCATTATTGTAGATTAACACCTTCCGCTAACTCACCCCCTTACCTCCCCAAAATATGAGATTCTACTTTTTTTATTTAGGCAATTACATGTTAACACCCTGAAAAACTTGGCAGAAAGAAAGAAACAAAAACAATTATTTTAGAATTTAGAGTGGGGATCAGTTTCACATAAAATAATCCCCCATTTCAAGGCCATTCTAGCATTTTAGGACAGTTAATTATTTTTTCTATGGGAGATAAATCCTGTGCGTTTTTCTTGTTTTTTCCCTTTTCTTTTTAGACGATTATGAGGGTCTTTGTGGGAGGAGGGGGGGGGGCTTACCACTTGAACTTCAGGTTAGTGGTAGGGCTAGGGGCAATTAAGTGTGAACACCCTGAAAACTTAGCAGAAAGAAAAAAAAACAATTCATTTAGAATTTCGAGTGGGGGATTAGTTTCACATATATTTAATGTAGAATAATTCACCATTTCCAGGCCATTCTAGCGTTTTAGGGCATTAATCAATTTTTTTCTATGGCAAATAAATCCTGTGCTTTTTTTATGGGGGTCTGCTTTTTTTTTTCTTTTTTTTTTCTTTTTTTTTTTTTTTTTTTAGACAATTATGTTTGGTTTTAATGGGCTTTTTTGTAGGATTAGGGCTTCCTACTCGGACTTAGGGTTATTGATAAGGTTAAGGAAGGGGTTTTGTTTTGGATGGAGGTTGCCATTCGGACTTAGTGTTAGGGTTAAGGGAGTTTTTTAGGGGATGGCTTGCCACTCATATTTAAGGTTAATGGTACGATACGTTCAAGAAGACATTTTTAGGAGGTGGGCTTGTAAGTCGTACCTAGAGTTAATGGTAGAGTAATTATTTATTTTATAAATTTCACTAAAAGGCAAGAATGGCCGGGAAATCGGAGATCATTTTACATTAAATTTATATGCAAAACTGATCCCCACTCTAAATTCTAAATTATTTTTTGTCTTGTTTTTTCTTTTTTTCGCCAAGACTTTAAGGGTGTTTACACGTAATCGCCTAAAAAAGTAGAATCTTAATTTTTTTTTTAAATTGGCGACTAGAAAGTCATTACTACTAGAATTTCGAAAGTTGAGTGAAAACCAGTATTTTTTAAAGTATTTTTTATAAAATAACCAAATAGGATTAACTTTTTTAAGCACAAAAATATTTTTGTCTTATTTTTACAAAGCTTTACAAGACTAGTTAGCTGCTGCTGATGTTATATCAGCAATACTAGCAGCAATTGTTGACTTTCGCTCAAAAAAGGACTATTTTTTCGGATAAGGTAATTTAAAATTACTACTACGGAAAGACAAAGCAACATACAATTATAATTTTAATGCATAAAAAAGGATAAAAGATTCATTTATTTACTAGTTGGGTACGAAAAATGTAACAACATTTTTTATATTCATATTTTCAAATTTTTTAAATTCGTTCTAGAATGAAAATAAACAAAAATCGCCTCGTGTTTATAGCTGCTATTACTGCAGCTACTACAATGTTTTTCAAACTATAAATAGAAAACGCTTTTTTTTTCCGGATAGGGTAATTAAATATTATGACTACCAAAAGAGAACACATATATACAATTATAATTTTAATGCATAAAAAAGTAAAATGATTGATTTACTTACTAATTGGGCGACGGAAATGTATTTTGCAAAAATGTTCAACCGACGGCGAGTTGAAGTCTTATTTTTAAAATTTCAAAAAAATGAATGAGCCGAATTACTTCGTACACTGACAAACATTAAAAGTGATACTTTCCCTGATTAACCTCCAAATTTCAGGACGAAATTCCACATACAGCAATGGTACAAGACTTTTAAACGAAGGGGGGGGGGTTAAAAAAAAAGTAACGTAAATTGCTGAAATAGCGTTAACATTTTTTTGCCTTTATTTGCTCAAAACCCTTAAAAATATATAATGTATATTATTATTCATGAATGCACCTGAAAGGATATTCATTTCCTAACAAAATGATGGTATTTTGAGCACTTAAAGTGCTTTAGTTTTTAAGATATGACTATTTTAATAGAACTACCCTCAAATCTGCGATTATCCAAACAGTTTTCTGGTCGATGTGTATTGCTACTTAAGGCCCAAGAACCTGTCTGTCTCTGAGAATCACAGAGACCCCACTACACCTCTCTGCTTCTTTGCTGGAATATAATAGATATTTGCTGTCATTTTAGGTAAACCACCCAACAAGATCCTTAAAAAATCATAGGCTGTTTATCTATGGACATAACATTTTTTTTTACTGTATCTGTTTATCTATGGACATAAAAAAAAAATTTACTGTCTAGGGAGTCTTGTATCTGGACGGACATTAATTTTTCAAGGATTTTAAGTGGTTTCATCTTTCAGCATTAAAGACGCAATGCCTTTTCCAAGTGGAGAATTCTGGATGGTCAAATCTCGAGCCAGATATATTTTCAATAAATGACTTGACATCGACAGGCTTTTCAACCCCACTAAGCATCATCATTGTGCATGCTTACATGGGGTGTTCTTCAATTCCCACGCAGTGTGTCCCTCACGATACCCATGGTGTACTCACTTCATCGGCAGAATCAGTTTTTTGTAGTCGTAGTTGTGAGGCTTCTATTTCTCTGTTGTCGTCTTATTCTCAATATCATCTTTCATAAACATTATTGATAAAGAAATACAGACAAATGAATTTAAGATCATTAATATATAAGCATGATTGGGATAGTGAGATAATCAAAATGACTGGATCTAAAATAAACATTAATAAAGAAATTTTGACAAATGCAATTAGGTTTTAAAAATCTCTTTGTGATTTTATTCTTTCTTCAAAACATACATATATATGCATAAAACACTCAATTCTCCCCGCCCTAACCGCAAGGGGATTGCAGCAGCTATCCAAACCCACTGCTCTCTCTCTCTGTCTCTCTCTCTGTCTCTCTCTCTGTCTCTCTCTCTGTCTCTCTGTCTCTCTCTCTGTCTCTCTCTCTGTCTCTCTGTCTCTCTCTCTGTCTCTCTCTCTGTCTCTCTCTCTCTCTGTCTGTCTGTCTCTCTCTCTCTCTCTCTCTCTCTCTCTGTCTCTCTCTCTCTCTCTGTTGAATTGAAAGAGAAAGATATCCCCTGCACTGACTTCCTGACCTAAAATGCGTCAAACATTGATGTTATTGTTTTTTTCCTTTCCCTTTGCAAAACTCAATCATGTTCTGCAAAAACATTTTTCCTCTACAAAACAACCAAACGAAACACAATGAATAAATATTTGATGATATAAAGAACTTGAAGCCTAAAATCTTTTACCAAAATAACCTGATTCGGCATTAAATAACCCGAAAAGGGTTGATATGCCGTAAAACCTACAACCAAACCCCTGAACTAGCCAGGTTTCAATTCCATGCATCGTGGATGTGACGAGAGGAAACAAATGCTAAACTTGGGTTTTAGCCTCTCTTCCGTCTGTCACTCATGAAGGAAGTCTCGTCTTTAGCGCCGCGTGGAGGAGTGCTAGTTCCTTACATGAGGCCCAGTACTCGACTGACTCACCATCAGTCGGGTTCTGATTGTATCCTCAGGGCGTGTTGTGGTTGTTGAAGTCGGCAAATGTAATTAAGGGGTTTTCGACTTTGGTTGTCCACTTGGGGCACTCAAAGTGGGTTCGTGCTGGTTTGCAAATGGACATAATTGTCAAGTGTGTTGTCTCGAGTTTTAGTATTTCTATTCCATGATTGGGTGTAAAACCATGTTGCCGCACTCGACGACCGTCAACCCCAACGTTGTGTGTCCGTGGCTACTTTGTCTCCATCGTCTAACCGAGTCGTCTATCCACTGACGAATCGTAGAGGGCACAGCACTGGTCCACAAGTTAAATAAAAGAAACACAACTCTCGATAAAGAACACGAACACATATACGTTGTGTATAACTTAGTTTGAACTATGAGTGTGTGTGACACCGTCCTGTCGAGACCCCCATTGTCGTTGCTCAAGTCGTCAGCTCATCTCATCGTTTTCCGGTCCGATCCGCTCTCTGTGGAGGTTCGATCCCTAACTGCTCGGCTTCTCTCCGAAAACCAAACTCGTTAACTTTGTGCCATAAACCTTACTGTCGTCAAACTGTCGTAAAACGTTGTCACTTCTAAATGTCGTGTCCGGTATTCTTTTCCGAGTCACCTGTCCTGAACAATGGAAACCGACCACTCCCGCATTTACTTTTGTCTCTGTCGATGAGTCACTTCCTATCCTCGCGGCCTTCATTGTATCACAGGGCATGTCCTCATTACAAATGATAATAGACTTATCTCGAGCATAGATTGACCCTGCACAGTCACAGAACTACCGCGGTGACAGATGCAACGACTACTCGAACGGAGCTATCCAAGAAAGCAGAGAATATCTCCCACATGGAACGGATCTCCCAAAGAAAGGACTGGATGATCATGAACCAAGCAAGAGCAAAGATTGGAAGGACAAGCAGCAACCTCCTCACGTGGGGACCAGATAAAACAAGCAACTGCCCTTCTGGAAATCGTACATAGACAATGGAACAATCCTCAGTGACTGCAGTGATGGATCAACTTGTACTGACCAAGATTAGATGAACTGTAACCATGATTCCGAACGATGGATCCCGTATTGGCATTATAAGATATCATGATGAATTCCATACATCATCACACTGCGTACGCATGCCTGATAGATTCTTCCTTTGATCGACAGTGGTAACGCTCTGCTGGTTAGTAATGGCAGAAGTTTCCTGAATTTACTCCATCCACTCTTAACTCTTAAAACCACACTAGCACCAGCTCCTCCCTGTGCTCCAATATAAAGGATTTAATACTTTAAGATGGTTTTAAAATTATTTTTTCTTTACCAATTTGTTCAAAATTGAATACAATTTTTTTTTCTTTTCTCGACTTAAATATTTTAATGTAAAATTTTAATCATCTCATAAACTTTCGTTTTAATAAACAAGTGTAAAATTAGACGAATAATAATAATAATAAAAAAAAATAATAATAATGACAAAAATAATAACAATAATAATAAAAATAATAATAAAAATAATAAACAAACTTAATTGTAATGATTGCTTCTGAAGACTTTATAGTGAAGTACACTTAAACCAAAAATGATAATTTCTTTTTAATTGTTACTTTTTTTATGGAATAAAACGAATGGAAAAAATAAATAAATGCCGACTGGACACACACACACACTTTCTCTTTCTCTCGTCCCCTCCCCCTCTCTCTCGTTCCCACTCTATCTCTTTGTCTCTTTTTCTCTCTCTCTCTTTGTCTCTGTTTCTCTCTCTCTTCCTTCCTTCCTCCCCCCCTCCCTTTTTCTATCTCTCTCTCTCCCTCTTTCTCACTCACACACAAACTTCATTAGTTTCCACACTGTCTCAGTTGCAGTTGTGGAGTTATTTGTATTTCTAGAAATCAGATGATTATTTCAATATTGTTGTGAATCGTATGAAATATAGTTAACAAGTGTTAATAAATCATTGTTGAAAATGAACGGGGGGGGGGCGATGGGTGGGGGGGGGGGTTGCTGTAGTTCTGCAACACTTAATTTGGTTTTAGAAAGGCAGTCAAATAACAAGAACTCTTTTTTTTTCTCTTCCCATGGGAGAAACAAAAATCTTAGTTATTTTAATTAGCAAATGTTTTTAATAATCATCATCCTCCTCATCATCCTCCTTATAATCACTATCATCATCCTTATCATCCTCATCATCATCCTCCTCATCATCACCCTCATCATCCTCATCATCATCATCATCACCCTCATCATCACCATCCTCATCATCATCCTCTTCATCATCACTATCATCATCCTCCTCCTCATCACCATCATCATCCTCCTCATCATCACCATCATCATCCTCCTCATCATCACCATCATCACCATCCTCATCATCATCACCATCATCCTCCTCCTCATCATCACCATCATCATCCTCCTCATCATCATCCTACTCATCATCACCACCTTCCTCATCATCTTCCTCATCATCATCCTCCTCATCATCACCATCATCCTCATCATCATCATCACCATCATCCTCATCATCATCCTCCTCATCATCACCATCATCATCCTCATCATCATCATCATCATCCTCCTCATCACCATCATCATCCTCCTCCTCATCACCATCACCATCCTATTCACCATCATCATCATCACCATCACCATCCTCCTCACCATCACCATCATCATCCTCCTCACCATCACCATCATCCTCACCATCATCTGTTTTTGGTATTTTAAGTGCTTTGAGTGTCCCGGACTCCGAGGTGGGCAACACTTGGCAACATCTCATGTCTGCTCTCCATGTAGTTCTATCCAAAGGGTCGCATGCAATCGTATAACTTCTGAGGCATTCAAGCCAGGTCTACCACGCTGCCTAATCTTTGGGACACATTATAGAGAATGTATTGGCTATGTTAAGTGAAAACAATATGCTTTTGTATTGTCTGCGAACTATTCTCGATGCGAATTCTGCGACCAGTAGAAAAGGGGCCGTACTGAGTTGGCTAAAAGAACCATCGTTGAATATCGACTTGTGAATCATAGCTGCAACCGGTAAATAGGGCGTCCGACGATAAACGCGCGAAAACCATGTCAAAATGTAAAGCTCGGGTAGAACACGTCCAATCCAGCTTTAAGCCCAAACTAGAAAGAAGCCCTAACTCGATTTTGAATCTCACACTCTGCATGTGCAAGTCTTTTTTGTATTTCAAAATTAAAGAGTTCATTATCATTTGTTGATGGTATAATTCACGGGAGATAATTTGTATATGGTTCAAGGAACGTAGCTCTGAATATGAATATACTGGGCCGACATTGTAATTATTACAACCAGCTCCAGTCTGGATACTTTTTGAACACATTTTATCATCATCATCATAATCATCATCGGTTTAATGTCTGTTTCACATGCTAGCATGTGTTGGACGGCTTTTAGAAATTCACTTCCAAACTAACCTATCTCTGGGCAGGTGTTAATTTATCCCTCTTTCTCTCAAATCCATCCTTATCACTTTCTATCATGTTTTCCTTTGCTTTCCTCTGCGGGCTGACCCTGCTAGCTCAACTGTTCTATATCTACTAACCCAAGAACTCTCGTCCATTCTTTTAATGTGACCAAATCAACAAAGTCTCCTGCCCTGCACACATCTTTCTATATTATCAAGATTTAATTTTCCTCTGAGGTGATCAGATCTAAGCCTGTCTCTAAGACTCGTATTACACATCCATCGCATCATTTTCATATCATTTCTCTCCATGCAACGCATGTCCTCAACTCTCACTGGCCATTTTTCACATCCATACATTATCACACTGTGTACACATGATGCGTGATAGACTCTTCTCTTGATCGACAGCGATAACGCTCTGCTGGTTAGTAATGATTGATGTCCTAATCTATTTATTAGTACGGATAATGTTTGTTTTTAACGTGGTCTATTTTCAACTTGTTTTTCTTCTTTTGAAAGAGATTGTTTGAAACGAGGTGCGGCACTTTCAGTCGTCGTGTGGGCGAGAGGGTGCGTTATGAAAGTCGATATATTGGATAAGCGCCCGTCCATGTGTGACGTTGCCAATTGTAGATTGTTCGACTTATTGACCGAGAATTTATGTAATCCATAATATCATACGAAACTCACAGCCATTGATTTTTTTTTTCCCAAAGATTTGGTCGGTTGGTAGCTCCGTTGTTTATGGATTTTTCTTACTACCCTTCTTCCACACCCCTATTGTTTCTGATTATTACTCATGCGTTTTTTATAATGGCTAATAAGCTGCGTCTATTTGATCGACAAAGTAAGCAAAGAAAATGCTATTTGAAACTTAAAGCGTGGCATACCAACAGAAATGCTATTTCAAACTTGATCGTGACAGACCAACAGAAATGCTATTTCAAACTTGATCATGACAGACAAACAGAAATGCTATTTCAAACTTAAAGCGTGGCATACCAACAGAAATGCTATTTCAAACTTGATCGTGACAGACCAACAGAAATGCTATTTCAAACTTGATCGTGACAGACCAACAGAAATGCTATTTCAAACTTGATCGTGACAGACCAACAGAAATGCTATTTCAAACTTGATCGTGACAGACCAACAGAAATGCTATTTCAAACTTGATCGTGACAGACCAACAGAAATGCTATTTCAAACTTGATCGTGACAGACCAACAGAAATGCTATTTCAAACTTGATCGTGACAGACCAACAGAAATGCTATTTCAAACTTGATCGTGACAGACCAACAGAAATGCTATTTCAAACTTTATCGTGACAGACCAACAGAAATGCTATTTCAAACTTTATCGTGACAGACCAACAGAAATGCTATTTCAAACTTGATCGTGACAGACCAACAGAAATGCTATTTCAAACTTGATCGTGACAGACCAACAGAAATGCTATTTCAAACTTTATCGTGACAGACCAACAGAAATGCTATTTCAAACTTTATCGTGACAGACCAACAGAAATGCCATTTCAAACTTTATCGTGACAGACACAAGAAAATGCCATTTCAAACTTGATCGTGACAGACACAAGAAAATGCCATTTCAAACTTGATCGTGACAGACACAAGAAAATGCCATTTCAAACTTGATCGTGACAGACACAAGAAAATGCCATTTCAAACTTGATCGTGACAGACACAAGAAAATGCCATTTCAAACTTGATCGTGACAGACACAAGAAAATGCCATTTCAAACTTGATCGTGACAGACACAAGAAAATGCCATTTCAAACTTGATCGTGACAGACACAAGAAAATGCCATTTCAAACTTGATCGTGACAGACACAAGAAAATGCTATTTCAAACTTAAGCGTGAGACACCAACAGAAATGCTATTTACAAACTTGATCGTGACAGACCAAAAAAAATGCCATTTCAAACTTAAGCGTGACAGACACAAGAAAATGCTATTTCAAACTTGATCGTTACAGACCTAAGAAAATGCTATTTCAAACTTGATCGTGACAGACCAAAGAAAATTCTATTTCAAACTTGATCGTGACAGACCAAAGAAAATGCCATTTCAAACTTAAGTGTGACAGACACAAGAAAATGCTATTTCAAACTTGATCGTGACAGACTAAAGAAAATGCTATTTCAAACTTGATCGTGACAGACCAAAGAAAATGCTATTTCAAACTTGATCGTGACAGACCAAAGAAAATGCTATTTCAAACTTGATCGTGACAGACCAAAGAAAATGCTATTTCAAACTTGATCGTGACAGACCAAAGAAAATGCTATTTCAAACTTGATCGTGACAGACCAAAGAAAATGCTATTTCAAACTTGATCGTGACAGACCAAAGAAAATGCTATTTCAAACTTGATCGTGACAGACCAAAGAAAATGCTATTTCAAACTTGATCGTGACAGACCAAAGAAAATGCTATTTCAAACTTGATCGTGACAGACCAAAGAAAATGCTATTTCAAACTTGATCGTGACAGACCAAAGAAAATGCTATTTCAAACTTAAGTGTGCTTGTGGGGAATGTGAATTAAGTTCGATCTTGTGTGTACGGACTTTATGTTGCAAGTTTCGTGAGCTTCTTCCAATCTTAACCTGTCGTTCACTTGTCACTCAGGTTTGAGTTTACAACAGCGTAAATGTCCGTAATGCCATGTTACATGCGAGTGAATGCTTCTTGCCCACTAGTTCGGTTTTCTGAGGATGCAGGGGAAGGACATGGTTCGGTGGGTTTGTGGTGTGCGCCTTCACGACACTTAGTTCTAACTCCCTGCTATTGAGACTGAAGATGGCCAGACTCGAGTCAGCTCTGCGTTGGACACGCTGAACAAAGCTCTGGTTGGATAAACAGATGTACACACATCCCAATTGAGGGTAAGCGAGGAAAAAGCAGGCTGAGAAAGACTTGAAATGACTCGATCAAAGATGATCATGAAGCAATGAGTCACTGAAACCAACGTAAATTGATAGTTTCATGGATCAAGTTGCTTTGTGCCGCCATGGTCAACGTGCAACACACGTCTAATGTGGAAGAGACATCTTAGATAAACGAAGTAGAAGTTGACCACAGTCTGTCATAAATGAACCTACATCTTAGATAAAAAAAGTAGAAGTTGACCACGGTCTGTCATAAATGAACCTACATCTTAGATAAACAAAGTAGAAGTTGACCACGGTCTGTCATAAATGAACCTACATCTTAGATAAACGAAGTAGAAGTTGACCACGGTCTGTCATAAATGAACCTACATCTTAGATAAACGAAGTAGAAGTTGACCACGGTCTGTCATAAATGAACCTACATCTTAGATAAACGAAGTAGAAGTTGACCACGGTCTGTCATAAATGAACCTACATCTTAGATAAACGAAGTAGAAGTTGACCACGGTCTGTCATAAATGAACCTACATCTTAGATAAACGAAGTAAAAGTTGACCACGGTCTGTCATAAATGAACCTACATCTTAGATAAAAAAAGTAGAAGTTGACCACGGTCTGTCATAAATGAATCTGCATCTTAGATAAACGAAGTAGAAGTTGACCACGGTCTGTCATAAATGAACCTACATCTTAGATAAACGAAGTAGAAGTTGACCACGGTCTGTCATAAATGAACCTACATCTTAGATAAACGAAGTAGAAGTTGACCACAGTTTGTCATAAATGAACCTACATCTTAGATAAACAAAGTAGAAGTTGACCACGGTCTGTCATAAATGAACCTACATCTTAGATAAACGAAGTAGAAGTTGACCACGGTCTGTCATAAATGAACCTACATCTTAGATAAAAAAAGTAGAAGTTGACCACGGTCTGTCATAAATGAATCTGCATCTTAGATAAACGAAGTAGAAGTTGACCACGGTCTGTCATAAATGAACCTACATCTTAGATAAAAAAAGTAGAAGTTGACCACGGTCTGTCATAAATGAATCTGCATCTTAGATAAACGAAGTAGAAGTTGACCACGGTCTGTCATAAATGAACCTACATCTTAGATAAAAAAAGTAGAAGTTGACCACGGTCTGTCATAAATGAATCTGCATCTTAGATAAACGAAGTAGAAGTTGACCACGGTCTGTCATAAATGAACCTACATCTTAGATAAACGAAGTAGAAGTTGACCACGGTCTGTCATAAATGAACCTACATCTTAGATAAACAAAGTAGAAGTTGACCACGGTCTGTCATAAATGAACCTACATCTTAGATAAACGAAGTAGAAGTTGACCACAGTCTGTCATAAATGAACCTACATCTTAGATAAAAAAAGTAGAAGTTGACCACGGTCTGTCATAAATGAACCTACATCTTAGATAAACGAAGTAGAAGTTGACCACGGTCTGTCATAAATGAACCTACATCTTAGATAAACGAAGTAGAAGTTGACCACGGTCTGTCATAAATGAACCTACATCTTAGATAAAAAAAGTAGAAGTTGACCACGGTCTGTCATAAATGAATCTGCATCTTAGATAAACGAAGTAGAAGTTGACCACGGTCTGTCATAAATGAACCTACATCTTAGATAAACGAAGTAGAAGTTGACCACGGTCTGTCATAAATGAACCTACATCTTAGATAAACGAAGTAGAAGTTGACCACAGTCTGTCATAAATGAACCTACATCTTAGATAAAAAAAGTAGAAGTTGACCACGGTCTGTCATAAATGAATCTGCATCTTAGATAAACGAAGTAGAAGTTGACCACGGTCTGTCATAAATGAACCTACATCTTAGATAAAAAAAGTAGAAGTTGACCACGGTCTGTCATAAATGAATCTGCATCTTAGATAAACGAAGTAGAAGTTGACCACGGTCTGTCATAAATGAACCTACATCTTAGATAAACAAAGTAGAAGTTGACCACGGTCTGTCATAAATGAACCTACATCTTAGATAAACAAAGTAGAAGTTGACCACGGTCTGTCATAAATGAACCTACATCTTAGATAAACAAAGTAGAAGTTGACCACGGTCTGTCATAAATGAATCTGCATCTTAGATAAACGAAGTAGAAGTTGACCACGGTCTGTCATAAATGAACCTACATCTTAGATAAAAAAAGTAGAAGTTGACCACGGTCTGTCATAAATGAATCTGCATCTTAGATAAACGAAGTAGAAGTTGACCACGGTCTGTCATAAATGAACCTACATCTTAGATAAACGAAGTAGAAGTTGACCACAGTCTGTCATAAATGAACCTACATCTTAGATAAAAAAAGTAGAAGTTGACCACGGTCTGTCATAAATGAACCTACATCTTAGATAAACGAAGTAGAAGTTGACCACAGTCTGTCATAAATGAACCTACATCTTAGATAAAAAAAGTAGAAGTTGACCACGGTCTGTCATAAATGAATCTGCATCTTAGATAAACGAAGTAGAAGTTGACCACGGTCTGTCATAAATGAACCTACATCTTAGATAAAAAAAGTAGAAGTTGACCACGGTCTGTCATAAATGAATCTGCATCTTAGATAAACGAAGTAGAAGTTGACCACGGTCTGTCATAAATGAACCTACATCTTAGATAAAAAAAGTAGAAGTTGACCACAGTCTGTCATAAATGAATCTGCATCTTAGATAAACGAAGTAGAAGTTGACCACGGTCTGTCATAAATGAACCTACATCTTAGATAAAAAAGTAGAAGTTGACCACGGTCTGTCATAAATGAATCTGCATCTTAGATAAACAAAGTAGAAGTTGACCACGGTCTGTCGTAAATGAATCTGCATCTTAGATAAACGAAGTAGAAGTTGACCACGGTCTGTCGTAAATGAATCTGCATCTTAGATAAACGAAGTAGAAGTTGACCACGGTCTGTCATAAATGAATCTGCATCTTAGATAAACGAAGTAGAAGTTGACCACGGTCTGTCATAAATGAACTTACATCTTAGATAAACGAAGTAGAAGTTGACCACGGTCTGTCGTAAATGAATCTGCATCTTAGATAAACGAAGTAGAAGTTGACCACGGTCTGTCATAAATGAATCTGCATCTTAGATAAACGAAGTAGAAGTTGACCACGGTCTGTCATAAATGAACTTACATCTTAGATAAACGAAGTAGAAGTTGACCACGGTCTGTCATAAATGAATCTGCATCTTAGATAAACGAAGTAGAAGTTGACCACGGTCTGTCATAAATGAATCTGCATCTTAGATAAACGAAGTAGAAGTTGACCATGGTCTGTCATAAATGAACTTACATCTTAGATAAAAAAAGTAGAAGTTGACCACGGTCTGTCATAAATGAACCTACATCTTAGATAAACGAAGTAGAAGTTGACCACGGTCTGTCATAAATGAACCTACATCTTAGATAAACGAAGTAGAAGTTGACCACGGTCTGTCATAAATGAACCTACATCTTAGATAAACGAAGTAGAAGTTGACCACGGTCTGTCATAAATGAACCTACATCTTAGATAAACGAAGTAGAAGTTGACCACGGTCTGTCATAAATGAACCTACATCTTAGATAAACAAAGTAGAAGTTGACCACGGTCTGTCATAAATGAACCTACATCTTAGATAAAAAAAGTAGAAGTTGACCACGGTCTGTCATAAATGAACCTACATCTTAGATAAACGAAGTAGAAGTTGACCACGGTCTGTCATAAATGAACCTACATCTTAGATAAAAAAAGTAGAAGTTGACCACGGTCTGTCATAAATGAACCTACATCTTAGATAAAAAAAGTAGAAGTTGACCACGGTCTGTCATAAATGAACCTACATCTTAGATAAAAAAAGTAGAAGTTGACCACGGTCTGTCATAAATGAACCTACATCTTAGATAAAAAAAGTAGAAGTTGACCACGGTCTGTCATAAATGAACCTACATCTTAGATAAAAAAAGTAGAAGTTGACCACGGTCTGTCATAAATGAACCTACATCTTAGATAAAAAAAGTAGAAGTTGACCACGGTCTGTCATAAATGAACCTACATCTTAGATAAACGAAGTAGAAGTTGACCACGGTCTGTCATAAATGAACCTACATCTTAGATAAAAAAAGTAGAAGTTGACCACGGTCTGTCATAAATGAACCTACATCTTAGATAAAAAAAGTAGAAGTTGACCACGGTCTGTCATAAATGAACCTACATCTTAGATAAAAAAAGTAGAAGTTGACCACAGTCTGTCATAAATGAACCTACATCTTAGATAAACGAAGTAGAAGTTGACCACGGTCTGTCATAAATGAACTTACATCTTAGATAAACGAAGTAGAAGTTGACCACGGTCTGTCATAAATGAATCTGCATCTTAGATAAACGAAGTAGAAGTTGACCACGGTCTGTCATAAATGAATCTGCATCTTAGATAAACGAAGTAGAAGTTGACCATGGTCTGTCATAAATGAACTTACATCTTAGATAAAAAAAGTAGAAGTTGACCACGGTCTGTCATAAATGAACCTACATCTTAGATAAACGAAGTAGAAGTTGACCACGGTCTGTCATAAATGAACCTACATCTTAGATAAACGAAGTAGAAGTTGACCACGGTCTGTCATAAATGAACCTACATCTTAGATAAACGAAGTAGAAGTTGACCACGGTCTGTCATAAATGAACCTACATCTTAGATAAACGAAGTAGAAGTTGACCACGGTCTGTCATAAATGAACCTACATCTTAGATAAAAAAAGTAGAAGTTGACCACGGTCTGTCATAAATGAACCTACATCTTAGATAAACGAAGTAGAAGTTGACCACGGTCTGTCATAAATGAACCTACATCTTAGATAAAAAAAGTAGAAGTTGACCACGGTCTGTCATAAATGAACCTACATCTTAGATAAAAAAAGTAGAAGTTGACCACGGTCTGTCATAAATGAACCTACATCTTAGATAAAAAAAGTAGAAGTTGACCACAGTCTGTCATAAATGAACCTACATCTTAGATAAACGAAGTAGAAGTTGACCACGGTCTGTCATAAATGAACCTACCTACTTTTGCAAATACAGGTGGGTCGCGCTTTGTATAATTGACCATGGATTAAGGTTTGTTTCGGCTGACTTTTGAGGTAGGAAATGTACAATTTTTGCATGAGTCCGGCTTTCAAGAACCAAATTGAGTCTGTTTTTTTTTCTTTGTTATTTTAACACCTTCACAGCAAAAACTCGTCTAGCTACAACCACTGTAATTAATTTTTCCATGAGCAAAGTTTCTTTCCACACACTACCGTCTATCTGTGGAACACAATACCACTTGGCTGCTTCCCAGCTGACTACAACATAGTCGTCTTCAAGTCCAATCTAAACAAATTCTTGTTTCACCGTCCTCTTAAGTAATCAAATTTTGCCCAGTTTCAACCATCGTCACCAATCCTCACGGTGTCGCCTCACCGTCCCCCTGACAAACTCATTAACCCTTATCCTCGAGTGGCTTTTGGCCCTTGATAAGTGGTGACTTGTTAGTACACAAAAAAAAGACAGCTTCCAATCGATTGTTGCAAATCAAACCTCATTTTATCGCTTCGTAAGTGCCTAGACTGCGTAAATCACTTTTTTAATGAGCGTGTTTATTTCTCGATGGAGATTAGAAATTAAATGCCATAGGACTCGTACTGCGGTTTGCATTCGCAATAAAAGACGTCATAAAAAGCTTCAGTCTAGTATGTGCGCCATAAGATGTCACGTCAAGTGCCCCCCCCCCCCCACACTTTTTTTCTTTTTACTTTGTTACTAGGGTCATTCATAACCTGTATCGCTTTCAATTTCACTCAATTGGCAGAAAATAAATGGCAGAAGTGGTCTACGTAACTACGTATCGCAAGCCGGACTAGTTTGAAGTCTGAAAATGGGTAAATATGTAACGAGATTACCCCGAGGTGATCGAAAAAGGATAGCGAATAAGAATTATCATCTAGTGCAGGGGCGGGTAACCTTTTCAGAGTGAGGGGCAGGTAACCTTTTCAGAGTGAGGGTCAGATGAGACTTTTGGAAGAAGATCGCGGGCCGGAGTGAAAAACGAAATCTCAGAATTACCATATTTTGTTTACATGAATAAATTGTACAAAAATTGCATTGAACACTCTACAAATCTGATATTTTTTCTCAAGAGACTTCTGTATGTGATGTTATAAAGAGCCATTTTGGAATCATAAAAAATAATGACGGGGGAAGTAGCAAGTTGATCCAGCATTCGTTTTGACACACCTCACATAAGTTCTCTGTTTTATGCCCTTTCCTCGTCTCTCGTTTCCTCTTTGCCTCTCTCTTTCTCTCTTTCTCTTTTTATCTCAGGCCAAGGATTTGAAATTAATAGTTAAAGAAAAATGAAGTATACATGCATCATCGCTCGCTAATATTCATACATTTTTATCCCATTGTAAATCTTAATTGAAACCTACTTTTACGTCTATGTCACAAAATGATATGAGTTTTACTGGGAGGTCTGCGGGCCTGATTGCAATAATAAAGCATAGCAGGGTGGCGGGCCGGACGCTAAGCCTTTGCGGGCCGGATGTGGCCCACGGGCCGGAGGTTGGCCGCCCCTGATCTAGACGATAACATGATGCGAATAGGTGTCGTGTTTGGAATGCGACTGTGATTATTTTGATAATTTCAAGACTAAAATTTAAATTTTAACCATTGTATTTATTTTGAAGTATGCCGGTTGAGGAATGCATCGAAAACAATTGCCGAATTATGTTTCTGAATTTTCGAGATGAGGATTGATAATTTGTATTATTTGACGCAACGGATAAAAGTGCTAAGTGATAATCAGTTATAAATAACAGTCTTCTGGAGGTTGAAGGTTCGATACTCAGTACGGACGATACTAAGAAAACATTTTTTTTTTTTTTTTAACATATTTCGCCCCAAACAAGGCAGGCCGCCACTGTAGACGTAAGGGGTTACTGAGAATTAGGGTGTAAGTTTTGGGTGTCATCCTAAGTTAGGAACCGTGTAGAGAGATGTCTGTTTACATTAGTTTTAAACCTCTGCATGTCGGTACTGTCGGGGAAACAGGGAGCAGGGAGGGAGTTCCAGAGGCTGGCAGCACGAGGAAAGAAGCTATTGGAGTAGAAGGCTCTCCGGCACCTGGGGACCTCCACAGTGAATGGATGGGATTTACAGAATTATTTAAGACTTCTACCCGGTCATGGCTGACGGAACTAAAGTAAGCTAGCCTTGTAGATTGAATAAAGGGTTTTGTTTGAAATTCCATACAGATTCGAGAGTTCGACAAGACGCACCAGGTCGGAGGTTACATCGGCCGAGACGTTGTGAGAATAACATTCAAGATGAGAACAGTAGTCCGAATAATAAAATGGTATTATTACATTATCGATTGAGAGGGAATCGAGAAAAAGATCCGAACACACTGTAACTAAAAGGCGGAGTGTGCTAAAAAGCGGAGTGTGCTAAAAAGCGGAGTGTGCTAAAAAGCGGAGTGTGCTAAAAAGCGGAGTGTGCTAAAAAGCGGAGTGTGCTAAAAAGTGGAGTGTGCTAAAAAGCGGAGTGTGCTAAAAGGCGGAGTGTGCTAAAAGGAATGTCGACACGCAGTGAATGCAGGCGCTGATACACTTTTGGTTGGGAAACGTAGAAAAATATAATTGTCATTTTAATCATCTAAACTTGTGGATTTTGAAGGTATCATTTTTGTCTGTTTATAAAACTTTAAAAGGTCAGGGGTGAGTCTCGGGTAACACCTGCGATATTCGGGGTAACTTGGGTTGAATTTAAAACGTAATAATCTTAAAAGGGACTTTATTTATATTAGGGGTGGGACATAATGGGTGAAAGTTTCAGATTCATGCGAGTAGTATTTTTTTGTGTTCATTTATACATAAATAACACTAAACAATCAAACATTTTGAAAATTTTGCAAAATTCAGAAGGGGTGGGACATAATGGGTGAAAATTTCAGATTCATGCGAGTAGTATTTTTTTGTGTTCATTCATACATAAATAACACTAAACAATCAAACATTTTGAAAATTTTGCAAAATTCAGAAGGTGCAGGCCAAAAATAGCCGTTAGGGCTCCACGGGACTCAAAATCCATCATTTTTCGGTGAGAAAGTGGTTTCATGCGACATTGCAGGTCCTAAAACATCCTCAAAAGCTATGAATGGATATAGATGGTTAAATCTGATATAGTACTTTAATTTAGGACCATTTTCAAGCTGTGAAAGGGTTTTCATGAATGTAAAATAGTCAAAAACTAGTGGCCTGCACCTTCTGAATTTTGCAAAAATTTCAAAATGTTTGATTGTTTAGTGTTATTTATGTATAAATGAACAAAAAAAAATACTATTCGCATGAATCTGAAATTTTCACTCATTACCTCCAACCCCTAATGAAATTTTCACCCATTACGTCGTCCCACCCCTATTATAAAATGCATTGACATAGTAACCCTGCCATACAACACAATTATAACCCTGCCTTGTAACAAGGCATATCAACATCCCTCGGAACAGAATAAGATGACTAGGCGCAGCTGTAATAATCAGTGGCCATTTTTCGTTTTCTTACACCAGACGAAGATGGATGCGGATCAGCTGTTGCGAGAGTTACCTTTGAGTCACGTTTTTTTGTGAAGGTTTTATTTTTTTTCCTTTTTCTAAAAATATAATCCTCAAACATACTGGTAACCGCATTTCCAAGAACTTCTTGCACTAGCTTAGCACCAAAGGATAGGATCATGATAGCAGAATAAATACTACACTATCCCCTCCCCACAAAAAAAAGAAGGTAATCCCTGGGAGGACGGTATGATGACTATAAAAAAGATATTATACTACCCCCCCCCCCCCCCCCCCACCCCCTAAAGGAAGAGAAAATGTCTGGGAGGATGGTCATGTGACAATGGAACAGATACTATTATCCCCCAAAGAGGAGGTAATGCATAGGAGGATGGTCTCATGGCAACAGAGCAGATGCTACCCCACATCCCTAATTGTGCATTGAAAAATAGTACATTAATCTGTAATAGTATAGTAAACTGGATTGAGCATTACAAGATAGTGAAATAGTACAATTAATAGAAGTAATAGTATAGTTTGGTTTCAGACAGACAGATACGAAATCTCCATTATTAATAAAAGTACAATAGTACAACTAATAGAAGTAATAGTATAGTTTTGGCTTCAGACTGACAGATACCAAATCTCCATTAGTAATAGAAGTAATAGTATAGTTTTGGCTTCAGACTGACAGATACCAAATCTCCATTAGTAATAGAAGTAATAGTATAGTTTTGGCTTCAGACTGACAGATACGAAATCTCCATTAGTAATAGAAGTAATAGTATAGTTTTGGCTTCAAACAGACAGATACCAAATCTCTATTAGTAACAAAAGTACAATTAATAGAAGTAATAGTACAGTTTGGTTTCAGACAGACAGATACGAAATCTCCATTAAAAATAGATGAGCAGATTAGTAATAGAAGCAGAAGTAGAGGTTCGGCTTCAGACTCCATCATTATTGATTGATAATCAGATGTGAACGTCTCACTGAACTTGCGAATAATGTCCGATATGATTGATTTATTTTTAATTCCGTTGTCTGTTTTGTTCCAGGAAGGGGAGACGGAAAGACAAAGATTCTCCAACGCCACTTGTCCAAGATGAACAACGACAGTATTTACAAGACAGCTGTGTCCAGGAGCGAATTATTCAAGCCGATTTTGAAAAAATTGTTGAGATTCCACTTTGTTTGGATTATTGTGAATGGTTAGCAACTCATGGTAAGTCTGCAAGATTTTCGTCTTTATTACGAGTTAATTCCCGAACGAATAATCAAAGGGCAATAACTCTTCAAACTAATTGATTTGCGTTATTTCCTATGACCTCTTTTTCAGGTTGCCACCTCTGGACACTCGGGGGTGACTTTCAAGATAGCCGTCTGACCACTGAGACGCAGTGACAAACTTTCATATTAAATCCATGTGAAGCATTCAAATCACTTTTTGTAAATTATTATTATTATTATTATTATTATTATTATTATTATTATTATTATTATCATCATGATCATCATCATCATCATCATCTTGTCTCAAGCTTGAGGTTAGACGTTTCGTGAATGACTTCCAACTTTTCCTGTCTGTTGCCATTTCGTTTGTGCCGATCTGCCAGGATCAGGTCGTCATCAACTGATTTCCTTCCATGTCTTAAGCAGCCTACACCGTGGCTTTGGGCCATCAACATCGATGTGGGACACACTTCGGAGCATTTCAGATGACTGACGGTAGGCGACGTGGCCAAACCAGTTGAGGAGTCGTTGTGCAACATATTTTTCCATGGATGCCGGTAGAGTGAGACTGGCAATTTTCTTCATCCGATTCGCAGCATTGTTGTCCATAAAAGGGTTTTGTTTTCCTTTCATTTGACGAACCTTTTCGTTACAAAAATACTTTCTCACTGGCAAAACAGGCACACTAATATATACGCACATTTTCATGCCTATCCCATTTACACACATGTAAACGCACACGGCGCCAGCCGAAATTAACATGTCCATTATTACATGTTTTACGAAAGTTGATATAAATGTTAGACTGGGACGTTGTTTTTAATTCTGCATCCCAATCAGAAACCGTTATTGATCATGATTATGTCTGATAATAACAGCTGTTATCGGTGTAATAACAGACCAAAAATAATCAATGGACGAAATATGAAACTTAATGCGTTTATTAAAACGATTTGCAGATTGGATGATGATTTAAAAGTCGATGGATGCAAAATGATTGTCTGGCATCCTGCAAGGCACATTTGTTTAAAATCTGAAACTGTCATGGCCGACCTTGTTTTCAAGGGCAGATCACTCCTCTGCCCGTTCATGGAAGGCAAGGCAGATATCTGTTGTCTGCATATTATTTTAAGATGGATGAAGTAGGTGACTGCCTAACACTTACCTACTTCATTTTGCCGCTGATAGCATGAGGGCAAAGGGTAACTTTAACCATTTTTTTGGTCCCCCAATTTATAAAATCGGAGGACTTATGTTTTGAGGCATGTCCGTCCGGATTTTTCTCCGCAACCATCCATTAAATTTCTCTGAAATTTTGCATGAAGTTGTAACTTTGGTCAGGTTAGAAAGTGACATTCTCCGATTTTTGAAAAAAATATGGTTAGCCGCCCCAGGGGGTCAAAAGGCCCCGAAATGGCAAAAAATGACATTTTTTGCCCCATAGCTTTTCATCCATCCATTCAATTTCTCTGAAACTTGGCCAAAATGTAGAGGCAATTGTTCCTAATAGAAAATAAGTATCGCTGACCTTGGAAAAAAATCTGGTTCACGCCCCCAGGGGGTCAAAAGCCCCCAAAATGGCAAAAAATGACCCTTTTCTCCCATAGCGTTTGATCCATCCATTCAATTTTTCTGAAACTTAGCCAAAATATAGAGGCAATTATTCTGGATATAAAATGAGCATCCTTGACCTCAGAAAAATTCTGTTTCGCGCCCCCAGGGGGTTAAAGGTGGGTCAAAAATGCCCCAAATTGCCCAAATTTATTGCATTTTACACTCGCCACATCGAGTCACATACAGAGGGGGACCATGCACGTGCGGCTTGTTATTATTAAATTACTAAGAATCACCACATGTGGTACTTACTAATCCAAAGAATTTTAATTTTTTTCTTATTTTTAAATTTTTTTGCAATAACAATTTTTGCAATCTCAAATTCCACTGTTAAATAAACAAGTAAAATTAAATTGCGTCATTTTCCAATTCTGCTGCTTGCTGAAAGTTTATTTTCTCTTGACAAATTAACTGCTAAAATAATTTTTATTTGATTCTTTATTCTTCATCTCTCCCCCCCCCCACTCTCTCTCTCTTCAAATATGTTCATTACAAAATTAATCCACCAGAATGCATTCTGTGTTCGTAAAAAAATGCAGCTATTAATCCAGGCTGACTGGAAACAATGGCGGGATGAACAAAAAAAAATTGGTGTTATTTCAGAGTTTCCTTCTCCCAGATTATTGCTCCCCACCCCCAAGATTCTTATTATAGATCTTCCAAGATGCACACTCCCCAGATTTATTTTTCCCTTGACCAGTCCCCAAATGGTACTTATCTTGGAGGACACCACCCTATCCCAAAGAATCCATCCCCCATAAGAACTGACTCACTTGTTTTCGACTTTTATCCGGAAAACCTGTTCATACTTTACTAATCCTAACCCTAACCCTAATCCTAACCCCCATTTAGCATTTTATTTTGTTGCTTCATTTTTCTTTATTTTGGGGTTAAGGTTTAGATATCCCGCTCCCAAGCATTCGTGAAATTGTACAGACTTTGTGAATAAAATCATCCGAACCATCTGGTGATATTTTAAGTAGTTTAGCCGAGAGAGGAAAATCAAGAAGAGAATTTTGAGAGAGAAAAAAGGAGGAGGAGAATTGAAAACAGGAGGAGGAGGAGAATTGAAAAGAGGAGGAGGAGAAGAATTGAAAACAGGAGGAGGAGGATTGAAAACAGGAGGAGGAGGAGGATTGAAAACAGGAGGAGGAAGAGGATTGAAAACAAGAGGAGGAGGAGGAGAATTGAAAACAGGAGGAGGAGGAGGATTGAAAACAAGAGGAGGAGGAGGAGGAGGATTGAAAACAGGAGGAGGATTGAAAACAGGAGGAGGAGGAGGAGGATTGAAAACAGGAGGAGGAGGAGGAGGATTGAAAACAGGAGGAGGAGGAGGAGGAGGATTGAAAACAAGAGGAGGAGGAGGAGAATTGAAAACAGGAGGAGGAGGAGGAGGATTGAAAACAGGAGGAGGAGGAGGAGGAGGATTGAAAACAAGAGGAGGAGGAGGAGAATTGAAAACAGGAGGAGGAGGAGAATTGAAAACAGGAGGAGGAGGATTGAAAACAGGAGGAGGAGGAGGAAGAGGATTGAAAACAGGAGGAGAATTGAAAACAGGAGGAGAATTGAAAACAGGAGGAGGAGGAGAATTGAAAACAGGAGGAGGAGGAGAATTGAAAACAGGAGGAGGAGGAGGAGGAGAATTGAAAACAGGAGGAGGAGGATTGAAAACAGGAGGAGGAGGAGGAGGAGGAAGAGAATTGAAAACAGGAGGAGGAGGATTGAAAACAGGAGGAGGAGGAGGAGAATTGAAAACAGGAGGAGGAGGAGAATTGAAAACAGGAGGAGGAGGATTGAAAACAGGAGGAGGAGGAGAATTGAAAACAGGAGGAGGAGGAGAATTGAAAACAGGAGGAGGAGGATTGAAAACAGGAGGAGGAGGAGGATTGAAAACAGGAGGAGGAGGAGAATTGAAAATAGGAGGAGGAGGAGAATTGAAAACAGGAGGAGGAGGAGAATTGAAAACAAGAGGAGGAGGAGGAGAATTGAAAAAGGAGGAGGAAGAGGATTGAAAAAGGAGGAGGAGGAGGAAGAATATTGAAAAAGGAGGAGGAGGAGGAAGAAGATTGAAAAAGGAGGAGGAGGAGGAGGAAGAGGATTGAAAAGATGAGGAGGAGGATTGAAAACAGGAGGATGGGGGAAGAGGAGGAACAGGATGAAGAAAATCAAAGAAAAGAGGAGGAGGCAGAAGAAAAAATTCTGAAAGGTTTTTCATGAATATTTTGAAAAAAAAATTCTGAAAGGTTTTTCATGAATATTTTGAAAAAATTCTGAATGGGATTTTTCATAAAATACTGGCATTGTTCGTTGGTCATTAGTTTGGTCGAATTGTTACAACTGACTGGCAATAAGACTAAAAAATAATACGAAGCCAATTAGTATTTGAATTGTTGATGACATTGTACAAACAAAACGTAATTATCTTGCATGTCTGTCTGTGTGTCTCGTCCTTTCTGTATACGGACACACATTTGGACTCTGGTTACTCTCGTGACAATATTTGGACAGGATAAAGTTACAAAAATATTATCAAGTGACTAAAATACTCGACCAGCACTCCTTTCCTTAAATCCCCCCCCCCTCCCAAAGCAAATTATCGCAGAGCAAATCAGATCAACTTGATCTCCACTCCCTTACCTAACCCTAAACTCCCTCCTACCAAACCAAATTTGGTATGATGAAACAACGATCCCCATTTCTCTGTTGGATGTAGATATGAATCTGAATCCATTAAACTCTGCAGATCAACAAGTTAGTTGAAATCTTATATTTTCATCTACTCGTTATTTTTAATTGACCTTTGTTTTTGAAAAGTCTCATCCGGTTACTTGATTGAAAGGTCATCTACATCAGAGGTCACACTGTCCCCCTCTCACCATTTTTTTTTTTTTTTTTCAACTAACTCTAATTTTTTTTTTTTTTTCAACTAACTCTAATTTTTTTTTTTTTTTCAACTAACTCTAATTTTTTTTTTTTTTCAACTAACTCTAATTTTTTTTTTTTTTTCAACTAACTCTAATTTTTTTTTTTTTTCAACTAACTCTAATTTTTTTTTTTTTTCAACTAACTCTAATTTTTTTTTTATTAAATTAATCTCTACTCGCGGGACCGCAGAAATTTCACTGTTGTATCTTTCATCTTTTGTATATTGCTGCCGTGCATTCTATGGATCTCCGGCGCGAATGCAGACCTCACAATACTGAAATATACTTATCTAAATACTCTGGTTAATGTAGTTTCAGAATATATCTGGTTATATGTTTCTATCTTCAGCAAATGTTGAGATTGCCATCAAAAACAGTTTCTTTCAAAAATGTGAATAAAAATTGTGTATAGGCGATAATTTTTTTTTTTTAAAGAATATACATGATAAACATTTTGGAGTTAAAATCAGTTAAGTATAACGTAGTAATAGGAAAAAAACAAACACATTTTAACACTTTTGCGTTATTAGCGCTACAAAAAACGATCTTGGCTTTGTGGGCGATACAAAAAACGATCTTGGCTTTGTGGGCGATACAAAAAACGATCTTGGCTTGGTGAGCGATACAAAAAACGATCTTGGCTTTGTGGGCGATACAAAAAACGATCTTGGCTTTGTGAGCGCTACAAAAAACGATCTTGGCTTGGTGAGCGATACAAAAAACGATCTTGGCTTTGTGGGCGATACAAAAAACGATCTTGGCTTTGTGAGCGATACAAAAAACGATCTTGGCTTTGTGAGCGATACAAAAAACGATCTTGGCTTTGTGAGCGATACAAAAAACGATCTTGGCTTTGTGGGCGATACAAAAAACGATCTTGGCTTTGTGAGCGATACAAAAAACGATCTTGGCTTTGTGGGCGATACAAAAAACGATCTTGGCTTTGTGAGCGATACAAAAAACGATCTTGGCTTTGTGAGCGATACAAAAAACGATCTTGGCTTTGTGAGCGATACAAAAAACGATCTTGGCTTTGTGGGCGATACAAAAAACGATCTTGGCTTTGTGAGCGATACAAAAAACGATCTTGGCTTTGTGGGCGATACAAAAAACGATCTTGGCTTTGTGAGCGATACAAAAAACGATCTTGGCTTTGTGAGCGATACAAAAAACGATCTTGGCTTTGTGAGCGATACAAAAAACGATCTTGGCTTTGTGAGCGATACAAAAAACGATCTTGGCTTTGTGAGCGATACAAAAAACGATCTTGGCTTTGTGGGCGATACAAAAAACGATCTTGGCTTTGTGAGCGATACAAAAAACGATCTTGGCTTTGTGGGCGATACAAAAAACGATCTTGGCTTTGTGAGCGATACAAAAAACGATCTTGGCTTTGTGGGCGATACAAAAAACGATCTTGGCTTTGTGAGCGATACAAAAAACGATCTTGGCTTTGTGAGCGATACAAAAAACGATCTTGGCTTTGGGAGCGCTACAAAAAACGATCTTGGCTTTGTGGGCGCTACAAAAAACGATCTTGGCTTTGGGAGCGATACAAAAAACGATCTTGGCTTTGTGAGCGCTACAAAAAACGATCTTGGCTTTGTGAGCGATACAAAAAACGATCTTGGCTTTGTGGGCGATACAAAAAACGATCTTGGCTTTGTGAGCGATACAAAAAACGATCTTGGCTTTGTGAGCGATACAAAAAACGATCTTGGCTTTGTGAGCGATACAAAAAACGATCTTGGCTTTGGGAGCGATACAAAAAACGATCTTGGCTTTGTGGGCGATACAAAAAACGATCTTGGCTTTGTGGGCGATACAAAAAACGATCTTGGCTTTGTGAGCGATACAAAAAACGATCTTGGCTTTGTGGGCGATACAAAAAACGATCTTGGCTTTGTGAGCGATACAAAAAACGATCTTGGCTTTGTGAGCGATACAAAAAACGATCTTGGCTTTGTGGGCGATACAAAAAACGATCTTGGCTTTGTGAGCGATACAAAAAACGATCTTGGCTTTGTGGGCGATACAAAAAACGATCTTGGCTTTGTGGGCGATACAAAAAACGATCTTGGCTTTGTGAGCGATACAAAAAACGATCTTGGCTTTGTGAGCGATACAAAAAACGATCTTGGCTTTGTGGGCGATACAAAAAACGATCTTGGCTTTGTGAGCGATACAAAAAACGATCTTGGCTTTGTGAGCGATACAAAAAACGATCTTGGCTTTGTGAGCGATACAAAAAACGATCTTGGCTTTGTGGGCGATACAAAAAACGATCTTGGCTTTGTGAGCGATACAAAAAACGATCTTGGCTTTGTGGGCGATACAAAAAACGATCTTGGCTTTGTGAGCGATACAAAAAACGATCTTGGCTTTGTGAGCGATACAAAAAACGATCTTGGCTTTGTGAGCGATACAAAAAACGATCTTGGCTTTGTGAGCGATACAAAAAACGATCTTGGCTTTGTGAGCGATACAAAAAACGATCTTGGCTTTGTGGGCGATACAAAAAACGATCTTGGCTTTGTGAGCGATACAAAAAACGATCTTGGCTTTGTGGGCGATACAAAAAACGATCTTGGCTTTGTGAGCGATACAAAAAACGATCTTGGCTTTGTGGGCGATACAAAAAACGATCTTGGCTTTGTGAGCGATACAAAAAACGATCTTGGCTTTGTGAGCGATACAAAAAACGATCTTGGCTTTGGGAGCGCTACAAAAAACGATCTTGGCTTTGTGGGCGCTACAAAAAACGATCTTGGCTTTGGGAGCGATACAAAAAACGATCTTGGCTTTGTGAGCGCTACAAAAAACGATCTTGGCTTTGTGAGCGATACAAAAAACGATCTTGGCTTTGTGGGCGATACAAAAAACGATCTTGGCTTTGTGAGCGATACAAAAAACGATCTTGGCTTTGTGAGCGATACAAAAAACGATCTTGGCTTTGTGAGCGATACAAAAAACGATCTTGGCTTTGGGAGCGATACAAAAAACGATCTTGGCTTTGTGGGCGATACAAAAAACGATCTTGGCTTTGTGGGCGATACAAAAAACGATCTTGGCTTTGTGAGCGATACAAAAAACGATCTTGGCTTTGTGGGCGATACAAAAAACGATCTTGGCTTTGTGAGCGATACAAAAAACGATCTTGGCTTTGTGAGCGATACAAAAAACGATCTTGGCTTTGTGGGCGATACAAAAAACGATCTTGGCTTTGTGAGCGATACAAAAAACGATCTTGGCTTTGTGGGCGATACAAAAAACGATCTTGGCTTTGTGGGCGATACAAAAAACGATCTTGGCTTTGTGAGCGATACAAAAAACGATCTTGGCTTTGTGAGCGATACAAAAAACGATCTTGGCTTTGTGAGCGATACAAAAAACGATCTTGGCTTTGTGAGCGATACAAAAAACGATCTTGGCTTTGGGAGCGATACAAAAAACGATCTTGGCTTTGTGAGCGATACAAAAAACGATCTTGGCTTGGTGAGCGCTACAAAAAACGATCTTGGCTTTGTGAGCGATACAAAAAACGATCTTGGCTTTGTGAGCGCTACAAAAAACGATCTTGGCTTTGTGAGCGATACAAAAAACGATCTTGGCTTGGTGAGCGCTACAAAAAACGATCTTGGCTTTGTGAGCGCTACAAAAAACGATCTTGGCTTTGTGGGCGATACAAAAAACGATCTTGGCTTTGTGAGCGCTACAAAAAACGATCTTGGCTTTGTGAGCGATACAAAAAACGATCTTGGCTTTGTGAGCGATACAAAAAACGATCTTGGCTTTGTGAGCGATACAAAAAACGATCTTGGCTTGGTGAGCGATACAAAAAACGATCTTGGCTTTGTGAGCGCTACAAAAAACGATCTTGGCTTTGTGAGCGATACAAAAAACGATCTTGGCTTTGTGAGCGATACAAAAAACGATCTTGGCTTTGTGAGCGATACAAAAAACGATCTTGGCTTGGTGAGCGCTACAAAAAACGATCTTGGCTTTGTGAGCGCTACAAAAAACGATCTTGGCTTTGTGAGCGATACAAAAAACGATCTTGGCTTTGTGAGCGATACAAAAAACGATCTTGGCTTTGGGAGCGATACAAAAAACGATCTTGGCTTTGGGAGCGCTACAAAAAACGATCTTGGTTTTGTGGGCGATACAAAAAACGATCTTGGCTTTGTGAGCGCTACAAAAAACGATCTTGGCTTTGTGGGCGATACAAAAAACGATCTTGGCTTTGTGAGCGCTACAAAAAACGATCTTGGCTTTGTGAGCGATACAAAAAACGATCTTGGCTTTGTGAGCGATACAAAAAACGATCTTGGCTTTGTGAGCGATACAAAAAACGATCTTGGCTTGGTGAGCGATACAAAAAACGATCTTGGCTTTGTGAGCGCTACAAAAAACGATCTTGGCTTTGTGAGCGATACAAAAAACGATCTTGGCTTTGTGAGCGATACAAAAAACGATCTTGGCTTTGTGAGCGATACAAAAAACGATCTTGGCTTGGTGAGCGCTACAAAAAACGATCTTGGCTTTGTGAGCGCTACAAAAAACGATCTTGGCTTTGTGAGCGATACAAAAAACGATCTTGGCTTTGTGAGCGATACAAAAAACGATCTTGGCTTTGTGAGCGATACAAAAAACGATCTTGGCTTTGGGAGCGATACAAAAAACGATCTTGGCTTTGGGGGCGCTACAAAAAACGATCTTGGCTTTGTGAGCGATACAAAAAACGATCTTGGCTTTGTGGGCGATACAAAAAACGATCTTGGCTTTGGGAGCGCTACAAAAAACGATCTTGGCTTTGGGAGCGCTACAAAAAACGATCTTGGCTTTGGGAGCGATACAAAAAACGATCTTGGCTTTGTCGGCGATACAAAAAACGATCTTGGCTTTGTGAGCGATACAAAAAACGATCTTGGCTTTGGGAGCGCTACAAAAAACGATCTTGGCTTTGTGAGCGATACAAAAAACGATCTTGGCTTTGGGAGCGATACAAAAAACGATCTTGGCTTTGGGAGCGATACAAAAAACGATCTTGGCTTTGGGAGCGATACAAAAAACGATCTTGGCTTTGTGAGCGATACAAAAAACGATCTTGGCTTTGTGAGCGATACAAAAAACGATCTTGGCTTTGTGGGCGATACAAAAAACGATCTTGGCTTTGTGGGCGATACAAAAAACTGGAATGTAAATTATGTGTAGTGAAACAAAGTAAAGTCTTTTAGTGAATCATAAAAATAGTTTATTTAAAATATTTAAGTATTTATAAAAATATTTCTTTCACGTTTATTTTTATATCACAGATAATTTTATTTTTTCATATCAGATAATTTAATTTTTTATGTCATAGATAATTTTCTTTTTATATCATAGATTATTTTATTTTTATATCATAGATAATTTTATTTTTATATCATAGATAATTTTATTTTCATGTCATAGATAATTTTATTTTCATGTCATAGATAATTTTTTTTTTATCTCAGATCATTTTATTTTTATATCAGATAATTTTATTTTTATCTCAGATAATTTAATTTTTAATCATAGATAATTTTCTTTTTACATCATAGATAATTTTATTTTTATATCATAGATAATTTTCTTTTTATATCATAGATTATTTTATTTTTATATCATAGATCATTTTATTTTTATATCATAGATCATTTTATTTTTATATCATAGATCATTTTATTTTTATATCATAGATAATTTTATTTTAATGTCATAGATCATTTTATTTTTATGTCATAGATCATTTTATTTTTATGTCATAGATCATTTTATTTTTATGTCATAGATCATTTTATTTTTATGTCATAGATCATTTTATTTTTATGTCATAGATCATTTTATTTTTATATCATAGATAATTTTATTTTTATGTCATAGATAATTTTATTTTTATATCATAGATAATTTTATTTTAATGTCATAGATAATTTTATTTTTATATCATAGATCATTTTATTTTTTCATTATAGATAATTTTATTTTTTACATCATAGATAATTTTATTTTTATATCATAGATCGTTTATTTAAAAACAAATATTAAAATATTTTTAATGATGAAAGTGCTTACTCCGTTTCACGTAAAGTACATCTCATTCCAACTTTTACCTAATAACCCACTTCCGGTTCAAGTTACGTTAAAGTATGACGCCATCTTTAAAACAACGTTGATTATGCTAGCATATTTACTCATGTTTAAACGTGTTTTTCTTCCGATTTCATTGCGTAATACTAAATATATTTTAACTCGAAATGGTCCATCATGGCATAATCTTGAAAACAAACAAAAAAAAACACCAAAATCATTTCATCAATATACACAATTTTTTTTTCTCAACAATATTTTTTTTACTCAACAATATTTTTTTCTCAACAATATTTTTTTTTCTCAACAATATTTTTTTTCTCAACAATATTTTTTTCTCAACAATATTTTTTTCTCAACAATATTTTTTTCTCAACAATATTTTTTTCTCAACAATATTTTTTTTCAACAATATTTTATTCTCAACAATATTTTTTTCTCAACAATATTTTTTCATTTTCTCAAGAATATTTTATTTCAACAATATTTTTTCCTCAACAATATTTTTTTCTCTCAACAATATTTTTTCTCAAACCCTTGTGTTACGAACATGTATGTGTGCATCCAGTTCACAGTCTGTGACCGTCCCGCTCGCTGTGTCGGTCCAAAATTGTTGTTCGATTCACTCAGTGCTGCAACAAAGGAATTCTCCCTCCAAACAAAACTACAACTCCAGTTTTAAAACAATCATTTAGGTTACACGTGGTACTCGTTCTCTGAACAACAGACTTGCAGCTGAAAGATTTTTACCCGGCCAAATCAAAACATAAATCCAATCAACACAAATTTTTTTTCTAAGAGCCCCAAATACGAATCTTACTTGGAAAGGTACACAGATCTCCTCACCCTATAATGTTCAACTCTGACTGCTTCATACCCCGGAGGGCAGGCTATAACTGGCCTCCCCTTCCCATTTCCTGGAATATATTCACCTTCGACCGGAAATCCTAACTGCTCGGATATCCACTGGAGATAACGGCTAGACAGTGTCCACTCAAAAGGGTTTATCTCCAGACGATCTTGGAAGTTCTTTAGAGATTTACTGGTTGAAGAGCTGAGCGCAGCAAGAATAGTGCGCCGCAAAAATCAGCCACGTGCACAATTGCCAAACGATAATGTATGCCCGATTTTGTGATAGGACGTGTGGATCTCAAATTGGACTGTTTTCTCGTATGAGAACCCACAAATGAAGCCCCTGGAAACCCGTATACTCAATTCGAGTGACAGCAATGATGATGATGATAATTCTGGTAGATTTAATTTTATTAAATTAGTTTTTAAAATCATATTTTAAAAAGTTGTTTTATTTTACGCTATTGCGTTTTTGATAAAAAAAAATTAATTAAAAAAAAAATGTGTCAGTCACATCGAGGCGAGAAACACACACAAACACACGAAAAGTAATCATATAATTTTATTAATTTTGTTAGCGATTAGATGAAAAGCAATATTTCTTTTAGAATTACGATCCCATATTCACTGAAAATTGCACAGATGTAAGTTCTTCGCTTTTATAGCGGAATTCCGTTTTTTTGTTGTTTTTTTTTTTAAAACTCAGAAAAAGTGGATTTCCACTTAAATCGCTAGAGCCGCCCATAGATGTCAGTTCTCCGCTTTCTTGGTTGAAATCCGCTTTTTTATTTTTAAGTAAGAAAAAGTTGACTTCTGTCAAATCGCTAGAGCCTTACCTCCTTATTTTTTTGTCGCTATTTGGCTGGATTTTATTTCTCTTCCTTCCGCTGTCTCACTTTATCTTTTTTTTTCTTTTCCTGTCTTTCCTCGCTACATCTTGTCTTCCTTCCCTTCAGTTTTCCTCTTATGACAGTTTAAAAAATAAAACTGAAAATATAAATTTTTTTTTCGTGAAGTCTAAGACTTCAAACGATTCATGAGGGGGTAGGGCAGTTAGATGACTTTTGTTTCATCAAAAAATGACTTCTTGTCTCCCCCCCCCCCCCTTCACATGCACACTCAGTTTCTTTTAATTTTGACTTTAGTTGTAAACTGATTAGAATTGTCTCGGCAAAAAGTTCTTGTTTCTTGCACTGCCTTTTCTCCACATACATATTTAGATGTGGTTGCCAATTTTAGGTTTGTGAGTCGGGTTTAAATCTGGAAGAGAATCAGAATGACGAACTTACTTGGAAGAGTAATACGTCTGGCCGAATCTGACTGAAATAGAAATGTTACATAAGCAAAAAGGGATCACCATTCTTCCACACAAAATAATAACAGCTCCACAACTAAAGAGATATGTACTTTTATTTGCGGGAACACAGGAACAAAATCATCATCAGAGTTTTAGTATCAAGATCTGTTACCGGTCATGAACTCCCTTGTGGAATTCAGAAATAATCACACCCCACATTAAGTGTCGCATCAAGGCCTCATCTAGAGGCAAGTCAATCACAAATACCCTTAATAATACTTACCTGGAAGAGGCTTTAGTTATTAGATTGTTGGTTGGAAGAATGTCAGGATGAAGATAGCCATTTGGTCAAGTCGGCCGTGTTTGGGTTAGGTTAGGGTTAGGGTTAAGTATCTGACTGGAATTGAATAAGAAAAAGGGTCACCATCTTCCAAGGAAAACACCAACATCTCCACTAAAGTATAAACTTTAGGTTTGTGAGTCGGGGTTTAAATCGGGAAGAAAATCAGAATAACGAACTTACTTGGAAGAGTAATACGTCTGGCCGAATCTGACTGAAATAGAAATGTTACATAAGCAAAAAGGAATCACCATTCTTCCACATAAAATAATAACGGCTCCACAACTAAATAGATATGCAGTTTTATTTGCGGGAACACAGGAGAAAAATGAAGGTTGTACAATGGGTTGATTAATGTTGACAAGACGAAATAACGTTATCCTGGAGCTCCTTGACTCGTTTACCGCAGGCCTAGTAGAGAGCGCAGGGTATAAATCTTGTCTGTTTGAAAGTAAGACTGGAACGGAATCGTTCTGTTCATCACGTGGCTTGGTTTCTGCACCAAGACGATTCATCGCGTATGAATCTTATTGGGCATAGACGTGTTGCTTGTCCATGCGGTGAAGAGGCGACGGTTACATAATCCTCAGGCCGAATCACAATTTTACCACTGATCACGTAGACCGATATAAAATAGTTTGCTCATGTAACTGCTACACACACACAAGTGGGGGGGGGGGCCCTCCGGGGGGGGGTGTGGAAATTCACTTCGATTTCAGCTTGTTTTGCCATTGAAATTGGTCCCCTGTATTAACATTGGTATCAAATTTATCTTTTTTTTTCTTTTTTTCTTTTTTCAGTCATTTCATTTTTTAATCATGTCAACCTACTGTACGGAGCAATTTCAGAATACTGTACGGCAGAAGGATGTTCGATTATGAGCGGCCCCGGAAATGTGTAAGCAATTTTAACTTTTTCTATTTTTATCTGTAAAAAAAACTAAAATGGAAAAGTTGATATACCACAAAATATAAATGCTATTTTCTCTCATCTTGTTAAAATTGTATAAAACGTATCAAGAATATGTATTATTTGTATTCTTTTGAACTACTGTTCTCATCTTGGATGTTATTCTCACAAAGTTTCGATTGGTGTAACCTCTGACCTTCTTCAGGTGTGTCTTGTCCACATCTGGAATCTGTACAGAATTTCTTCTGGAGGTTGAAGGTTCAATCCTCAGTACGGGCGATACTAAGAATAAAATTAAAAATTTTTTACGACTTCTAACTGGTCATGGCTTATGAGCAAGTTACGTCCGCGGATTAAATAAAAAGTTCCGTTTGAGATTCCCTACAGATTTCTGAGTTTGACAAGATGCACCTGAAGAGTGTCGACAACGCTAACGTCCACATCTTAGTTAAGTTCCTTAATCTTAGCTAAGATCCTAACTGAGATTAAATTGTCTGGCGAGGCCATCATCGTCGTGGCTCGTCAGCTCATCTCATCTCATCTCATCACCTGCTCATCTACTCACCTGTCTTTGACTCCGATCCGATTCCTCTCAGAGCCGAAAAATGCCACAAAAACTGTCAACTGCCGTAAGAATTTAACCTCACCCGGACATAAGTATTTTTACTTTTATTTTGTCCTAAAATAGAACTTAAACATTTCAAATAACGATATTATACAAATTGTTCCATTTTACTGTTATTTTTTTCTGCATGGAAATTTGTTCCCCAAGTGATGCTGGGTAGTTCTACTAGTTGAATATACTTGTGTTTTTTTTGTTTGTACCTAAAGATCAAAATCAAGCCATGTTATAAGAATATTTATGATCTCTGATTAGCCTCTCCACCCATAACTTAAGAATTACGAATCTGCACTGCTTGACCGATCTTAGTGTATCAAAATCTCTTGAAATTTGTGATGGTTTAACAGTGAAATTCAGTTTGGTCAACCATTGCCAATTCCTTCAGGTCTGTTAATAGACACCTGCCCTCTGCTCCCTCCTCAATCTTGGTATGACCCTCAAATATATCCGATAGAGAGGCCCCAATTTGGGAGTGTGAAGTAACCAATTAGTTGCCATTGCTTCCAGGTCCACTCTAACCCAGGGTGGGTGTACCTGATGAAGGTTCTACCTGACCCCAGTGTGGGTGTACCTGATCGAAGTTCCACCTGACCCCAGTGTGGGTGTACCTGATCGAAGTTCTACCTGACCCCAGTGTGGGTGTACCTGATCGAAGTTCCACCTGACCCCAGTGTGGGTGTACCTGATGAAGGTTCTACCTGACCCCAGTGTGGGTGTACCTGATCGAAGTTCTACCTGACCCCAGGGTGGTTGTACCTGATCGAAGTTCCGCCTGACCCTAGGGTGGTTGTACCTGATTGAGGTAATGCCTGACCCCAGGGTAGTTGTACCTGTCGAGGTACTCCCTGACCCCATGGTGTGTGTACCTGTCAAGGTACTGCCTGACCCCGCAGCGGGTTACCTGTCGAGGTCCCGCTTGACCCTGTACTGGTTGGTGTACTTGTCGAGGTCCTGTCTGAACTGAGGGGGGGGGGGAGCTGTATCTGTCGATGAGGTCTCGCCTATGAGTTAACTAGAATCTATCATTTGCAGAACAAATTGATGCAAAATTCATTTCTATACAAAAATTACGCATACGTTTTCGACATTAAATGGCGCGACATGATTGACAATACATGTTGTAAAACTACCACCTCCCCATCCTGGCATCCGTCATCCTCCCATCTTGTCGCCGTAGCCACGCATAAACCTCCTCCTCCTCCTCTGTCTCTTTCCCCCTTTACCACGAAAAAGTGGACAGAACACAAGTCCCATTCATCTCCTGCTTTTCTGACAATAGAAAACATTATTTATATACCATTTTCTATCTCCTTGTCAAACAACTGGGAATGTACGGGGGAGGGGGGGGGGCAGGTGGGGCAAAACCACCCCCACCCCCACGAACTAGCGTATTGCATTCCTGCACTGATATGAAGTATACTGTGAGTGTTTTATTTCTACTGTCCTGTAGCGTCTGTGTGTATCTCCTCCCAAACACAAATCCTCCCCCCCTCCGTGCAGATGTCGCGACTCAAATGTCTTATTAACAATTGCAAAAGTGAGGCGTTCATATTTCTATCGCTTTACGCTTCCTACGTCACTTATTTGATTTATTTGATTTCGAAATCCTGTTTGCGTGTTCTCGTGCTTGACGGTCGTTAGGTGGGCATTCAAAACATTCTAATTTTATCTCTGTTCATACAAAGTTCGGCATGCGTATAGGTTCATATGTCTGTATCTATAGGATTCACTCCTAAACTAATTAAACGATCATTCTGAATTTTAGAAACACACCTGCTAGAAGTAAGGGTGGGTAATGTAGGCTATATTTAGTTTAATTTAGTTTTATGTCGCGTTAGATTCAGCAGGTGTTTGGAGAAGATGCGATGGGTGTTAACACAAATTAAGGAGTGGTTCAACCGATTCAAAAATGGTTGCACATCAGCGGAGAGTGGCAAGCCCAAAACTGCTCGGAGTGCATTTATTGTTGAGAGGGTGCGAAAAAAAGAGATAATGCGGAATGCGACGGCGGAGATGAACACCATTCCAAAAGACAACTTCCAGAGGATGGATCGGTGGGCTAAGTGTGTGCAAGCACAAGGGGCCTACTTTGAAGGGGATTAGGGTCCCAACCCCGTTATGTATTTGAAATATTATTTCTGGCCTAATGTCGGATATTTTTTGGACAGGCCTCGTATATATGAAAATCAGCTGCTCTTAATGGTGATACATAACTGGACGGACGGACGGACGCATACGCGTTCATTTTCTTTTTAAAGACAATGGATTTCTTTCGATAGAGAGATTACGCGTGAACTAACTTGCATGTTAAAATAAAGAATAAACGCTGTTGAAAATTCTTCTTTTTGGTTCCCCGATTTATAAAATGTTTTGAGGCATGTCCGTCCGTCCGGATTTTTCTCCGCAACCATCCATTGAATTTCTCTGAAATTTTGCATGAAGTTGTAACTTTGGTCAGGTTAGAAAGTGACATTCTCCGATTTTTAAAAAAAATCTGGTTAGCCCTCCCAGGGTGTCAAAAGGCCTCAAAATGGCAAAAAATGACATTTTTTGCCCCATAACTTTTCATCCATCCATTCAATTTCTCTGAAACTTGGCCAAAATGTGGAGGCAATTGTTCCTAAAAGAAAATAAGTATCGCTGACCTTGGAAAAAATCTGGTTCGTGCCCCCAGGGGGTCAAAAGCCCCCAAAATGGCAAAAAATGACCCTTTTCTCCCATAACGTTTGATCCATCTATTCAGTTTTTCTGAAACTTGGCCAAAATGTAGAGGCAATTGTTCTGGATATAAAATGAGCATCCTTGAGCTCAGAAAAATTCTGGTTCGCGCCCCCAGGAGGTCAAAGGGGGTCAAAAATGCCCCAAATTGCCCAAATTTATTGCATTTTACACTCGCCACATCGAGTCACATACAGAGGGGGGGGGGGGCCACGCATGCGCGGCTTGTTTATTTTTTGTTTCTTTGAACATAGTTCACTCTCAAACAAGCCAAGTTGCCGCTGTAGACATAAGAGGCTTCTGAGAATTAGGGTAAAAGTTTTGGGGGTCATCCTAAATTGGGAGCTGTGCAACGAGATGCTTGCTCACATTAGTTTTAAATTTCTGCGTGTCTGTACAGTCGGGGGAAACGAAGAGTAGGGAGGGAGTCGCAAAGGCCGGAAGCTTGAGGAAAGAAGCTATTGGAGTAGAAGGCTCTCCGGCATCTGGGGACCTCCACAGTGAATGGATGGGATTTGGCTGATTGTCGTGTTGGTCGAGTGTATTTACGTCGAGGGGGGGGGGGCACCAGAGCAGCAAGTTCATCAGAGCACATGGTATTGAAGTAGTTGTAAAACAGGCACAAGGATGCAACATTGCGGCGATGGGACAGAGGCTGGAGCTTGGTGGATAGTGAGATACCTATCGGATTAGAGACTCTTTTTGAACCTTGTCTAAGAATGAGAGACCAGTGGATGGTGCACCAGCGCAGATGTGACAACAATACTCCATGAATGGGCGGATGGTGGCTTTGTAGAGATATAGGATAATGTCAGGTGTGAGACGTTTTCTAGCATGGTAGAGGGAGCCCACTTTCTTTGCAGCAGCCTTGGCAATTGTTTCAATCTTATTCATTTTCTTCATTTCGTATCAGTTTTTGACTGCTCGAAATATCAGAATGAAATATGATTATTACAAAAACAACAACATAGTTTTTATGCTTCATACATCACTAATCATCCGTAAAATACTTTTCTCAAAGCATACGTGGAATAACAAGCAAATAATATATATATATATATATATATATATATATAATCTCAACTAACATATGTATGACCTCGTTTTTGACCATAAAATTCTCTCTGACTCCAGGTTCGATCGGAGTAACTAACACCTATCACCAGTGAATCGGCCTACTTGAAATATATACAATATCTTAAACTCAATTCCTTAAAAGCTATTATCATTTGCGGTCCACGGACGTATTTTTTAAAATGACCCTACTTCTCCAACTTACATCCTAATAAGCGCTTTTTATCTGCGATTGAACTACGTCGGATTTACTACATTTTGACCATCTAAAAGGCAGTCTCCACGGAAATTCTTTTTCCATCTTTAAATCTTTCTTCATCGGACACTTTGTCAACGGACATTTTCCTAGCTGGACAGACTCTATATTTTGATAACCTTTTTACGCACGCACTTTTACGTTCCATTACTTTATATTGTTTCTTTAATTTTTAAAATTTTGAAATTTTGACTTTTCCCCTGCCAACTTATCCATCTATATAATTCCTCTAAGATTTTAATCTTTGAAAAGCCTGGCTTAAGGGTAGAAAAAATAAGCATGTTTTTTTTACGGCGTACACCTTGCATTGAACAACCGAAGATGAAATAGATTTGTCATTCGTACATTTTTATCTCTCTTCTTTCATTTATCTTTATAATTGCTCTATCTCGTATATTGAGCTTAAACCATTTCACTATAGGTTCAATTCTCTAAAAGTATACTTTTAGTCTCATATTTTATTTATATATATATATATATATATATATATATATATATAGAATATAGAAAGAAAAAAATCACATACACATTGCAACTGTCAGCATTTATAATTTATTTCGACTTCCCAGTCTCCTCAGAATGCTAGTGGGACAGTTACATATTTGAAATGATAGCCAAAAAAAAAAAAGAAATATTATAGGTAAAGAGGGGAGGGGGATAAAAAAAGGGGGGGGGCAAGCAACACACTTAAGTTAAAATCATAGACTGGGAAGTCGAAATAAATTATAAATGCTGACAGTTACAATGTGTATGTGAATTTTTTCTTTCAATATTCTATTCTTGTTCTGTTTTCTACATTGAGCTCTCTTACTCGGATTTCTTACCAAAATTATTCACTTCGGTAATGTATGTGGCATTTACATGTTATATCTATTTTAAATTTAATCTGCGTATATTTTATTTTACTTGTTGTATTTGGATAAATTAGATCTTTTTATGTATTCTTATTGTTTTCGACTCTCGCCCTTAGCACGCCATGGAATTAATCCTTAAGTATTGAATTCTTCACATTTCATGAGATCGGAACTTTCTGTGTCTTGGACGCCAGTCGTAATTAGTTTCTGCTGTCTTCATGATTTTGTAGCCGTGCCAAATTTTGGTTCAACTTTTCGAATTGGATCCATTATTCACTGTTTTGTTTTGGCACCGATTATTTCTCTCTATTCATGCAAAAGAGGCCATTCCTGTCTTTTATTAAAAATAAAAGAAATTGGCATGTATGACATCTAGACAAAAAATTATTTTTTTTTATTATTATAGACTTTTTTTGCTTTCATTTAGAGGTAGATGTTCAGTGTTTTGCAGTACAGCTCTTGACCGAGGTTCTATAGATCTTGTCCACCGCAATTTCTCTCGGGTCAGCTGGCACCCGTATGAAGAATCGGACTGTTTTAATTCAATTATCAGAGAAAATAAAAGCAAAAAACTTCAAGTATTCAGGATAGATAATGACACCCCCCCCCCCCAAAAAAAATAATATGCCATAAAAAAAACAGGCTTATGGCTGAACTATCTATATATTACCTTCGTCGCTGTTGGCTTGTGTCCCTCGGCCGTGATCGATAACCACATGGACGCCGGATTTGGTTTTTAAAAGAGTTTATTTAATATGATAAAGAGACAGAAATTAAGTGCATGTGTACGAGAGAGGGAGAGAGATATGTTATACACACTTTTTAACTATTCTATGTTATTGAACATCTTCCCGGACAACGCCCAGTAGCCATGTTAGTATAATATAAAATCTTAGCATTCCGTCTAGTTGGGTCTCAGCCTGAGTCGGCCAACTCTTTGTTATTTCCTTGTCTTCCATGTTTTTTTTTTGTTGTTTTTTTAAAAAATATATTTCAAATTTTATCTGTAATCATTTTTTTTCTTTCTTTCTTTCTCAGGGTAGAGAGAGGGAGAGACTGAGAAAGAGAGAGAGAGAGACTGAGAAAGAGAGAGAGAGACTGAGAAAGAGAGAGAGAGACTGAGAAAGAGAGAGAGACTGAGAAAGAGAGAGAGAGAGACAGAGAGAGAGAGACTGAGAGAGAGAGAGACTGAGAAAGAGAGAGAGACTGAGAGAGAGAGAGAGAGACTGAGAAAGAGAGAGAGAGAGAGAGAGACTGAGAGAGAGAGAGACTGAGAAAGAGAGAGAGAGAGAGAGACTGAGAAAGAGAGAAGGAGAGAGACTGAGAGAGAGAGAGACTGAGAAAGAGAGAGACTGAGACAGAGAGAGAGAGACTGAGAAAGAGAGAGAGAGACTGAGAAAGAGAGAGAGAGAGACAGAGAGAGAGACTGAGAAAGAGAGAGAGAGAAAGAGTGTGAGTCTGTGAGGGAGTGAGTCTGACTCTGCTTGCAATTCATACTGTGTTTGAACTCCTCAGATCTTTTCCGCTGTTTACTTCTAATTGCTTTCAATTGACATCAGTTTTGTTAAAAGTTCAGAACCTCCTGACACAACCTCCCCACCTGATCCCACCCGACTCTTCAAACATTTTTTTTTATCCTCTCACCTTCCTATCTGCCCCCCTCCCCACCAATTATATGAAGCTTTCTCTTGTCTAGAAGCCCTAACCTCTCCCCCACAAAGCAAATGTGTTTTTTTATTTCTATTTTTTTGTTTGTTATTTATCCTGAAATGTTTTCAAACTAATTGAGAAATCATATTTGACCTCTTAATACAAAAGATTCTTTTGTATCCTAACAAACAAAACATTTTCTCCCCTCCCCCCCCCGTGTGTGTGCATGTATATATATATATATATATATATATATATATATATATATATATATGTGTGTGTGATAAAGAATGGAAAACAAGGAAAACCCAAAAATATTATATTCAGCAACGTTTCGTCTTTATTATAAGACTTCCTCAGGATGATCCTCTGAAGAAAAAAAAAATACAAGGTGTTTCAAACATTTGGTACTTGTATTTTGTTTTTTGTTTTCAGACAATCATCCTGAGGAAGTTTTACAATAAAGACGAAACGTTGATGAATATATAAATAATATTTTTTGGTTTTCCTTTTTCAATTTCCATATGAAGAGTTTGATTGCAAAACGCGATAAACGCCATTTAAAAAAATTACGAAGATATTACTATAAAAAGTGTTACATTTCAACACTCGACCACACACTCACATTATGTTTTACATAATATGATACCGAAATAATTAATTTTTGCTTTCAATTAAAATAAGATTATATTCGAAGTCTATATATTCGTTCTTTTATTAATTAAGGTTTCAATTTAAACAAATTGGATTTATCGCGTTTTGCATTCAAACTCTTCATATATATATATATATATATATATATATATATATATATATATATATAT
>OY744546.1:6165050-6167550 GCA_963556195.1 Sepiola atlantica
ATGAAACCACAACAATACAATTACTATATATATATATATATATATATATATATATAACATGGACGGTGGCACCGGGGGGGGGGGCAGAGGGGGCTCAGGCCCCCCCCCCACTTTTTGACTCCCCCCCCCCTCCCTCCCCCACTTTACGGTCATCAATAATGAAGTTATATATGCATGTGTTTAACCGGCCCCCCACACTTTTTAGAAGAGCACCCCCCCACACACTTTTATAACTGTCCCGCCGGTCCTGTATAATAATATAAAATTATTTTTTAATATTTGTACCTACGTATGACATCGTTTTGAGCTTATGGCTCTCATCAGTGCAGGGAAATAACAATCTCAGATGGTCATAGGGCGCGAACCCGGTTCGCAGATACATCTTGAATCTGTAGCCGTTCACCTAGTCCCATTAGGCCACAAAAGATTGTCACGTAATAACGGAGAAATTAAGTAATGTTTACACTGAAAGTGGCGAGTATAATTAAAAATATTCATAGTATATATATATATATATATATATATATAAATATATATATACTATAAATATTTTAAATTAAATATAAAAGTGTTTTATATCTACAGACGACATCGTTTCGGACTTCCACCCTCATCAGTGCAGGAGTGGTGGTTGCAGGTGGTTGTATTGCCTCGAACGCAGTTTGTAGATTCAGCCTAGAATTACGAGCCTGACGCCCAGACTGACATATATATATATATATATATATATATATATATATATATATATATATATATATATATATATATATGATAATTTTATTTACACAGACATGTACAAAATCTGCGATGCAGATTTTGTACATGTCTGTGTAAATAAAATTATCATATATAAAGCTCTATTTTGATATTGAGCACTTTTTATAAACCCGGCTAAAATTCTCTGGATTACCACCCTGGATTTTTACCATTATTATATATATATATATATATATATATATATAATGAAACTGGGTTGTGTTTGAAGCATAAAACGATGTTGTTTTAATATTTTTTAAAAAATTATTATTCAATATTTCAAACACCCTGCGTTCTTTTTCAAAATTTAATATAAGAAAAAGAAGAAAAAAAAAGTGAAATGAGGTCACCCGTGTGCAGGGTATTAATGTGTTAGGAATAAGACGGTCATATGTTTGGGGAGGGGGGCTAAGAGTTGTTTAAATATTTATAAAGGCTGTTAAATATTTTTAAATTTATAACAAATGTGGTTATATAATTATTTAAGTTGTGATTGTGAGATGTCTCGTGTTTATCCGAGTTATGAATAAAAGCAATGACAGTGTTCTGTTAAAGATATAATTAAAATACAAAATTACTATTTAAAAGCCGTACGTATGGTATTAGATGTAATAAGTATATCATGCGCCTACAAACATAATTGACCATTGTTTCTCTAAAAAAAAAAAAAAAACAACATAATTTTACTTAAACCTTTCATACCATAATTACATTCCTCTTATTTTTTTTTTTATTTAAAATAATTTGTACACCATTTTTTCTACAACTATTTAAAGACAATTCTTCTCTGTCTTCTTTGGTCTGAAGAGGTTGACTCTCTGTGAAGAGTACAACCGAAACATGTATGCACATATGTAACCAATAATGGTTGTATGAATAAAAATTTATACTTAAGAACATTTATACTTAAATATTTATTTATTGAGCACTTTTTGTAAACACAGGAGTTTCAACAAATTTACATCTACAGAAATTAATACAATATGTGTACTATATATATATATATATATATATGGGAAGAGAAGGATGAAGGTAATCCGACGTGACACAGTAGTCCTTGCTCACCCCATCCTTCCATTTTTTCCCCACTCATTTTCTTCAACATTCACTTCTATTTCTCCAACAAGTATGGACGTCCACCCAGTAGGGGCCATTATTTCATTTTATTTTTCCTCCCAATATGTCTACCCTACATGTATCTGTACTTGCATGACATTTTTTCTCTATTTTATCATCCTGATGAAGTCTTATAAATAAAGACGAAACGTTGATGTACACATAAAAAACATCCATTTTTTGGTTTTCCTTTTTCATTTTCCCATATATATATATATATATATGTGTGTGTGTGTGTGGTTATTTAATTATTTAAGTATAATTATCGGTGATATGTATTTTTTTTGGGGGGGGGGCAAAGATTTTTTTTTTATAAAAGCCGTTATAATTTTATATATATATATATATATATATATATATATATATACTTCCTTGGCATTCCCCTATGAACTTAACCTGCTACTTCAACTGTTCTACATCTACTAATCCAAGAACAATCATCGGTTCTTTCAACATGGTCATATCATCAAAGTCTTCTGTTCTGCACACATCTCCCTATACTGTCCAGATTTAATCTTCCTCTGAGGTCATCAGATCTAAGCTTGTCTTTAAGACTCACATTACACATCCATTGCATCATTATCATATCATCTATATCCATGCAACGCTTTTCTTCAATCATTACTTT
>OY744546.1:6172550-6280050 GCA_963556195.1 Sepiola atlantica
ATTTCCTAGAACATCCGTCTGTGGAACGAGAGACCACGTGTCTGCTTCCCAGCCGACTGCAGCAAGTCTGATGTGAACAGATACTTATTGCGCCGTCATCTTGAAAGATCAATTCTCTCTTAAGTAATCTTCTGCCATTTCCGCCCACCGTTTCCAATCCTCTCGTGACGGCTATCATCGTCCAACCAACAATCCTCGAGTGGCACCCGGGCTTCGATAAGCGGTGAGCCATCATCAAAAAAAAAAAATCCCGTTCTGTTCATCGTGTTAATTTTACCCGTCCTGGGACGGATATCTTTCTAGTTAAGGTATATAGAAAAAAATCCTTAGGGAAACAAACGTTGATTAACTACCATTTAGTATAATTTTCAGTTGCTGTAAGCTCCAATATAAGGTCACTCCTACGCCTGTGGGGATGCTCTAGCTAAAAGAAACTCCTAGTTAAGGAAAGTGGATATCCGAAATAGTTAACTTAAAAAATTATACGTTTTAAGTTTAAATAGTTGTCTATGCCTTCCATGAATGTCCAGCAACCCAGGAAAGGAATCCAGACAGACTATATCAACCCGGACCCCGAAGAGCGAACGGCATGCATAACCACCTCCTCAGCAATGTTAAGTTATCTCCCTTGTATTGAGATATAAGGGTTCTATTCCTTTGTGATAAGCTTTTAGAGTGATCTCCCTTGCTTAGTGTTGTTGTGTTTATTGACTGGGAAAACAAAGATGGTGGTTTGGACAAATGGATGTGTCTCCATGACTGGATTTATGTTACAAACAAACTAACTACCCACTCCTCATCATGTGGAGTGGGGGTATATAACTCTCTCTTTTTACTGATGCTGATTGTATTTTTCTTTTTTTGTATTTTGCAGGCAATATTTTTGGCATGATGAAAAAGGCAAGAAGTTCAAATGTACGGCACCCGAATACGTCGATTATGTCATGTCATTCATTCAAAAAGATATTTTAGAAGAATCCGTCTTTCCTACAAAATTTGGTAAGTTTCTGAAAATGGAATTGTTTTCTTCTTTTTTTTTTTTTAATTAAAAATAAAAATGATAAAATAGAAAGTGTCTACTTTATCATGGCCGCCGTATCTGAAATCGAAAATTGCGAACCAGTGTTAATCCTCTATCGCGCTAGAAAAACTACTCAGACCTGCCAGTATACACACTCTACAAAGCCACCATTCGCCCATGCATGGAGTATTGTTGTTACATCTCGGCTGGTGCATCTACCTCTCGCATCTCCCTCTTAGACAGGGTCTAAAAAGGAGTCTCTAATCTAATAGGTCCCGAACTGTCAACCAATCTCCAACCTCTGTCCCATCACCGCAACGTTGCATCCCTGTGCTTGTTTTACAAGTACTTTAATGGAATGTGCTCTGACGAACTTGTGCCCCACTCGATGTAAATACACCCAACTAACCCAACAAACAGCAAAATCGCACCCCTTCATTGTATGCCGGAAAGCTTTCTACTCAAATAGTTTCTTCCCTTGGACTGCTAGATTTGGAATTCCTTCCCTGTTTCTTGCTTCCCTGACTGTACGAACATGCAGAAATTTAAATATAATGCGAACAGACATCTCGAGGCTCAATTCCTACCTAGGGTGTCCCGGAAGACACGGCCCCTAATTGTAGCCCTTTATGTCCCAGGGGCAATGTGCCTTATTTGAAATGAATAAGAGCAAAAAAAAAAAAAGAAAAAAATTTCCAATAATTGATTCCGATGGGCTAACCGACACAACTATAAGACGACGTATATCGGCCACATGGAGAGTCTTCTGGCAGCTGTGAAACATGGTCAACGCTGAAACGTCAAAACGACACGATCCTGGCTGAAGCGCTTCCATGAGAAATTGCATTGCACAACGACGTCTCAACTGGTACGGACACGTCACCCCCGCTGTCAGTCATCCGAAACACTCCATTGATATTGGTGACCCAAAGCCATGTGGTTGGCCGTTTAAGACATGGAGGGTATTAGTTGATGACGGCCTGATCTTATCGGTGCAGCACAAGCGAAAATGGCCACCTCAAGCATGAGACGACAAAAAAAAAAGAAGCTTTTGGCAGAATATTTATTTTCAACATTTATAAAAAAAGTTTGAATTTATTTGTTACTAATTGTTGGTTACTTTGTAATATAATTATATTTGATTAATAATTAAACTATTTAACAAATATTAAACATTTTTTTAAAAAGATTTTCATTTATAAAAAAAAGTTTGAATTTATTTGTTACTAATTGTTGGTTACTTTGTAATATAATTATATTTGATTAATAATTAAACTATTTAACAAATATTAAACATTTTTTTAAAAAGATTTTCATTTATAAAAAGAAGAATATATTTGGTTAATAATTAATGATTAAACTATTTTTTTAAACCCCATAACCCCTAACCCTAACCTCAGGAGGATCCTAAATGTTAACTGGCAATCATTTATACCAGACACCACTGTTCTACAGCAAGCTGGTGTGTCGGAAAGTGAGATTGAAAAGCTAGCGCCCTAGAAGAAGAGAGCACTCTGACCTACAAAAAGATGCCTGGGCATCTCCGTCGGCATTCCCCGGTAGGGGCGCCTCAAGCGATTAGCAATAAACTAACTCCTTCTCAAAGAGTGAGAAGGCAAAGCCTGGGAGGGTGGACTACCTAGAACTGCACAGGACAGTACCTCAGACCGGCGAAATCAAGACCGGAAGGTCAAGACGGTACCGGTCTACAGAGTGAGCATCCATTGGAACAGATACTGCAATTTGATCTCAGACAAAAGGCCATAGTTAAGGACAATCTTAAGACCCTTAACATAAACATAGAGGACTGGGACAGGGTGGCTTTACAGCAATCGGCTTGGTAAAAGCGTATCTCTGACAGCTGTGGTAAATTGGAGGCAAAGCGAATAGAGTATTGATTTACTCCTCTCTAGGAGTTAGGCACAAGGACAGTTTTTATCTTACTCCCACAAGTAAGATGTGACCCAAGGTCGGGTCGGGAAAGTGGGGTTTAAAAATTGCCTGGGCAGCCCCGTCGGCATTCCCCGGTAGGGGCGCCTCAGGCAGTAAGCAATAAACTTACTCCTCCCCAAAGAGGGGAGGCGAAGCCTGGGAGGGTGGACCTCCTAGAACTGCACAGGACAGACCCATAGACCGGCGTTAATCAAGCCCCGAAGGCCAAGATAATACCAGTCTATGGGGTGCAGTATCCATCGGAACAGATACTACACTTTGATCTTAGCCAAAAAGGAAAGCGAATAGAGTACTCGATCCGAAAATGTGCTTAGCGGAAGCAACCGATGCTAAACGTTCCAGATTTATTTTTTGTGCAGTTTATGTGTCTGTGTTTCAACGGCTACGAATCTAGCTATACAGAATCAGAAGCCACTGGGCTTGTATGTCATATCTGCAACAAGACTTGTAAAAATAAGTCGCGGCTGCTGAGCCTTCTGCGTGCCCGCAATCAGACAGTGCAACCTTGTAGGCATGGCCTTCTCCTGTAAAGAAGTGGCAGTCGCCATATATATATATTTATATATTTATATATGTATATTGAAATAAAGTTGTCTTTGTGAGTGGTAAGACACAAATATGAAAAAATAATTTGGATGAAAACGATTCAGTGTAGATTAACAACACTAATTATTCATCATATACATACAACTGCAAAGAAATTATTTTGAAATGAGGACGTATTTAATTGTGTATCACTGAGTGAACTTCCATTAAAAAAAATTCCAATCCAGGGGCACATAACTCTGCTGTTTTGATCAAGGGAGATAACAAAGTGCAAAGAGTTACTCTCCTTTAAAGCTCTATTTTTCCTTGGATAGAATCTGTTCCATCTCATATATATATATATATATATATATATATATATATATATATATATATATATATATATCTTTTAATAATAGTTGTCATGAAATAATTTCTCTCTTGGGAATAGAAATCATAAATTCTATATTTATAGACATGTGAAGATGATCGGAATATTATGTTTGACCACTCTGGGAAAAAGGAAATATTCATTTTTGAACAATTAATCTCTTTCTATTATTTTTTTTGTTCCCAGAACAATCAATTCTACGGATGTCTCTAAAGGAATTATCCTCAAATAGGATGAAGGGGGGGGGGGGGGGGGGGGGGGACTGGTTTTTTTTTTTTTTTTTTTTTTTTTCCAATTTTAGAAAACGAAATAGCAACAAAAAAAACACAAATTTTTTTCCCCCCTTATTCAATAAGTATCTAATTTTTATTCACCCCCAAAACAAGGGGGCATCGTTGCCACTGAAGCATAAGAGGCTACTGTGATAGGGGCCAGATTTATAGGGGTACAACCTGAGTGGGGAGTTGGGCAGCGCAATGTTTGTTCACATTCCATTTAAATTTCTGCATGTTGGTACTGCCAGGGAAACAGGGAGCAGGAAAGAAATTCCAAAGGTAAGCCGTCTGGGGAAAGAAAGTATCAGAGTATTGATTTACTCCTCTCCAGGAGTTAGGCACAAGGCCAGTTTTTATCTTACTCCCACAAGTAAGATGTGACCCAAGGTCGGGTCGGGAAAGTGGGGTTTAAAAATTGCCTGGGCAGCCCCGTCGGCATTCCCCGGTAGGGGCGCCTCAGGCAGTAAGCAATAAACTTACTCCTCCCCAAAGAGGGGAGGTAAAGCCTGGGAGGGTGGACTTCCTAGAACTGCACAGGACAGACCCATAGACCGGCGTAAATCAAGTCCCGAAGGCCAAGACAATACCAGTCTATGGGGTACAGTATCCATTGGAACAGATACTACACTTTGATCTTAGCCAAAAGGCCTTTGAGAGTAAAAAGGAAAAATTTGTACATGGTAAGCCCCGACCTAGGACGCCCCCCACCACAACGTTTCGGCCGATGTAACCTTCGACCTTCTTCAGGTGTATCTGTGGCGTCATGGATAAAGTACTAAGTAAGATTAAGTTCTAAGTGACGGTCTTCTAAAGGTTAAAGGTTCAATCCTCAGTGCGGGCGATACTAAGAATACAATTGCGAATTACTTAAGACTTCTACGCGATGGTCCTGGCTGTAGATTAAATAATGGGTTCCGTTCGAACTTTCCGTACAGAAAGATTCTCGATTTCGACAAGATACACCTGAAGAAGGTCGAAGGTTACATCGGCCGAAACGTTGTGAGAATAACACTCAAGATGAGAACATTAGTCCGAATAATCCAAATACAGGGTGGGCCAAAATAAGGGTCCTATCTTTAAATTTGAATAACTTGAATTTGAATAACTTCCACAAAATAAAAGTTAAACTCACCAAACTTTATGTGTGTGTAGACTGACCCTTCCGAGATTTTTTGAAATAAACAAAACAAATTTTAGCCGAAAAAACACTTCTTAAAACTTACAAAAACTAAAGTATTGTTTTTTACACTGTTTTGAGTTTTTTAAGCAAAAATAATGTTTTCTAAATGAGGGTACGTTCCTTAGGGCTAATACGGCTTATGCTTGCTTCGGAAGGGGTCCTTTACTTATTCTAAAAAAAAAAAAAAAAAATCAATAAATAAAAAAGTTATGAATTTTTAAAAATAGGACCCTTATTTTTGCCCACCCTGTAATACAAACGGAAAACTGTCGTATAACCGCATGTTTCGAAGATATGAAAAGAAGGTGACAATGATCTATCGTTTATTTAGTACTTTCAAACCCCTTATCATCGAGTGGCTTTTGGCCTTGATAACTGGTGATGCGTTAGTAAAAAAACGAAGAAGACAAAAAAAAAATGACCTGTCAAAAAGATGTGAACGCATATAAATAGCAAATGACAGCGTAATAAACACCCTGTCATACTAACCCAGTCACACCGTGACCACTGGCAGTCGTTGCTCAGTTTTGACTGAGAATTAGTAGAATGTGTGTAACGGATAGAATTAGGAACTCTTAAATCACCTATCGGATATATTGTCTTCAATTAAGCACGAATAAAAAAAAAACAATAAATAAATGGATCGACCGTAGTCGAGGGCGATCAAACGACTTCCTTTTCATAGGCTACTACACCGAGATGTAGGGGAGGGCACCACACATTTTCCTGAATTGCTCCACTTACCCTTGATCCTCACCATATAATACTGAGGCATCACATACGATTTTTTTTGTTTTTGTGTTTAGCATGACTTGACCGAGGATTGAACCTCGGTTTCCTGTCCCAAATGTGAACACTCTAACCATCATTAAGCCTTAGTCCTGGGGTAGGTATGAACCCACGAATCCTGTGTGCCCAGAATTAAGAAATATAGGGAAAAAATCCATAATTTTTCTTTCTTTCATTTTCAGAAAGTGGTCGAGGGCTCGTTTGATGCATATTATTTTCAAAATTTTAGGCCTGATAACGAATTTCCCCATTTTTTTTTTTTTTTAGCATATTTCATCCCAAACAAGGCAGGCCGCCACTGTAGACGTAAGGGGCTACTGAGAATTAGGGTGTAGGTTTTGGGTGTCATCCTAAGTTTGAAGCTGTGTATCGAGATGTCTGTTTACATTAGTTTTAAACTTCTGCTTGTTGGTACAGTCGGGGAAACGAGGAGCAAGAAGGGAGTTCCAGTGACCAGCAGCACAAGGAAAGAAGCTATTGGGGGACCTCCACAGTGAATGGATGGGATTTAGCTGATTGTTGGGTTGGTCTAGTGTATTTACGTCGAGGGGGGGGGGGCACTAGAGCAGCTAGTTCATTGGAGCACAATCCATTGAAGTATTTTTGTAAAAATTTCCTAATTCAAACCATCTAACCCGATCTCAATGGGTAATCGAACGATCACATTTTATTTACACAGACATGTACAAAATCTGCGACACTGGCATGTCGATGTTATCGATCAACAGTTACTATAAACTGAGATCTCATCAGGCAGAGTTAGAATCCGATCTTAACCTTAGATCATATTTGGAGAGAACCTCTCCAAATATGATCTAATATATGATATGGTTCTCTCCAAATATGATCTAAGGTTAAGATCGGATTCTAACTCTGCCTGATGAGATCTCAGTTTATAGTAACTGTTGATCGATAACATCGACATGCCAGTGTCACAGATTTTGTACATGTCTGTGTAAATAAAATTATCATATATAAAGCTCTATTTTGATATTGAGCACTTTTTATAAACCCGGTTAAAATTCTCTGGATTACCACCCTGTGGATATTTTTCACCTGGATTATTACCATTATTATTATATATATATATATATATATATATATATATATATATTTTACTGATGTGTCACCACTTATCAAAACTCTGGGGCCACTCAAGGATAAGAGGTAAAGAGATCGACAGTTGAACAATGAACGCCACCATGAGAGGATTGTAGACAATAGGTGAGATGGGCATGCTGTAGTCGGTTGGGAAGCAGACTCGTGGTATCTGGTTCCAAAAATGATTGGAAACAATATATAGAATGGGCAGAAGATTACTTAAGAGGAATTGATTATCCAAGAGGACGGCTCAACAAGTATTTGTTAACATTGGACTTGAAGACAACCATGTTGTAGTTGGTTGGGAAGCAGACTCGTGGTATCTGGTTCCAAAAATGATTGGAAACAATATATAGAATGGGCAGAAGATTACTTAAGAGGAATTGATTATCCAAGAGGACGGCTCAACAAGTATTTGTTAACATTGGACTTGAAGACAACCATGTTGTAGTTGGTTGGGAAGCAGACTCGTGGTATCTGGTTCCAAAAATGATTGGAAACAATATATAGAATGGGCAGAAGATTACTTAAGAGGAATTGATTATCCAAGAGGACGGCTCAACAAGTATTTGTTAACATTGGACTTGAAGACAACCATGTTGTAGTTGGTTGGGAAGCAGACTCGTGGTATCTGGTTCCAAAAATGATTGGAAACAATAGATAGAATGGGCAGAAGATTACTTAACAGGAATTGATTATCCAAGAGGACGGCTCAACAAGTATTTAATTACATTAGACTTGAAGACGATCATGTTGTAGTCGGTTGGGAAGCAGACTTGTGGTATCTTGTTCCACAGATGGGGTGTTCTAAGAAAGACTAGAAGAATACCTGTCCCAGGATGAATAAAATTAATTCCCCAAACAAAACAGTGTTGCGTCACTTTTATGTCCTTTTACGAAGATTAAAATTAAAATATGATACTAACCCTTGTGTCTAGAATCTTTATTCTAATTTTGATCAAAATCCATTACATGATTTTGATTCTAGAAAATGTCTCGGATTTAAGGCTTTAGCTTAAGGAATCTTAAGAAGAAATTGAAATTCAGGAAATCTTGCTTAGTTGTTGTTTAGTGACTGTGACTCAAATTCAATGCAAATCTGAAATATTTGAATATTCAAATGGGAGGTTGGCATATTATTATGCCCCCTAAACCCCTTTTAAAATACTCCAAACAATTGAAATTTGAGGAATATTTATTAATTTATTTTTAATATCTATGGTTAAAATTTCGCAATAATCGAAAGAATCTGAATTTTCACGAAGGGCTTCCACCCCTTTTTTACTCTGTTTGCATGAAACCAAATTAAACAAAATATAGCCCACATTTGCACCCCTTATGATTAGCAGCTGTGTTCCAAAATTCATAATGATCAGTTTATTAGTTTAGGAGTTAATCCTATATATAGAAATATACATATCTAACACATATATATATATATATATATATATATATATATATATATATATATATATATATATAATATTTATATATATATATATATATATAATATTTATAAATAAATATTAATTATTTTAATACCTACAGACATCGATGTTTCATGCTAACGCAATCTTCAGTGCAGGAAGCTAATTCTCAACGGTCGGCGGGCGCGAGCCCTGATTACAAATCGCCACTGATTCGTAGTCAAGAGTCTTATCCCATCGGCCATAGACAATTAGTTAGTAATTAGAGAGGAATTTAAATGTAAATAGCGAGTCGGCGGCTAGATTTATATATATATATATATATATATATATAAATTCCCAAAACCGTTTTTCATGGTAAACAACTGATGATCCCTTAAAATAGTGTTAGAAACAAACTAATATAATAACTGTAAAAAATAAATTGACTTACATGAGTGATTTTCCACTGTTTTTTATTTATTTTTTATTTTTTTTATTTTTAAAATATAGTTTTAATGGTTGAGAAACTTCCGAGACTATATATACATATATATATATATGTATATATATATATATATACACATACACATATATATATATATATACACATATATATATATACTAGCAGGGTGACCCGACGTTGCTCGGGATTGAATGAGGATCACTACCATGTACTTTTTCACTATGCTCATGACCCCTATATTACTTGTCTTTTTACTCGCTCCCTCCTCCCGTTTCTCCCCCTAATATAGTCGGAAGAAGCTGAGATATTGGCAGACTCTCTGAATATGCTAGAAACTCTCTTGTTCCCATGAGTCTCTCTCTCTCTCTTTCTCTCTCTCTCTCTCTCTCTCTCTCTCACGCATGCACACAAAGTGAGTCAGAAATAACCAGGCAGTCAAAACATTTTTTGTTCAAATAAAAAGTTTTATTTTATTTTTATTACCTTCTGTAAGTTAACCTCCCCTCCCCCCCCCCATTTAAATTTATTATTTTTAAGTCCTTTCAGGTGTTTTCTTTCCTCCGACGACTAAATAAATAAACTTGCTTTTATTTATTTTCCTTTTTTTCTGTGGAGCAGCGTATGCACGAGTTGTAGATCAATGAATTTTAATGAAAAGAGAACTAATCATTTTCCGCAGTCGCTATTGACAAAAGCTGCTCGGACTCCTCGTACAAAACTCTTGCCGCCGACGCCCTCATTCCACCCTCGATCCCACTGAACTACTCTGTCGCTCTCCCCTCTTTTCCTTCACACACTTTTTAGACTGTTTAAATAAGAATCAATATATGTATACAAAGCCAACGTCCAGCTTGTCCTTCCCCTTCTTTCGACCGTTTCAATCCTGCTACGATAGGTATTCTTAAGATGGCTTCTGTCAGTCTGTGTATTTATCGATATATTTTTAACGTAAGCCTAACGGACCAATAAAATTGCTATTTCAAATTTAATAGCGACCGGACGAAGAATAACGCTATTTTAAAATTAAGTGTAACAGACCGGCTATAATTGTTTTTAAAGAATAAGTTGTATTATTTGTTTAAAGACCCCAACAAAAACACAGGGTGTCAATAAAGTCTGTGTGCACTTTTAAAACTTTATAACTTTATTCGTATTTGCGATAGAAATAATCTGTAAATAGATTAAAAAGAAGAAAATCTATATTTTTAAAGGTTTTAATGAAATTGTTATTTAAGTTTCCACAAATGTTGGATTGGCAACTGAATATAGTTCCACTCAACCAAGTGGTGATAAGGCCATCGACCTGATCACCGCACTACGTGATAATTACTGCGCTGCAGAGGTATCACGTGACATGAAAATTAGGCGCCAAATTTGTTCTTTCAAAATTGTATCTTCAGTCCGAGAATAAAAGTTGTGCAATACGCACGTATTATTGTTACCCCATTCTATTCTTGTCTTTTCTTCTATGTCTTCGTGACTCATAGTCTACCACGATGTTACGCTCTACCCCTCAAAGCTTAACGACATGTCTTTCATCATTCGCAATCCAAAGGGTGATACGATTTTGCAGTAATGCCTGAAATCACATTAGTTATTTTAGCTTTCAAATCTTCGAGTGAACTTGCTTTGGTTGCATACACAATTGTTTCCCCCTTAAAAAAAAAAAAATTAATGGAGTCAAATCTGGTGAACGCAGAGGCCAATAAAATAGTCCATCCCTTCTGATCCATCTGTTCAGAAATTTCTAATTTAGAAAATTGCTGCAAATTTTGTGGCAAAGAATTATTCAAAAACTATACTTAAAAAAATGGTACATTAAACTTTATAACATTTTTTACGGATTATTTCTATCGCAAATACAAACAAGCCACGCATGCGTGGTCCCCCTCTGTGACTCGATGTGGCGAGTGTAAAATGCAATAAATTTGGGCAATTTGGGGTATTTTTGACCCCCATTGTACCCCCTGAATTTTTCTGAGGTCAAGGATGCTCATTTTATATCCGGAACAATTGCCTCTACATTTTGGCCAAGTTTCAGAAAAATTGAATGGATGGATGAAACGTTATGGGAAAAAGGGGTCATTTTTTGCCATTTTGGGGGCTTTTGACCCCCTGGAGGCGCGAACCAGATTTTTTCCAAGGTCAGCGATACTTGTTTTCTATTAGGAACAATTGCCTTCATATTTTGGCCAAGTTTCAGAGAAATTGAATGGATGGATGAAAAGTTATGGGGCAAAAAATGTCATTTTTTGCCATTTCGGGGCCTTTAATTTTACCTTTAATTTCTTTTTAAAAAGAATGATGGAGAAAGCATATGTATGGGCTGCAGGTTGCTGTATGTCTACCATGGAACAGAGGTTTTTGTTCTGTTTCTGTTGGTCTTTCATGCTTCATTGCCCTGTCACTTTCTGGTTGATCCAGCTCCCATCAATTTCATAAGGTCCTGTGTCGCTGCGGATTTTAAGCTTCTTCAGCTGCAATTGTGGTTGACTATTTCGACCGGCGAATGCCGTAGATATTGTGATCCGATATGTGTGTGTGAAAGGTGATAATGTACGTACAAACGTCAAAATGCTTTAGCGTATTATAATCTATTCATTATTAAAAAAATAATAATCGACTTTCAATGTCTCTAGAAGGTATTTGTTGTCATTTTTTTGCGATAATGACAGCCAAATATCGGCTATCTTACGGTGATGCATTTTTCCTAGATGCCTGAAAGAGAGTTATTTCCCTTAGATTTTGTCACTCTCTATATCTTAGGGGCGTATATATTTATTTATAACTATATAACTAATGTCTATGGTAGTGTATGCCAGTGATAGCTGATTGTAGAGGTTAGTCAAATGGTTCATAAATCTATACAAAGAAATTCCGCTTTTTATAATCCGGAAAAAGCAGATTTCCACTTAAATCCTTTTCATACATGTGAGTTCTCAGCTTTTTAATCGAAGTCAGTTTTTTTTTGTTTTTGTTTTTTTATTAATAAGAAAAAAAACTGTTTTTTTATGTTTGTTTAGATGGATTTTATTTCTCTTCTTTTCTCTCTCCCTGTTTATCCTTGCTGCCTTTTTCTTTCTTATGACAGTTCTCTCTGAAAACTGAAACTGTTAATTTTGCTGTGAGGCTAAGACTTCAAGCAACTCGTGATAGGGGTAGGAGAGTTAGATGACTTTTGTTTCCCTGAAGAATGACTTCCATATATGCACCTGGTGTCTTTCTCTTCATTTTGACTTTCTTAGTTGAAACTGATTGGAGTTGTTTAGGAAAAAAAATGTTTTTTGTGCTGCCTTCTCTCTACACGCGCTGAGGGTGTCGTGCCCCCCCCCCCCATCCTCCAATAGATTTTTCTTCACTTTCTCCTGATCTAGTTGAGAGGCAACTTTTTTGTGCAACTTTTTCGTGCAACTTTTTTGTGCAAAGTTCATTCTTTATCTCATGTTGCTATTAAAATTATATCAGTCTTTTAAACGTGTCAGACAAAGGCAGTGGCAAGCCTTAGTCTCTTTTTATCAAGGTGGGGACGGGGGACTATAGGTCCCTTTTATTTCCTCCTTCATTTCTTGATACTGTGATAGTTGTGTCAACACAGTGAGATCTATACGTCAGTCTGTCTTTCGCTGTCCCTTTCATATTTTTTTCTTAACTACTATGAATGTGTGTCTGTGTGCGTTTGCTGCACAGGTTATGATTGTCTGCCCGTTGCTGGTCCAAAGTCGTTGCTCAATTCCAACAACGGTCGCAGTGTCAATCGCGTGGTTTCCATCAGTGCTGCCCCAGAAAAATTTTATCTCCAAATAAAATTATAACTCAGCTTTAAAACAAGTCACAAAGGTTTGTTTTTTTTAGATTAAAATGATACTCGTTTTCTTCTACTGGACAACAGACTTGCAAATGAGAATTCTTAGCCCAATCAAATCAAAACGCAAGTCCAACCGAACACAAAGAGACCATCTGGTTTCAAGGGCCACCGACAACTAACTATCTGTCAGACCCCAGAAAACCAAACTGACCGTGAGACACCCAGAGGACCAACTACTCCCTCCCTGCCAATCTGCGGGAATATGTATGTATGTATATATATATATATATATATATATATATATATATATATATATATATAGAAAAGAGGGTAGTGCAGTATTAGTGCAGTTCCAACGAGAGAAAAGTATATATGTAAAGGAGTAAGGCTACCAACATTTGTAAAATGTTTTTTTTCAACATTTATTTATTATTTTATCATTTTATAGTTTTATATAACACGTTTTAAGCGGTGGTCCGCTTTCATCAGATATGTAAATCCATTTGAAGAAATGTCTTGAAACGTTATATAAAATGATAAAATAACAAAATAATAAATAAATGTTCAAAAAAAACATTTTACAAATGTTGGTAGCCTTACTCCTTTACATATATATATATATATATATATAGATAGATAGATATTCTGGGACCACACTAGAAAAGACCACTTGAGATAATCAACTGCGTATCTATGAACATAAAAAATCCTGCTGTCTAGGGGATCCCGTATCTAGCTGGCCTTTATTTTGGAAAAAACTCAAGTGGGGCATAACCGCAACAGGGAACCTCGTATCTGTAGAACCATTACTTTTTTTCAAGTGGACAAATCGAATTCTGGGTGGCCAAACCCCAAATCAGAGATATTTCCCATATCTTGGGTGATTTCTCTTTTCTTAGTTAAATATTTCTCATTTGCAGCCAGTCTTTTATTCACATGCATTGTAAATATGCAACCCGCTAAACATGCAGCCGGGTGCATTTTTACCGACGGGTATTCTGTTGGTCAACGGTATTATTTGGATTATTCAGACAACTGTTCTCATCTTGGGTGTTATTCTCACAATTCATGTTGAGAAAATGGAATAATCTGTTCTGATTTAAAATGACGTGTCCTAATAAGTTTTAAGGTCTTCCTTTATGCATTTCGATAATTTGGGGGTTTTCTTCAATGCAAAAGGAGGGAAACTGCTATTATGTCGCATTAATACCGTTGAAAAAGGTATAAACCCACAATTCCCCCCTCCAGCTATGGGTAAAATGGTGACTTGTATTTAACTAATCCTATAAAATTAATCGATTATAATGGGCTAACCCGATTCCCCCGAAGTAAATGACATAGAATCGTCCGTGCCGTACATAAAATGGTATAAACCCACAATTTCCCCCTTCAGCTATGGGTAAAATGGTGACTTGTATTTAACTAATTCTATAAAATTAATCGATTATAATGGGCTAACCCGATTCCCCCGAAGTAAATGACATAGAATCGTCCGTGCCGTACATAAAAGCGCTGAACGACAAGAAGTGTAGTTTTAAATATTAAAGCATAAAATACAATGAAGCTGATTTGAACTGCTGACCTTCAGTAGAGTGGAAAGTGACTAACTTGTGTTTACTTTCGGCAGCCTTGTAACTCTCACTTCTCTTATTTTGTCCTTTAGTCCTCACATTATTCCATGAGTGATGTTTCTGACAAAGGGGGAAGAATTACTGTTTTCTGGGTCGGAATCTATCCATCTAATACTTATCGTTGGCTAGTTTTTTACCTTGAAGTGGTATTTTTTTTTTTTAGCTTCTTACATCAAGTGGCTTCATGCCTTGTCTGGAGCGATTTCCATAAAAAAAGATTCGCCATTTCAAGCTCCATATAAGATGGATGATTCGCCTGTTTGTGAGTGAACTCGGAATGTCTCTCGCATCCACATCATTTGTTGCTAGAGAAATATTCGCGATAACAGATATTTGTTCGAGACCGTGTCGGTTGGAGACGTGCAGCTTTTGGTCCGTTCGGCCATTATATTTTGGTACCTTTGTTGATTATTGTGCAAAAATCAGAATACAAGCCATATCATGTTCAAACTTTTACACCACAAATAGGTAATAGTGTGATTCAGCATTAAACGACCCCCTGAAAGGGGTTGACAGGTTGTAAAACGGATAAACCAAACTATCCCAGGGTCAATCCAAATAATCCAATCTTCAATGGATTGTGCTCTGATGAGCTTGCTGCTCTGGTGCCCCTACGGCGTAAATTCACTAGACCAACCCGACAATCTGCCAAATCCCATCCATTCACTGTGGAGGTCGGCAGATGCCGAAGAGCTTTCTACTCCAAAAGCTTCTTTCCTCGTGCTCCTGGACTCTGGAACTCCCTCCCTGCTCCCTGTTTTCCTGACGGTACTGACATGCAGAAATTTAAAACTAATGTAAACAGACATCTTGCTGCGCAGCTCCCAATTTAGGTTGACCGCCCCCCCCCCCCCCCCCCCCCCCAAAAAAAAACTCTCCCCCTTTTTCTCAGTAGCCCCTTATGTTTTTGGCGGCCTGCCTTGTTTGGGGTGAATTATGTTAAAAAAAAAAAAAAAATTCTGGAAAAATGAAATAATACATAGTTATATTTACAAAATGTATAAACAAATAAAACAAATATTAAAAAAAAACCCATTTAAATGAAAGAAAGAAAAAAACATTTAAATGAAAAGAAAAAAAAACATTTAAATGAAAGAAAAAAACCCCATTTAAATGAATGAAAAAAACCCCATTTAAATGAATGAAAAAAAACCCCCCATTTAAATGAAAAGAAAAAATATTTAAAAGAAAAGATGTTGTGTAGAGATGGTGCCACGTTTTAGTAAAAATTTAGGGTTTTAATTTTTTATTTTTAAATTGAAGATATATTTTTTTTTTTTTTTTTTTTTTGCTTGGGGAAGGTTCCGGAAGCTGCTGCCAATCCTTACATCTAAGCACATTTGTTTCAGACTCGGGGCAAGATCCTTTCAGCCGTTGTTCACTCCCCTATCTTACATGGCACTGAGACATGAACCCCAAATTCTTCTGATTTGCGACGACTTCGACGTAATGACTGTCCCATGATCAGGTGTAAATGCTGCAGCAAACTAGACGAATCCCTTCAGCTGTATCAGAATATATGTATATTATGTATTGGTGAGATTTTGGATGCCATATACGCTCGGCGTCTCAGGTTTTTTGGCCATGTGTAGCATGCTACCTTCTGCATCAACTCAATAACACACATGGATACACCAGACTCGAGGGTGCAAGGAAGACATGGCTTGAGTGTGTACAATGTGACTTTACTGTTTACAACATGTCTGGTATTAACCCTTTGGATGGGACCACATGGAGAGAAGGTGTGAGACGTTGCCTAATTTTGGCCACCCCGGAGTCCGGAACACTTGCAGTACCTGAAATACCAAAACAACGTCAACGCCATCGTCATGGGGATATATATTATTAGTACTTTTTTTTTCTAAATGTTTTCTGTTTATGAATTGTATTCTAGATCGTGATAAACTCATTGTGAGATTTCCATCTCATGTGCCATTTTTACGTAAATTCTATGGATTGTATTCTAGATCGTGATAAACTCATTGTGAGATTTCCATCTCATGTGCCATTTTTACGTAAATTCTATGGATTGTATTCTAGATCGTGATAAACTCATTGTGAGATTTCCATCTCATGTGCCATTTTTACGTAAATTCTATGGATTGTATTCTAGATTGTGATAAACTCATTGTGAGATTTCCATCTCATGTGCCATTTTTACGTAAATTCTATGGATTGTATTCTAGATCGTGATAAACTCATTGTGAGATTTCCATCTCATGTGCCATTTTTTTTAATCTCTTGTTCAGCATTTGTTTTAATTTAATTTATTTCTTATTTTTTCCCCGTTTTCCAGGAAATGCGTTTCCAGGAACTTTCCAGACAGTCGTCAAACGGATTCACCGATATTTATTCCACGTTCTCGCCCACATCTACCACGGTCACTACAATGAAGTCTACGTCCTTGGTCTGCACGGCCATTTGAATACGTTGTTCGCCCACTTCATGGTGTTCAACCTGCGTTTCGATCTGCTCGAGGAGAAAGAGACCGACGTGCTGCAGGATTTAATCAAAGCGCTCACGACTTTTGTGCCGACGGAGACCATCAACCCTTTGACGAGCACGACATCTGGCGAGGAGAGATCGGCAGACGGCATGGATGGGACCAACGTTATTACAACTACTGCCGACCCTGCTGGGCATGTGAACACCCTCGCTTCCTCGTCCGCTAACGAATTTGAACACGACCAGATACGAACATAATAAGACTTATCGTAGAATCGCGTTTATTGTATTATCGCAGAAGACGGTACGAAACAAATACGTAGGTTTGTCGGAAAGAAACGGATTTAAAATTCTTTTTTCCTTTGAAGAAAAAGACGTTAAAAACTTTTAAAGAAATTAGAATTTTTCATTTTAAGAAGAAAAAAAAAAATTAAAAAAAAAAAAAAAGCCCAAAAAGTAAGCAAGCATAAATGGAAACACTAAGGATTGAACCTTGACTGCAAAAACTGAAAGCCAGATCTCACGCTTTTTTTTTTTCTCCATTTGTCTCTTGTTTTTTTTGCATCTTGTTTTGTTTTTCCGCTAACATAACTGAGCATCACTTGCCCGGCACAGACTCGCATTGCTATTATCACAGCAACACAACCCGCTACGTGCCCCCCCCCCCCCTCGTTGCCCCCCCCCCCCAACCAACACCGAAACGAAATAAAATACACATACGTACAAAAAGAAAAAGCACAATGATCTGATGTTTAGTAAACTTTAATGTCGACACATCTACAAAAAAAAAAAAAAGAATTTGCACAACAAAAAATTTTTTTTTTACTTTTTAAACTTTAAAGTAAATATTTAATTTATAACATCTTATAATAAAAAAGAAATAATAATTGATATGTTATATTAGTTCAGGAGAGTAGAAAGTGACTAACTTTGGGTCTACTTTCGGCAGCCTCGTAACTCTCACTTCTCTTATTTTGTCCTTTAGTCCTCACATTCCATGAGCGATGTTTCTGACAAAGGGAGAAGAATTGCTGTTTTTCAGCTTCTTACATCAATTGGCTTCATGCCTTGTCTGGAGCGATTTCAATTAAAAAAAAAAAAAGTTTAGATATGGACGTGTCCGGTAGATGGATTTTGAATTTCGGATTTTGAATTTCGAATTTTGATTGGATATACGCCCCCCCCCCCCCCGCCCGCCCTCTGACCTTCTCTCCCTCCAACCAAAGTAGCGTACCTTTTTTTTTATTTTTCATTTAAAAAAAAACGTTTATTTTTACTTTATTTAAACTTTAAAACAATTAAACAGACTTCAAATGCATCGGAAGAAAAAATCGAGAAGCAATTTTAAAACAATTTTTTTTTTTTTTTTTTGCAGCGAAAGTGAAAATTGAAATGTACTCTTCTTGAATGGAGGTACCACCCGCCACACACACTCACACACATCTGTGCACAGAAACACATATTGATGCTTATATACATGTGTGCATACGTAAACATGTAGGCGGCCACACATAAACGCGTACACAGATACACCCACACAAACGCGTATGCAGAAGATACATCGGTATCAATTTCTATGCAGATGCACTCGCACATATCTGTAAGCGGACCCTAACCCTAACAAATGCATACTCTCATACACACACATATGCATACAGTCGCTCTCTCACACTGACATAAACATGTACGCGAACACTTGCATACCCACGCACATATCGAAAGACCGCCATACAGCTGCACTTAGCTGAAAACATGAGAACAGAGAAAAAAAGAGTAATTTCCTGAAGTTTGGTCGTTCGCGTATTATTTGCAGTGAAATGTTATTTTTTCTGGTATTACGCGAGGACAAATTATTTCGTACTAAGATCATAAGTGCTTATACAGAATAGGACCCATATTGACACAGATGTTTCCGATTGTTTTTGATTGCGATTTATGGATCAGACCGGCATTTGAAAGCCGCAAAATAAATGTGAAAAGGCGGACAACACTAACGCATACAAATGTAAAACTAATGTAGGTTAGGGTTAAATAATTAAAAAAAAAAAAAAAAATCCCCCCCCCCCCAAAAAAAAAAAATTCAGTCACAAAAACTTCCTAAAAAAAAAATAAATAAATAAAAAAAGTTTAAAAAACCTAAAAAGAAAAGAAATCAAGTTGATTCACTTACTGATTTGAAGAAAATTATTAAACCCATTCTTAACCTTAACCCTAACCATTCCTAACACGGAAGGTATGTGTAGAGGGGGGGGGGGTGGTTATTGACTCTAACCGTAAGTTAGGAAAAAAATAAAAAAGTTGTTTCGTTTAATGTCAATACTTATTGACTGTTCGGCAATGGCTCCCACCATTTCTGGTTTGTTTGGTAAGTCGCAATCCGAAACAATCGAAAACATTTGTGTCGATAGGGGTCCTGTGCTGTAGAAGCACTCAATCATGATTTCCGCCATTTTCTTGAGTAAAAATAATACTTAACCGGTTTACTGTATTTCCGGTAATATCCGCATACTATTAAAACTTTTATGATGTTATCTTGCTTGCTTGTCACACTTCTCAGCTGTACATGAATGACCGTAGATGGTGGGAGGAAGGGTAAATAAATTTAATAAAGGGTGAATGATTAGGGAAATAGCGGGAGGAAGCGAATGACGTAAATGATTAAAGAGGGGGAAGAGAAAGAAAGAGAGAAAGCGTGAGAGAGAGGAAGAGACAAGGGATGAAGAAAGAAAGGGTATAGACAAGGGGAAGAGAGAGAAAGTGGGGGAAGAGAGAGAAGGTCTATCAGAAGACTGTTTCATCAATATTTGGAAATTCCAAATATCTCGTCGTTTTTCCAAAGATCCTTTGCCTTTTCTAAGATTCAGTTGGAAATATTCTTACGTCGTTTTGCCATTATTTTGTAATTCAGACGATTCCATTTTGTAACATCCCCGTTATTATTCTCACTTGGAATCGTCCGTTAGCTCTTCTAAAGTAAGAGTTTAACTTTAAAAGACATAACGGACGATTCCAAAGTAACACACATCTATTTTTATACATGATGATTATCTAAATTCCAATGACCAAAATTAAGTCTTTTCTCATATTGTTTATTTTTTGCAATTGTTTCACAACGTGTAATATGCTACAATTAAATGCAGTTACATGCTGCTCTTCAGAAACCACAATGAGGGGCATATATAAAGATAACAAATTGTACATAAAGTTTATGGAAAAGAAAAAAAGCAGACAACACTCACGCGTAATCCCCCTCCCCATGAATGATAAATTCAAATCAAGACGCCATATTGAATCTCATATAATAGAATATATATATATATATATATATATGTTATCAATGGACACGTGTTTCGCCATTACTAAGGCTCATCAACATGGCTTAATGGTAAAGCTCCCGACTGTGGTCGTGGTTTCGAATCTCGCCATAGTCAGCCACGCTGATGAGCCATAGTAACCGCAAAACGTGTTTTTGGATAACTATATTGTATTTATAAATAAATATATACATGCCTAAAATATAGGAGGCGACAAAGTGTAAGAGAAATAACTCAGGTATTTAGGAAATGCATCACAGTAATATAGCCGATATTCATTAACAAGACAATAAAAAAAATAAATAGTTATATATATATATATATATATAAATGTAAGTTCGTAATCCGAGGCAGGAGCAATGCGATATAGGTACCGGAAGGTGGAACAGATGAACAAAAATAAATGAGAAGAGAAAATATGAATGGAATCTCAAATTAATTTATTAATATTTCACGGTTTTAATACCAAAACAGTAAATAGAAAAAGGTTTACTGTCAAGCAATTTAAAAGGTCTGGAATAGGGGGTAAACTTTAATTTTCGAGAGTGGAACCTCTCATTATCAAAAGAAACAGATCAAAAAATATGACCGAGTGGTCGAAAAGGCGAGATGGACACAACTGTTGACGAAATATGTGTGTGTGTGTGTGTGTCAGGTTATGTTGAAAAGAAATCAATAAAGTGCTCGATCTCAAAAAAAGAGAGCTAAATACAGATAATTTATTTAAAAACTATACGTTACATATTTCAGAGTTGTACCGTGGTTTGATCCAGATGGACTGACTTTTTAAATTTTTAAAATCGTCTATACCTATAAGGAATCTTCAGGGTTTCGGAACAAAAACAACAGGCTATACCTCCCTGTTGTTTTCGTTTTGAGACGCTGAAGATGTTTCATGGGGATTTGAAAAAATTTTAAAGTCAGTCCATCTGGATGAAACCGTGGTACGACTCTGAAATATGTAACGTATAGTTTTTAAATAAATTATCTGTATTTAGCTCTCATCAACACGACATGACGAAAATGGCACGCTACTACTGGCATTTCCTGTGATCGCAAGATCAGCGACCATCTAAAGTTGAAGGTTTACCGGACTGTTGTAAGACCCGTCGCTTTGTACAGCTCCGAGTGCTTACTGACAACGAGGAATGCAGAGTGAAGATTTGCCGTTATGGAAACCAGAATGCACCACTGGATCTCAGGAATTACACATCTGCAATGACGACATCCGAAGACGCTACAGCATCGTACTGATCGTAAGCAAGATGAGGAAATGGTGGCTCAGATGGTTCGGACATTTGCTGACGACGACGACGATGACACCATCGCGGAACTTGTTTTTACATCAGAAGCGACTGAGAAGATGGCCGATGATGAGATGGACAGACACACTGAACAATGATCTCTGTAAAAAAATGCATCATTGCTGACACCGCCGTGGCTCAGAATTAACGTGAAAGAAAAAGAAGAATTCAATTCTTATTTCAATAATATAACTCTCATAGAACTAATTATAAAAATTACGTTTCAACCTATTTCTTAAAAAAGCTCGATTTTATTTATATTTTTTTTTTTTTTAGAGAGAGAAAAAGATCCATACTATTATTTATATTTTAAATTGCTTCAGAAATTTGTTCATACCAAAAACAAAATACGATAGAAAATTATTTTAACCCAAAAGTATTTTACACGTGTTTCGAAGCGCGTCGGGTCCGACTAGTGATTGAAACAAGATTATAAAGCAAAAAAAAAAAAAAAAAAAAAAAATTGAAAAATAAATATTCAACGCTTTTACATTTTCCCCCATTTTAAAAAGTTTTTTTTTTTTTTTTATATATATTCTAATGAGTCACCACTTATTAAGGCCAAAAGGCCACTTGAGGATACGGGTCAATGAGTTAGTCAGGTGGACAGTGAGACAACACCGTGAGGGTTCGTAACGATGGTTGAGACCGGGCAATTTAATTAGTTAAGAGGACAGCTTAACAAGAATTTGTTAAAATTAGACTTGAAAATAACCATGTTGTAGTCAGCTGAGAAGCAGCTCCATGGTATTGTGTTCCACTGACGGGTAGTTCTTAGAAAGAAACTTTGCTCATGGAAGTTCCGTTTAGTTTTAGGTAGACAGAGGAAGAAAATAAAATTATTTACAGTGGTTGTAGATAGACGAGTTCTTGTTGTGAATGTTTTACAGGGGAGGTGGGGAATAGATTGGAGCTCAGTCGAGCACCTTCCATGAAAATAACGATAGGTATTGATTGATATCAATCGGGATATGTTTCCTCGTCAGAATTGATAAAAAAAATAAAAAAAAGAAGAGTTTTCATTCTCCGTCAGTCTCCAATGGGCCTTTTGCAAAGCATCGGTAAAAATCCATGTCAGATGAGGGCAAAGTAGCCCTTAAGTCTCAATAACAATTTGTCTTGTTTGGAGTAAATATACATAAAAATAATATTTTTTTTAAAGTTCATCGTTTCTGGCGCCAGTGAATTCAAGATGGCTTTTCAGAATGTTAGCATTGCAAGGGAGGTAATTTTGTTTTTACTATTATAAAAAATAGCATAAATCATGATTTTAGTACCAAACTTGGGGATTATTTTTATAGAGACTCAAGTGAAATATGGCAGTTCAAAATAAAATAACAGGAAGACTTCTGAATATACTTACTGATCAGTGAAAAATATTAGTCTTCACCAAAAATTACGGAAAATTATCAAGTAGAATTTTAATAACAAATCAAATTAATTTACTATTCGGAATCCATGAACTCCGTACGACATTCGCGTCAAGCCAAGCTTATCTCCCTTCTTCTAATATGAAGACGACATGCTGGTTTGTCGTTTGGAGTTTGTGGAATTTGAATAGTAAATTGATTTTATTTTTTATTAAAATTCTACTCGATAATTTTCCGTAATTTTTGGTGTACACTAATATTTTTCACTGATAAGTAAGTATATTCATAAGTTTTTCTGTTATTTTATGTTGAACTGCAATATTTCATTTGATTCTGCATGTAAATAAGACGCCAAAACGCGTTTTACTGTAAATAACACGCGCAAGCATACGGAAGGAAATTATCGGATCTAGAATGGCTGCGCTTTTTGTGCGTTCACACATTTAATGCTCAAACATTTTTAACAAATAAAAAAAAAAACTTGAATTTTAGAAAATTCTCTCATCCAACTAACCCGGCAATTTTGATTGATTTTTGAACATTTGCAATGATTTTTCTTTTCTTTTTTTAAACTATCTATCTGAAATATTTATAATATTGCATGCATTCATCTCGGCACCCTCCACCCAACCCCACCCCTCAGGCTTTTGGCTTTTTGGGTGTTTAAAACGAAACTTATTATTATTATTATTATTATTATTATTATTATTATTATTCACTTGATTTTACATAGAAATTGCTAAAAAGATTTTTTGGTGCTTTTATCGATCCCGAACCAGCTTTCGTGACGTTCGACTCGGAAGCGTTCGGCTGTTCTACGCAAACGCCCGAGAGTTGACGAGCCGATTTGTACCAGACGACATTTTTGATACGGTGCTGCGTCCTATGATCATAATGTTTTGCTTGTTTTTTTTAGGGTTAGGGTAAGGAATTTTTTAAGGAAACAAACAAAGAAAATTAAACATATTTACATGAATTTTTTTGAAAGAAACAACAGGAAAAAAAAAACATAGCGAGGTTACTGTTATAAAATGAATACTGTATTTTGATTTACAAGGAATTTTTTTGAAGAAAAAAAAACAACAAAAAAACGTACCAAAATTACTTTTATCACGACATATTTTTTTAATTTTATTATTTATTCTTACTTGCTCGCGATGATACTGCAGTGCAAAGCTGTTCGTAATTCATTTTGGGTTTATTTTTCTTCAAAAAAACTTCCTGACAAAAAATCCGTCTTCGTAAGCACTTATTTTCAATTAGTAACAAAGTTATCGGCTGCTCGCTGCTTCAACTCGTCAACACTCGGCCGTTTGCGTGGGACAGCCGAACGATTCCGAGTCGAACGTCACGAAAGTTGGTTCAGGATCGATAAAAGTACCAATTTTTTTACTTATTTAAAAAAAAAAATTTTTTGTTTGCTTTTTTTTTTTTGATGATGATGGCTTGTTGTCATCGTCTTATGTTTGGGGAAGGTGGAAAAGGGGGTCGGGTTAACTTTCCCTCCCCTCCCCCTCCTCGCCCAAGAAAAATGGAATTTTGATTTTGACTGACTGAAATCTTTCCAACAAAAAAAAAAAAAAAGAAAAAATCTATTTAAAACTAAAATGAATTATGTTAATTTATGTCACCTGTATACCAAGGTGGCAATACGGCTACAAAAAAAAACAAGGTGTGCTTTGTGTGTATGAAAAGTAGGTATGTACGTAGGTGTGCGTATATGTGTCTGCGTGTAAGGACATAGCTGACAGAGTGTGTGTACATTGCGTGTGTGTAAGTGAACATATCTGTGTAAATGCAAAGCTGAGAGGTGTGTTTGTGTGCGTGTGTACACATCGTCCGTGTGTGTTGCGGACATGTAAGCAATTATGAGTCCTCTCACTAAAAAAGCCCATTTCTCTGACTTAAAGCTTTCGGTTGAATTTAGGGGTTTTTCTTAAAAAAGAAAATATTTATTTTTCGTTTGGATTTTATTTATTAAATCTTTTTTATTTAGTCATTTAAATATCCCCCCTCCCCTCACTTTGCATTCTCTCCTCCCTTTTAAGGGGATCAAGGGGGGGGGAGTCATTTTACTTCTTTGCTGCATGTCAGTTTCATCTCTCCCTCTCGTTCTCGCCTACCTTTTTTTGTACGGGGGTTAATGATTCTAAATTGTGCTTATTCCAAATGAGGTTTTTACATTATTTATCCAATATATAAAGTTATCTTGTCGGATTGTAAAACCTGGACCTAAATAGCATCTAAGCTGCCCAATCAAACTTTGCTTCTAATTAGCCAATTTACATTTGTTATTGTTGTACCGTGTTATAAAAATGAAGAAATGCGAAAGTATTTTTTTCATTTATCCGAACTATATTTATATCAAATCACCTTAGGTTAACTAAATTCAATGATAGAACAAAACCTTTTCTAATACGCTATATATACTAACAGGAAACCTTATTAAACAGAGTCAAAGCGACACTTCATTTGCATATATTTATATCAAATCACCTTAGGTTTGCTTAAATTAATGATAAAACAAAAATAAACTTATATACTGACAGAAAAAAAACGTACAAAACACAGTCATGGTTATACATCATTTGCATATTTATTTTTTAATCCTATTTTTTAATCCTATTTTTTAATCCTATTTTTTAATCCTATTTTTGAATCCTATTTTTGAATCCTATTTTTTAAGCCTATTTTTTAAGCCTATTTTTTAAGCCTATTTTTTAATCTAATATATAAAATAATGTCGGCCGGATTTTAAAAATTAAACCTAAATAGAATTTAAGCTGACCAATCCAACTTTGATTAAGACTAGCCAATTCTCATTTGTTATTGATGTACCATGTTGTTTGGAATGTTGAATAACCAATAATTTTTTGTGGTATTCGCCTAGCGTCGGGCATTCCGCCTTCCACTAAAAATGGAAGTTTATGGGTAATAAAAATTAACATGCAGTTCCCGATCAGCATGTATATCCCAGTTAAGGGAGATGACATACAGCGTCTAGTATTTTCAAATGGTCACCCATCTTGTACTGACCAGGCTCAACGTCGCTTAACTTCGGTGATCTAACGGTAACCGGTGTGTCAACGTGATTAGGCTGTACGCATTCTTCTAACGTACTTCACTACAATTTATTTTTTTAATTACTTAGTCCAGCCCAGACGATGGGTAACATGAAACATTTTTAAATAATCACCTAAAAATAAAAATCGGCTTACGTCAATAATAAAGAAAAACCGTTAATAAACCCCCAATAGTTTTAACATTTTTCTTCATAGTTCTTTTAACAAAGATAATAAATTTAAGAAAAAATTAATTTCAACACGGCACTGTAAGTCCAAAAGTTTTTTACGGAAAGAAATAGCTAATATCTGAAATCATTCGTTAACGGTTTCTTCAATCATAAGCATAACTCAAAATAATGTAAGGGGGAATAAATCATATTTTAAATTAAAGAATATAATAGGAGTTATCTCCCTTACAATTAAAATTTCATTTCTTTTTCTGTATAAGTTTAAAAATATGCAAACGAATAAAAATTAAAAACTTAAATTACTTCACTCCATCTTTGGCAATGCCGGGTCGAACAGCTAGTATATATATATATATATATATATATATATATATATATATATATATGAAGAAGAATGGAAAGGAATTAGAGAAGCAAAAGCCAAATCAAAATTCAATTCAATTGCTCAGAGCAAGGAATATTCCGCAAAAAGGCAATTTATTCAAGTTAAATATTCCTTAAGCCAGGCTTTTCAAAGATCAAAATCTTATCATCAGAGGAAGTCGCTGGGATAGATAAGTTGGCAATGGCCAAGATTTAAAATTTGAAAAAATGAAATAAAATTGCCCTGCGTTTCCTTCCCCACAACTTTTATTTCATTTTTTCAAATTTTAAATCTCGGCCATTGCCAACTTATCTATCCCAGCGACTTCCTCTGATGATAAGATTTTGATCTTTGAAAAGCCTGGCTTAAGGAAAATTTAACTTGAATAAATTGCCTTTTTGCGGAATATACCTTGCTCTGAGCAATTGAATTGAATTTTGATTTGGCTTTTGCTTCTCTAATTCCTTTCCATTACCTGCTCTATCCTGGATATTGAGCTTTATACTCTTCACAATAGGTTTTACCTTTCCTAAAAGTTCGCTTTTAGTACACCTCTTTATATATATATATATATATATATATATATATATATATATATATATATATATATATATATATAATATGAAACTAAAAGTATACTTTTAGAGAATTGAACCTATAGTGAAATGATTTAAGTTCAATATACGAGATAGATCAATTATTATATATATATATATATATATTATATATATATTATATAATTATAAGAAAAAATAAAACAATATGTGGGAAATGTTATATTGAAACCGGAAGTTAGTTAATAAGAGATTAATACCGGACAAAAATAAGTCATAAGTCTATGTAAACGAGTAAAAAGAAGAAAATAAAAAAAATGGAGGAGTATAGGAAAAGGATTTTTTTTCTGTGTGCATTATTTTAATGAATAAAACTAATGGCAGATATTATGAAAGAAAGTAAGATCATTTTTTTTTTTTTTTTTTTTCGAGTGTCTTATAATAGCAGTTTAGACGTTTAGTGAGATAATTTTTTTTATGATACCAATTTTGCTATTTACCTACAGGAGGATGCAACTAAAATGAATTCTCATTGGTCAGTAAAAAGAGGGAGAAAAAAAAAAAGAGACAAATAAGTTAAATGAAAAGAACAATCTTAAATGTTAACGATTTTGTTTGTTTGGGTTTTTTTTAGGCGGGGGGGGGGGGGCTTGATTTTGATGGTAAAAGATTCACTGATGAAGCCTTTTAAAAACATTTTGTTATCAAGAGAATGTATATTTTAAAATGGCAGAAACAATTGTTTGAATTAAAATGTTTTTTTTTTAACAAATTCGAAACATTTACTAAATTATTATATATCTTTGAAATGAACACAGTTTAGACTGCATCAATAAACACAGGTAATAAAAAAAGGTTTACTAGCAGCAAGTAACTTTAGTTACTTCCGGATTGGAAATATATATATATATATTAAATTCCCGAAACAGTTTTTCATGGTAAACAACTGATGATCCCTTAAAATAGTTTTAGAAACAAACTAATATAATAACTGTAAAAAATAAATTGACTTACATGAGTGATTTTCCACTGGAAGACTTGAGACTATAAGTTTTTTTGTTTTATATATATATTTTTTTTTATATAGTTTTAATGGTTGAGAAACTTCCGAGACTATATATATATATATATATATATATATATATGATATGTAAGGTGAGTGGGAGAGACCCCATATATAAATAATAACAATAATAATCCAGGTAAAACATCCACAGGGTAGTAATCCAAAGAATTCTAACAAAAAAAAATTTTTTTTTTTTAAAAGTGCTCAATATCAAATAGAGCTTTTATATATGATTATCTTTATTTACACAGACATGTACAAAATCTGTGACACTGGCATGTCGATGTTATCGATCAACAGCTATTATAAACTGAGATCTCATCAGGCAGAATTAGAATCCGATCTTAACATTAGATCATATCTTTCCAAATATGATCTAAAGTTAAGATCGGATTCTAACTCTGCCTGATGAGATTTCAGTTTATAATAGCTGTTGATTGATAACATCGACATGCCAGTGTCGCAGATTTTGTACATGTCTGTGTAAATAAAAATAATCATATATATATATATAAGGTGAGTGGGAGAGACCTCTCAGCAGAGTTCTCGATTATGAAGAAAATTCAAAAGTAAGAGTAATATTTATTTATATATGATAAAAAATGGAAATAATATTCCAACGTAATGGAAAATGAAAAAAGGAAAACCAAAAATATTATTTATGTATTTATCAAGGTTTCGTCGTTATTTCAAGACTTCCTCGGAATGATTGTTTTGAAGAAATGACACACAAGTAGAAATATTTTTAAAAGTTTTGTCTGTTTAGATAAATAATATTTACGGTTTTCCTTTTTTATTTATATATGTATTACCGAAGATCAGAACAACATCGGTACCGTCGGTTTCGCATCAAAACAAAGGGGACATATAATTCGTCTCCTTGACCGGACTCTCTTCAGCCTCTGTTCTGATCTTCTGTATATATAAATATATATATATATATATATATATATATATATATATATATATATATATATATATATATATATATATAATTAAACAGTAGAGGGTGGATTTTCTAACCCAAGGAGAGAAAGAGAGAGAGATATGAAACAAAATGACTGCCATTTGTCTCCCCCCCCCCTTCCAAAAAAAAGAAGGAAAAAAAAAACTAAAGAGAGTTAAAGAAATGACATTTTTTTTTTTCTTTTTTGTTGCTTTCTTGAAGATTAAAAATTAAAAATGTTTTTTTCTGTCGTTTTTTTTTATTTTTCTCTATTGTTTTTATTTATTAACCAGCAAGGTTACATGGCGTTGCCCGTTTATTATATGAAAAGCTGTTCGGCTGAGTTTCAACCTCTGGTTTCTCCTTGTGAAACTTTCACAGCAAGAACTCGTCTTCTGTAGTGAGCCGGAGAGCAGCAAGAGACTGGCTGGTATACCATTGGTAAAGGTTTTAATCACAAACGAATACAACAACAGTGACAGTGAGGAAAATAGGGAATTAAATAGTCTGCCCCCCCCCCCCCCCGGCCCCAGCGGGAGAGAGACGAACAAGGTTATTCAAGGGGAGATAATAATATAATTATCTTCCGACTGCATAAACCTTCCTCAAATAGAGATGAAAAAGAAAAACTCCCGGGAGTTCTCTGCTTTCTAGCGGAATTCTTTTTTTTTTTTTACCCAGAAAAAGTGGTTGTTTCCGCTTACATCGCTAGAGCAACTCACTGGTAATGTATGACATTTGTACATGCTTAAGTGGAAACGACATCAGCCCTAGTTAGATGGGAACGGTGGAGGTCTTGGACTGCCAAAAGTGTTCAAGTTGGTAAAGGATAGGCATCCAGCCGTAAAATTGCCTTAAATACAATGTCTAGTCGAAATACAGTAGGGAAAAAGAAAGGCAGTGCCAGTAGCACTAATGCTGCTGGTAATTTCTTGGGCTTCGTAGATCCCAGGATGCGTGGATCTTCAGGGCCTATGGATTCCATCAAGCCTTGCCAAAGACAGGAGTGGAGAGGAAGACTTAGATTTCGAGACTAGACAATCAGGCCCCACCCTCATCAGAGGATTAATTGTGGCCTGATTCAACAAATAAACCGGTTGATGATGATGATGATGATGAGAGCCTCTCGTAGATGTGAGTTCTCATCTTTTTGATTGAAATCCGCTTTTTTAAATAATTTTAATCTTAATTTAATAATATTTAATAATTTAATTTAATATTATTTAATAATTTGATTTAATATTATTTAATAATTTTTATCTTAATTTAATATTATTTAATAATTTTTTAATAATAATAATAAACTGATTTTTCCATTTTGACAGTTCTATCTGAAAACTGAAAATGTTAATTTTGCCGTGAAGGCTAACCCTACAAGCAATTCATGAAGAGAGTAGGGGAGGTTAGATGACTTTTGTTTCATCAAAGAATGACTTCCTGTTCCTTTCCTCCACATGGTGTCTTTCTCCTAATTTTGAATTTCTTAGCTGAAACTGATCAGTTACTTTGGGAAAATGTTGATTTTTGTGCTGTCCTCTCTCCACCCACACGCATACACATAGGGGGGGGGGGCGTGACCCCCAAGGTTAGCAAATTTGGCTTAAATTAAAATATTATGAACTACTTTTTTTAATGTTTTTTTTTTTTTTTTAATTAATAATGGCGAAAAAATAGTAGTGACAATAACATCCAAGATGAGAACAGTAGTCCGAATGATACAAATTATCAATCCTCATTTCAAAAATTTCGAAACATAGAGAAAAGCTCGTTCTTTTTACAGTGAACGATGCATGGTTGTGCAGCGAACGATGCATGGATGTGCAGAGACAAGAACATGGTCGTCTCCTACCCTCAACCTGAAATCACCGACGGTCAAAAGTATGGGAAAATAAGATGAAAACAGTTCACGCAAAATTGGAACAAATACATAGTAGATACTGCCAAGTCTGCTGCAAGGGAGATGGGCTCCCTCTATCGGGCTAGAAAACTTCTCTCACCTGCCATGTATGGCGTATTGTTGTCACGTCTGAGCTGGTGTTCCAACCACTCGTCTCTTCCTGCTAGACAGGGTTAAAAAAAAAGAGTCTCTAATCTAATAGGTCGAATTAGTCTCTTATTATTGGTAGATTGTTTTTCAATCAGGGGAATTCATTTTTTTTTTTTTTTTTTAAACAATTAACTTTCACTTACATTGCCGACAATTAATTCATACCTATTCCTAGGGTATTAGTGAAAGTAATGCAATGATTATCTTGAACTTTTCAGCTTTAAGATGGCTCCCATTGAACATTATTAGTTCTAGTTTTATAACAATTTGTTTTAATTAATTTAATGACCAAACCATACCATACCGTATAGGGCACTAGACTTTGCCGTTACTGGCTCGCAAGCCTACCAACCGCGACTAGGACGGCACTGCCCAAATCTGCTGGGCACACTACGTGCTGGCCTCAAGCAGGCAGGACTAGGACCACTACGTACAGCGAAACAACTTCATTGCTTACGACAACTTGCGCATGACAAGGCCAGATTGCCTGGGACAGCATGGAGGACTGATTGCAGCTGCAGGATGTCATTTGACTACTGTAGCCGCAGAACACAGTTTTAAATAATAATTAAAAAAATACCGTAATAATTAGGTTATATTATTACAGTATTGTTTTTTTATTAAATTATAAATTGAATCCAAATTCTTATAAAAACTATAATTACTTTAAGATAATGTTGTTTCGATGGCAGCCATCTTAAAGTTGAAACTTCAAGACAACCGATGCAATCACCCGACAAAACTCGAACCACTCATGCCGAGCCTATACGGGTCAGTCGATTTTGGTACCCACCTGTTCTGCTGCCACTAAATACAACATAAAGCCGAATCACAAATGGAAGATTATGTAGCGTCAATATTCTAGATTGTAGAAAAACCTGTTAGATTATATAAGAATGTGAAACATTTGAAATCTGTCATGAATCTGGGCTTAAAACTCTTAGATTTTGAACTGGCAGTTTTTTTTCTAAGGGAGAGAAATCTTCATTCTACTATTTGACAGTTTTCTCCCTTTGGGGAAAAAATTCTTTAAAAAAAAAATTTTTTTTTTTTATCTCAGTAGATAAAAAAAAAAAAATTTTTTTTGAAATCTTTTTATTACTGAGATAATATTTTTTGTTTGTTTTTTAAATCTTTTTATTACTGAGATAAGATTTTTTTTTGTTTTTTAAATCTTTTTATTACTGAGAAAAGATTTTTTTTTGTTTTTTAAAATCTTTTTATTACTGAGATAAGTTTTTTTTTTGTTTTTTAAATCTTTTTATTACTGAGATAAGATTTTGTTTAGTTTTTTAAATCATATTTCCCTGAGTTTGTTTCCTTTCAGCCTCCCCTCTCTGCCATGGGAACAAACAAGATGAACTAATCTAAACTATATTTATGATGGCAAATGGTAAAAAATGGCACAGATGAAAATGACACAAGTGAATAAAGAAATGGTTCCCAATCTTTTCTCGGGCAACCCCAATCATGCACCTGACGACATGACCACGACCCCCTAGTTTTAGTGGGGTAGGTGTTATTATATATGACTAGTTGTTGGCTGTCTAAGTAAGAGAAAAGCATGATAAATAAACCCAGGGGCGAATTTAGAAAAATTTAGGGTGAGGATTTAAATTTTTTACTTTTAAATGTAGATATAATTTTCGTTTTAATTTTGCTAACTTTTTAATCCTTTTGTGTATTGTATCCTAGATTTTAATAAACTCGTGAGATTTTCATCTATTTTTTTTTCCCGTCCTAAAACTTTCATTCATTATTTTCAATGCTCTCGACTCTGCATAGATCATACAAATATTAGTCACAAGCATTTATCAAAAAGTGAAGAATCTCCAATGTGTATCTCATGCCAAGAATCATATACAGTTAAAAATATACTGATCGAACTGTCACAATCTCCAACAAAGCTTTGGAAAATGCTAGAATTCAGATTGTGACTTGCCAGATTCATCTTTTCATAGGATACATAGGAATTGTTTTTTTTTGGGGGGGGGGGGGCTTTACTAATCACAATAGTCCCTATCATATTTCTGAATTTTTGAGATGAGGATTGATAATTTGTATAATTTTGGTTATTCGGACTGCATTTCTCATCTTGAGTGTTATCATCACAACGTTTCGACCGCTGTAACCTCCGGCCTTCTTCAGGTGTATCTCTTCAAACTCGTGAATATTTCTGTCGAACTCGGGAATCTGGACGGAATTTTGAACAGAACCCTTTATTTAATCCACGGGGGTAGCATGCTCTTGTTCCGTCAGCCATGACTGGGAGAAGTTTTCAGTAATTTGCAATTCTTTCTATCGCCTGTGCCGAGGATTGAACCTTCAACCTTCAGATGACTATCACTTGGAACTGAATTTAACTTAGAATCCGTGGCGCAGTGGATATAGTACTAACCTCCATATGTAACCTCCAACCTTATGTTTCAGAATTTTTTAGATGAGGATCGATAATTTGTATTATTTGGATCATTCGGACTACTGTTCTCATTTTGGATGTTATTCTCACAACGTTTCGGCCGATGTAACCTCCAACCTTTTTCAAGTGCATCTTGTCGAACTCAGGAGATCTGTACAGAATATTGAACGGAACCTTTTATTTAAATATTCTGGAGTTTGAAAAGATGCACCTGAAGAAGGCCGGAGGTTACATCGGCCGAAACGTTGTGACAATAACATCCAAGATGAGAACAGAAGTTCAAATAATACAAATTATTAATCCTCATCTAAAAAAAAAAAAATAAATAAACAGGGAGAACAGTAACTTAAATAAATAAGCATACATTTATTTTCAAACTTTCAAGTGACATGATACACCAAAGGGGAGGGGTGATTTCGCAGACATAATTACCACGACAAAAGTCTATATTAACAGTTCCAGAGATTTCAGAAAACATGAACATTAAAAAATAAAACGCTCATCACTGAAAATAACTTGAAGTAACCTGGAAAAAAAACAAACTATTAATGACACAAGAAAAAGAATTGTACATTGGAGAAAATTTGTTTACATCCAAATTTTATTCAAAATAACCAAGTAGGTGTTAGCTTTTGGGTGGCTGGGAAAAAAGCGGTTGTTTCCTGTTTCCCTTATGGGCTGAGAAAAAGACCGGATATTTAGGATTTCGGGTCGAAAGTAGATATATTTAGAAGACGGGTGAGGAAAGGCAGAGTTGTATCAGGAGAAGAGCAGATCAGTTTGAGTAGATGACTTAGAGCAGACGACAATGAATGTCTTGACAGGCAGATGATCTCAGTTAGGCCTTAGCTGATATCCTGGACTTCAGATGGGGGTGCTAGCGACAGGGCCCCAACGACACACACACGCCTATGTTCAACAAGTCAACCTTACACAATGTATTCGTCTGCGTTGTTACTTGATTTGAATGAAAATTGTAAATCAATGCTTGCGTTCTCAGCCGTCGCCTTCCACTAGAGTCAACACGGACAGAATAAAAAGACAAGAAGAAAACTACGGAAAACCATGGCAAAACCATTGATGGTCTATGATCTTGGGGGGGGGGGGAGATATAGCTAGGGAGTTATGCGCACAACAGGAGACTTCGATGGTATGGTCATGTTGAAAGAATGGATGAGAGTTGTTGGGTTAGTGGATGTAGAACAGTTGGGGCAGCAGGTTCAGTTTACAAGGGGAGGCCATGGAAAGAAGTGATAAAGATTAGACTTGAGAGAAAGAGGGATAAATAACGACCTGGCCAGAGATAGGTTAGTTTGCAAATCAATTTCTTTAAACCGGTTATTATAATAATAATTATAATAATAATAATAATATTAACTAGCGAGTCCCGTGTAAATTACACAAAATGATGTTTTCAATACTAATTATCTTGTTCCTAACCTATACAAGTTTGAATAAAATATAATATTTAAAAAAAAAAAATGAACAATACATGAAACAATGTGTTCCGATGGATACTGCACCCCATAGACTGGTATTGTCTTGTCCTTCGGGACTTGATTTACGCCGGTCTATGGGATTGTCCTGTGCAGTTCTAGGAGGTCCACCCTCCCAGGCTTTGCCTCCCCTCTTTGGGGAGGAGTAAGTTAATTGCTTACTGCTTGAGGCGCCCCTACCGGGGAATGCCGACGGGGCTGCCCAGGCAATTTTTGATGGTCAGAGTGCTCACCTCTCGGGCGCTGGCTTTTCAACCCCCACTTTCCGACCCGACCTTGGGTCACATCTTACTTGTGGGAGTAGGATAAAACTGGCCTTGTGCCTAACTCCTGGAGAGGAGTAAATAATACATGAAACAATTTACAAAACTTCTTTATATACAATATTTCTAGTGAAGGTAATATTTCGACGACTAAACCTTACTTTGTAAATGCTTTAGATTAAATTAAACTTGGCTCCAATTCATGAGTATTGATTTACTCCTCTCCAGGAGTTAGGCACAAGGCCAGTTTTTATCTTACTCCCACAAGTAAGATGTGACCCAAGGTCGGGTCGGGAAAGTGGGGTTTAAAAATTGCCTGGGCAGCCCCGTCGGCATTATGAGTAGCATACAAAGATTCGGAAGGTCGTTGCTTTTGATGTAAACGTGACACACAAAATAACACACACGCTATCGTATTAATATGTGTCTTCCCGGTCGTCCCCACCCTACCTCCTCCCTTCGATGTAAAAAAAAATCTAAGAGGTTGGTTGGAATCGAATTATAAACCAGTCGGGCCGATGTCAAAATCCTACGCCGCTAACCGTTGCGCCAAAGGAAAATACTTGAAAATATTACGAAAATTAGGTGACTTGAATGTTTTTCCAAATCTAGGTGCGGCATGCATGAGCAGAGTTTTTGATGTAAGCGTGACACACGAACACACACGCTATCATATTAATATATAGATAATTAACTATGATGTTGATGATGATGATGATGTTGATGATGTTGATGGTGATGGTGATGATGATGTTGATGATGGTGTTGATGGTGATGATGATGGTGATGATGTTGATGCTGATGGTGATGATGATGGTGGTATTTTTTAAGTTTGCATCTATGTCATTAATATATGCAACAAATGCAAAGGGACCAAGAACGGATCCAGTGCGTGCACCAGATGAGAGTTATATCTTAGCTTTGTTTGGCACAAGGCTGCAGTAAGTGAGCACTCAGTAAAAATGCATCTACCCAGGTTTCTCAGAGTGAGATTAGTTTTTGTTTATAACTTTCCTGGACAAACGACCTCTCGTGATAATCAGATAAGGCAAAAAATATTGTTGATAAAAACCGTTGTTGATTAATAGGACGATAGCAAATTGCAATCATTTTCTTTCAAAAAAAGAAAACCTAGCAGGGGAACCTTGCGTTGTACGGGAGTAATGATTTGAAGGAATCTAAAAATAAAGCGAACTGCTAAAGATACGTCCAACGTTGTCGTTAAGAGATAAGGCCAGCCAGAAAATGACGGGAGGTTGTGACTGACAACTGAACGGACGAATGAAAATGATAGATATATGATTGGGTGGGTGAATTTGGACAGCACCACCGATTGAGAGAAGTGGTTAGGGTGACGAATAGAAGAAAAACGAATTGGGGGTGCTGGACAACACTAGGTTGCCTTGCTGGACTTGAGCCTCAATATAATGAACCGCATTTTGGAGCTCAGAGACTTTCTTTCGCTTGACCAGGGAATTCATGCCGGTTGATACGAGAGAGAGGTCAGGATTGAGTTGCTCTGATTTGCCGACGACGTCCTCCGATTCGTAACTTTAGAGAGACCATTTTTGATCTGTCGGGACTGACTGAATTTACGATATTATCAGCCCAACAACTAACACAAAATAACCGTGCACAATGTTCGATCTAAAAAGCGACGCAAACAGTAGCCAATCAGCGTATTAGGTGTGGAAGGAAAACTATTCCAGCACCTGCCATATTCACGTCTATAAAAAGCCAAGAGAAACCAATAGCTAATCAGATCGGCACCGACAAGCCCATGAGGCAACATGTCTCCGTGCCACAACAGATCAGCAGCACACAAGGCAGCCAGCCTCCATGTCAAAGTTAAACAGTCATTTCTGCCAATAAACACATGCAGCATTTCTCTCAGCCAAAAGCCTCCATTGGAGAAATTACTACTTCAATGTTATCGTGCTAACTCCATGCACAAATTACCAGCATCGTCAAATCAAGGTCGCAGCCAGCAGCCAACTGATGTGCGATTGTCTCCACGTCAAAGCAAAACATTTATTTCCCACCAGCAGATCTGAACCAGAATCTAGATTGGGAAAATAATACTTGCTTTATCCATCGCACAAGCACGAACTCACAACACTATTGCTATATTTTTTGCAAACAATAACAACAACAATTCTGCAGCATCTACTTGATAAACAAAGCTAGTAGCACCGCTGAATACTACTACTACTACTGCTAATAACACACACATAAACCAGCAGCATCTGTGTGATTGTAGCAGTTACATGAGATACCTATTTTATTTAAGTGTTCACGTAGTATAATGCATTAGATTGAGTTGTGGTTTGGCTTTGCGCTTGCGCATACGAACCTGGCTTGTTAACTGTATATAATACATCTGTGCAGAAGCAAGATTAATATGCGTAGACGTATTATTGCGCTCAAAAAGACAATTCAAATCAGTTCCCATTTTGATCGCCTCTTGATAGGATGCTATCCTGTGCTTGCCGTGTCACTACGAGTGGCCGGCTAGAATGGAACTCCCAGGATACACTCACTCCCTCACTATCCAGGTTTATAGTTTATATTCCCTTTGACAAGAGGTTTAACGTTGTCTGGCTGTCCTTATGCTAAGTCTCCAGTGATCATGATTGTGGGGATTGACTACGGCATTCGTTTATCGACAAAAGCCAGCCTACTGAACCATTCTCGTTGTGTTCCAGTTTTCCCTTGAATAAAAGTTGATACCTTTTTAGTTGTGGAGATGTGGTCTTATTCATGGAAGATGGTGACCCCTTTTTCTTGTTCACTATTCTATTTCAGTCAGATGCGGCCAGATATATACAACTAACTCTACCAAGTTATGTTCTTCATCCTGACTTTCTTCCTAACCAACTAACCAACTAACCTCTCCATAAAAACATAAATGATCAACCAAGCAAGCAACCATATGAACTATTACTACTGTTGACAGCGCACACGCATACGTCTGCCTATCTGACAAACTTTATGCTCGACTGAGCTCTAATCTCTGCTTCCTCCATATAAAACATTCACAGCAAGAACTCTCTTTGCTGCCGCAACAAAAATAAAATTTCCCTTCTTCCTCCACATGCCTAGCGCCAGGCAGAACTCCCATAAACAAAGCTTCTTCATAAGGGCTTCCCGTCTGTGGAACAAGTACCATGGGACTGCTTCCCTACCGGTTACAATATGGTCGTCTTTAAATCCAATGTCAACAGATATCTGTTATGAACCGCCATCACTAGTAATGTGAGCTTAGTCAATCCCATCAATCCTCTCATAAGGTTCTTCATCTCTTAACTGACAGATCTGATTTCTCTCCAAGAAACTGGAGAAGAAAAAAATGTTTACCCGTTCCTTTTTTTACAGCTAACTGGTCCGGAGGTGGGTTATCATTTTACGTAAACTTTATATAGGAAAGTGATCACCCAGCTTAAAGTCTAAAAAGAAAAATATGTTTTAATTGTTTTGTTTTTTTTTCGGGTATTTTTTAGGCTGTTTACATGTAATCGCCTAAAAAAGTATAATCTCATTTTTATTTTTTGCTAAAGTATGATAATTGTGATTGTAAAAAATTACCAAAAAGAATAATTAAAATTTTTCAAAAGCCATGCCAAAAAAGAATAATGATATTTTTAAATGACATATTAAAACAACCCCAAAAAAGAAAAAAAAGAAAAAAGAAAGAAAATAATAATACAACAACAACAAAAACAACAACAACAAAAACAACAACACAAAGTACAAAACTGTTGCCAGTTTTTGACCTCAAATTATGTGAAAAAAACACAACGATATTATTTTTTACTATGGATGCATTGAATAGCAACTATTAAATAGTCATTAAGTGTTTACACATTTTCTTTATATATTTTTGATGCACAATTATAATGGCACAGGTAAAAATAGAACAAGTGAATAAATAAGAAAAAAATGGCACAAAGCAAGAAGATAGAGCAGTGGTTCCCAACCTTTTCTCAGGCGACCCCAATTATGAACTTCAACTCAAGGTCACGACACGACCCCATAAGTTTTAGTTGTATATGTGTTGTTGTTATATATGACTAGTTTTTGGCTGGATACATAAGAGACAAGCATAAAAAAGCAGAAGAAAACGAAAAAGAAACAAGCCGCGCATGCGTGGTCCCTCTCTGTATGTGACTCGATGTGGCGAGTATAAAATGCAATAAATTTGGGCAATTTGGGGCATTTTTGACCCCCCTTTGACCCTCTGGGGGCACGAACCAGAATTTTTCTGAGGTCAAAGATGCTCATTTTATATCCAGAACAATTGCCTCTACATTTTGGCCAAGTTTCAGAAAAATTGAATGGATGGATCAAACGTTATGAGAAAAGGGTCATTTTTGTCATTTTGGGGGCTTTTGACCCCCCTGGGGGCACGAACAGGATTTTTTCCAAGGTCAGCGATACTTATTTTCTATTAGGAACAATTGCCTCCACATTTTGGCCAAGTTTCAGAGAAATTGAATGGATGGATGAAAAGTTATGGGGCAAAAAATGTAATTTTGTGCCATTTCGGGGCCTTTTGACCCCCTGGGATGCTAACCAGATTTTTTTTTCAAAAATCGGAGAATGTCACTTTCTAACCTGACCAAAGTTACATATTCATGCAAAATTTCAGAGAAATTCAATGGATGGTTGCGGAGAAAAATCCGGACGGACGGAAATGCATCAAAACATAGGTCCCCCGATTTTATAAATCGGGGGACCAAAAAAGAAAAGAAGATTGGTGTTTAGGTGTAAATTTAAAAATTTTTAACTGTGGATATAATTTTGTTTTTAATTTGACGTATTTTGTTTTTAATTTGACGTATTTTGTTTCCCGGCAAAGGTGCATCATAGTTAATAACGAAAAAAGGGGCAAAAAAACCCAACAACAAATATGCAGCAAATAACTATTACCAAACGCAAGAAAAGTTACTTTTCTACCTACCTGCATAATTTATTTTTATGTTTTAAAGATATTGTTTGAAAACGTTTTCATTTCAATATAAGATTTTGTTCAAATCGTCTATCGTTAGAGTTACATTTCACAATGGTGGATGGACGACTTTCCGGAAATCAGCAAAGTTTGATTGATCTGTTTTCCGTCATTTTTGAGGGGCAAAAATTAAACAAATATACAACAACTGTTACCAAACGCAATAAAATTTACTTTTCTATCTAATTGAAAAGAGAAAATGACGAAAAAGGAAAGTTATCAGACTTCGGTAATTTCCGGAAAGTGGTGGCAGCCATTTTGTATTATCACTCTAACGATAGACGATTTGAACGAAATCTTACATTGAAATAAAAACTTTTTGTGTTGGGATTAAATATCCCTGGAAGAAAGTTCAATTCTCGCACGTGAGAATGCAGTAACAATTATGTAGATAAGTGCAAAATAGAAACAGGGCAACAGCTTTTGTGAGAAGGAACACAACAACAATCGTATATAAGTTTAAAACAGTTTTACTTGTGAGAAAACATGAGGGCAAATATATACAACAAATGGTGAGTTCAGAAAGGAAAAAGTTAATTTAGGTTTGCGAAAACGTGCTTCGCAAAGTTATCTTGTGGGAGTTCTGGTAACAGGTTGCACGTGCGCCCGCCTCAATTCTGGCTCTTGTCGAGATGTAGTCACTTCAGTCCAAGATGGTTGGTAACAGGAAGGAGTGGGGCTCTCTGCGACTGCCGTTGTGGGGTTGTCTCAGAAGCATCCAGCTATAGTCCTACCAGGTTCAAAAGGTTGGTCGAAAAGAGGCCGGGACACAGCGTGCAAGCGTTTTTATGGGCTGATTCACGTGACCTCTAAGGGAGTAGGGGTTGGGATGCCTGACAGCCAATCTGTGAGACCCTTAAGGGACAATATTTGAAACACTTTAAAACACAACAAGATTATGCAGGTAGGTAGAAAGGTAACTTTTCTTGCGTTTGGTAACAGTTATTTGTTGTGTTTTTTTCTCCACTTTTTTCGTTGTTACCTCTAATGCAGCTTTGTTGTTTTTCCCTATTCTAGATTTTGATGAACATGTGAAATTTTCAGCTATATTTTTATCCACTTGTGCCATTTTTTCCTATTTATCCAATTGTACTATTTTTTCCCTATTTATCCCCTTGTGCCATTTTTTCTATTTATCCACTTGTGCCATTTTTTCCTATTTATCCACTTGTGCCATTTTTTCATATTATCCACTTGTGCCATTTCCCCCCTATTTATCCACTTGTGCCATTTCCCCCGATTTATCCACTTGTGCCATTTTTCCGATTTATCCGCTTGTGCCATTTTTCCTATTTATCCAATTGTACTATTTTTCCCTATTTATCCCCTTGTGCCATTTTTCCCTATTTATCCCCTTGTGCCATTTTTTCTATTTATCCACTTGTGCCATTTTCCCCTATTTATCCACTTGTGCCATTTTCCCCTAGTTACTCACTTGTGCAATTTTTACCTGTGCTTTTATTACCTAAATTCATATTATTTTTAATGGTTAGCAAAAGAGTGGATTTGTTTTGTTTTTTTGTAAAAATGTCTGCAAAGAATATTTTCTGTCAAGTTGTAAATTCATCAGAGAAGTATTTTGAAAAATTTAGTCATAACAAACGAATAGTAGCACCTGGCATTTTTAACTTTAATTCACCCCAAACGAGGGGGCACATTGACCCCTGAGACGTAAGGGGCTACTGAGAATTAGGGGCCAGATTTTTAGGGGGCACCTTAAGTGGAGAGTTGAACAGCTAGTTGTTTGCCACATTACATTTAAATTTCTGCATGTTGGTACAGTCAGGGAAACAGGGAGCAGGGAGGGAATTCCAAAAGGCAAGCAGTTTGAGGAAAGAAGCTGTTAAAATGAATGCTGTTTCACCGATCGACTCTCGATTGGACAAAAGTTCAAATTAGCAGTTTCTTTCAGCCAATCACTGACACAAGGATATTCACATCGAATTCCAGCACATACTATAAAAACCCAAACACACAGCTTTCTCTTTCTTCCATTTCTTTCAGATACAACACCTGGCGACCTCCACGGTGGAGGGATGGGATTTAGCTAATTCTCGGATTTATCGAGTGTATTTACGTCGAGGGGGCACCAGAGCAGCAAGGTCATCGGAGCACATTCCGTTAAAGTACTTTTAAAATAAGCACATGGATGCAACATTGCGGTGATGGGACAGGGGCTGGAGCTTGGTAGACAGTGTGGAACCTATTAGATTAGAGGGTCTTTTTTTAGACTCTGTCTAAGAAGGAGAAGCTAATTGGTGGTTGGTGTACCAGCCCAGATGTTTTCTAACATGGTAAAGGGAGCCCACTTTTCTTACAGCAGACTTGGCAAGATTTTCTATGTATCTGTTCCATGCCCGGGATTGTTTGTTTACTTTCATTTTTCTCTTTTCTTTTCTTTCTTTATTTATTATTCTACTAGCGGGACCCGTGTAAATTACACGAAATGATGTTTTCAATACTAATTATCTTGTTTCTAACCTATAAAAGCGATTTGGTGTCTGTCCGTCAGACATTTATTCTCGATTTGATCGATCGACTAATTCTGATTTCGACGACTAAACTGTACTTTGTAAATGCTTTCGATTAAATTAAATTTGGCTCCAATTCATGAGTAGCATACACAGATTCGGAAAGTAATTATGAAAGTCAAGGAAAAGGAAAACTTGGAAGCAAGTGATTGGACAAGACCGCACAAAGTTGAATTTGAAGACTGCTGACCTGCTGAACCGTGAGAAGTGGAGAGTGAGTTTGCGTAATATCAGAAAACGTCTGGAGCCTGAACAAGGGAAAAGTGATGTTAAATGAATGGAAGAAGAAGAAGAAGAAGAAGAAAAAAAAGAAGAGAAGAAGAAGAAGAAGAAAAAAAAAGAAAAAGAAGAGAAGAAGAAGAAGAAGAGAAAAAAAGAAAAAGAAGAGAAGAAGAAGAAGAAGAAAAAAAAAAGAAAAAGAAGAGAAGAAGAAGAAGAAGAATGGGAGTTCAAAGAGTCCAAGGAACGTTCAAGACTGAAAGAGTTGTTTTTTATGCAAGGAGAAATTTAGTAAAAATGTTTGTTTCTGCTGGCGACGCATGTGTTTACGTGTATGTAACTGAAAAACTGTTGTCATATCTGGGGAGGTGCCGCTTGGAGCACCCTTTCACGCCTTGACAGGATATAAAACCAACTTCGCAATCTAGTGGGGGGGGGGTGATCTCTTCTCTACCCGGCAACTTCTTTCACACAGAAGAGATGATGCTAGCCTCAATCTACTGTATTCTTATATTCATGGTAGGTGCTCGACTGAGCTCCAATCTATTTCCCACCTCCCCTGTAAAACATTCACAGCAACCACACAAAGAACTTCTCTATCTCTGTCTCTCTCTCTTTCTCTCTCTCTTTCTCCCTCTCTCTCTCTCTTTGTCCCTCCCTCTCTCTCTCTCTATCTCTCTATCTCTTTTTTTCTCTCTTTTTCTCTCTCTTTCTCTCCCTCTCTCTCTCTTTCTCTCCCTCTTTTTCTCTCTCTTTCTCTCTCTCTCTCTCTCTCTCTCTCTCTCTCTCTCTCTCTGTACCCAAAACCAAACAGAACTTCCATGAACAAAGTATCTAAGGGTTAGTGTTAGTGTTAGGGTTAATGAAGGTCATGTTGGTTTTTTCTTCATTCAACAAATTATTATCCCAGGCATTACTATTCACATCGACATGTGGCTTGCTTATAATGACATTGCAAACCTTCCTGAAACCCTCCTTATGTGCCTGGAATAATAAATTGTAGAATAAAATAACAAAAACCAACCAAACCAAACGAACAAAAAACAAGCATACCCTGCATTAACCCTAACCCTAAGACTAGGTGGCAATATGAGAAAAAAAAAAGGAAAATAAAATTGGTATGCATGCAGTAGGCTTAACGGGACCATTAAAAGTCAATTTCGTCTATCTTAAATATTCTGGCATTTGTTTTGTCTCCTGATCTTTAAATTATCGATAATAATGTTTCTGATTGCGATTTACAGAACAAACCTTAAGCAGTTTACGATTTGAAATCTGTGAAAAATATATAAAAAGGAAGCCGACACCAAAACATACAAATGAAAAAGGAACAGATTTGGGTTAGGGTACTCCCTATCCCCCCCCCCCCCAAAAAAAAAGTTGAAAGAACTTCCTGAAATAAAAAGAAAACAAAAGAAATAAAGTTAATTCACTGATTTTAAGAAACATGGGCAACATGAAAAAAATTTAAAAGTTTGTATAATTTTGGTTATTCGGACTACTTTTCTCATCTTGAGTGTTATTCTCACAACATTTCGGCCACTGTAACCTCCGGTCTTCTTCAGGTGTATCTTTTCGGACTTGGGAATTTGGACGGAATTTCGAACGAAACCCTTTATTTTATCCACGGGGGTAGCATGCTCTTGTTCCGTCAGCCATGACTGGGAGAAGTCTTCAGTAATTTGTAATTCTTCGTATCGCCCGCACCGAGGATTGAACCTTCAAATGACTGTCACTTAGAACTGTATTTTACTTAGTACTATATCCACTGCGCCACGGGTCCTTGCGTTGTGAGGATAACACTCAAGATGAGAACAGTAGTCCGAATAATCGAAATTATACAAATTATCAATCCTCATCTCAAAAATTCAGAAACATAATGAAAAAGATGTTTCATGTAATATCGGTACTAATTGACTGTTCAGCGACGGCTCAGCTATTTCCGGTTTTTGTTGTGAATCGCAATCGAAAACATTCGGGTCGATATGGGTCCACTCCTATAGAAGAACCATGTTTTTTTTTCTTTCTCTATTAACGAAATGTGGATAATACGGATTTATTCAGATAAGAAATTGAGAACACACACAAAAAAACGGTTTATTATAGCCCGAATGGTGTTCCGTAGTTCTTGGAGGTGTGTATATTATCGGCAATGGACTTTACTGATTTCTTCCTTCTGATCTTGACGACGTGAGAGACGAAACAAGGTTGTCGTGTCTTCTGCAATCATTTCCTTCAAATAACAAAAATGGTTTTAGCTAAAGGTAAATAATTAATTCCTTTTTTTTTTGTTTCAATTTATTGTTTCGTTTAGAAAAAAAAATTTTTTACAAAAATAATGCAAAAAAAAACAAACGTTTATTATTCAAAATTTTATAATACTTAAAATTTTAAGCACAATTTCTGATTTTTGTTTATATTGTTGAATAAAAAAACATTTTTTTTTTAAAATTGGGTTATTTCCTATTTCGGTCACGTAAATTATTTAGAGTTTAATGAGTTTCGACATTACTCCCAAGCAACTTTTATTAAAAAAATATGATTTAAGTTTAACAAATTACATTAAAAACAGTAAATTGTCGCAAGTTTCGTAGTCATTTGTACAGTTTAACATCTCCGGCAAATTTAGAAAGCCATTCTTAACATGTTCCCTTGCCGCGGACGTAACTCTCTCCTAAAACGAAAACAATTGATTTGCCGGGGAATGTTAAACTGCACAAGCGCCGTTTCATCGTACACATGAAACGGCCAAATAAAAAACTAGGCCGGAAAACTATAGTCGCCATCTTTATAAAAAAAAATCGAAAGAGGCTAAGGGCACATAACCGAAGTTAATAATTTTCTAAAGGACAGGATTATGCACTCGAGTTATCGTTCTTCCTTAGAGTGCCTCTTTCTTGACTTGTTTATAAAGATGGGGACTATAGTTTTGCGTTTCAGCGTTTCACGTTTAACGATGAAACTTGCTGTAACTTACTGGACTGAAGGTGCAGAATAGTTAACAAAGATCCCCCCTCCTTAACATGAGGAGGGGGGGGGCTTGGTTAACTATTTTGTAGTCAGTATGCTATACTATAGCCATACTGACTTACAAAACGGTGACAGGGCAAAAGAATACGCCGGTACTTGTTCGTTTTTTACCATAGTCCGTTTTTCATAATTTTTTACTGACCATTTTTTTGTTCTTTTTTCGGTGTACACTTACCTATCAGGCTGCTAGAGAATTCCGGGATTTTTGGAATTGTTTTTCAAATATATTACATTTTAGGAGGGGGGATCAGTTTCCAATGTAAATTCAACGTAGACTGATCCCCCTCTTTTTGACCATCTCAAATTTTTAAAATTCTTCTTCTGCTTGCAATTACCTATCATGTTGCGAGAGAATTCCGGGGTTTGGGGAATATTTTTCAAATATTTGAGATTTTAGGAGGGGGATCAGTTTTGACCATGTTGCATGTGTTGTTCTTATGTCGTTAGTTCATAATTTGTTCCTCCCTGTGATTTGATTAATGAAACATGTAAAAAAAAAATTATACGGAAGTCGCTCCAGACAAGACATGAAGCCACTTGATGTAAAGAGCTAAAAAGAATGGAAGATGATTATCGCAAAGACAAGAGAAGCCGGGAACAAATCAGACAATTCTGAAGAGCACATGCCACGATAATTCTTCATCATCATCAAATTAGGTTGAACTTTCATTTTACATGCTGGCATATGGTGGATGGCTTTTAGAAATTGATTTCCAGACTAATCTATCTCTGGTCAGGTATTTAACAACCTCACAAAACCTTTCACACAAACTTCCAACATTTAAACTAGTTAGTCTGAAATGCGATCAATTTTTTTTTTTTTTTTTTTTTTGTAAGTCATTTCCATAATTGAGGCAAGATTTTTATAGGCCGGGTGCCCTTCCTGACGCCAACCTAGTGAGGTGATGGGGACCAGTGTTTTTATCGAGACACCATCTCTAGGTGATTGCCCACAAAGGCAAAAGAGTGTTTCATCTGCTCTTTTATACGACTTTTTAAACAGCTCGATTCTGTTGGCATTGGTTTCTTCTCGAACCAGGAAGGACCACGTGAAGGTTGCCAACAACCATAGTGAAGGTGGTTCCATGGAACTGCCTGGATTCGAACTTGACACACCCAGGTCGTCAGTCCACATCAGTATCCACATCACCACTGCCACCTCCCCTTTAATCATTGAACATTTTTTATTTTCCTTTTTTATTTTCCTTTTTTATTTTCCTTTTTTATTTTCCTTTTTTATTTTCCTTTTTTATTTTCATTTTTTATTTTCATTTTTTATTTTCATTTTTATTTTCATTTTTTATTTTCCTTTTTTATTTTCCTTTTTTATTTTCCTTTTTTATTTTCATTTTTTATTTTCCTTTTTTATTTTCCTTTTTTATTTTCATTTTTTATTTTCATTTTTTATTTTCATTTTTGTATGTTTAATAAAAACAAATCTAGTCTCAGTCTTTTCTATGAATTATGGCGTGAGTTCTTCAGAATTGGGTGATCTATTCCCTGCTTCCTTTTTTCCAGCTTGTTTGACTCGTTGGTCTAGTGGTCTTCATCTATTCACTGTTTTGATACCTCATTGTAATACAGTTTCCTATTCCAGCAGCTTCTTTCGAAGAGGTGCAGGCTTGTGGAATTCTCTTCCTGCTGACTGTTTTCCTCTTACCTATAGCCTTGGTCTTTTCAAGACAAAGACCAATAGGCATCTCCTGTCTTTGCGATAATCATCTTTCATTCTTGTTGGCTCCTTACATCAAATGGCTTCATGCCTTGTCTGGAGCGATTTCCATAAAAACAAAAAAGAAAACAATAAATAATTCAGTCGAAAAAGTTTAACTCTTAAAGTGAGTCCTTATTTACTCGGCTCCCCACGAGGGTAGAGTTAGACACAAGGTCGGGGAAAACGTAGGGAAAATGCAGCTCCCCAGAACGGGGCACTCTGGATTGGGACAAAAAAAAAAAATTAGGTAATTTTTTTTTTTTTTTTTAAATTTTTGATTTAGAAGTCTAGAAGGATTTTTCCTTCACTGACTGAGGACAGAAAAGATGAAGTGTAGAATCGGAACGGGTACTACACTTTGATCCTAGCCAATTTATTTAGACAAAAAAATTAAAAATTACAATTAAAATCACAATAAATATTTCTTTGTGTTAAGCATTACGCCCTATTTGGGTTTTTTTTGGGGTGTGGGGTGGGGGGGGGGGGCGAATGTGATTTTTGTCTGAGCTAAACTAGACACTATCACCAAAATACCACATTCACTCCATGGCTTTAATCCTACTTAAAAGATCCTCAATAGTTTCAATGAAATTTTATTTACAAAAATAAATATACATGAGTAATGATGGGGAGTGGGACAATCTTAAAAAAACACCCAAAAAGAATGAAGAAAAATAAAGAACCAAACAAAATGTTAATGGGCCAGGTTAGTAAGGCCCTTTGCTAAGTGTCAGACTGACCACTGTTTTGTGGGTCAACCGAAAACAAACAGGTCAGTCTCTAAATGAAGATTGGAGCTAAGATGTACATAAAAAATAAAATGATCCGGATGGAATATGGGAATGGATGGTGTCCTCCAAGAGTCAATAGGCCAAGGAATATTTTACTGTGACTCTAAACCCCAAGTCGTTTTCATACGTTCGAAATGTGTCGGTGCATAATTGATTTGTTTATTAGAAACACAATCATGAGGGAACAACTTTTGCAGAGTTCAAAGGTCAACGTTTTGGGATTGACCGAAAAAGATAAGAAAAATCGAAAAAAAAAAAAGTGATTGATAAATCTTATTTGAGAAAGGCAATCTCGTTTCTAAGCAACAATCGATTGCGTTTCGTTGTTTTTTTTTATGTTGAGGGGGGGGGAACTGGGATGAATGAAAAACTTTTCTGAGGAGGTCAAAGTAAAATATTCTTCTGACCTTTGAACTCGTTTCACATATTTTGAATGCCTTTTTTTTTTTACGGAACACAAAAGCTGATCAGTGCATTACAACAAGGAAAATGGAGACTTTGAACTTTCAATGGTTTTGATATTTGATTGTGTAATCTATAGAATCTATGTAATCTATGCAGTTCTGCCTGTGTGTGTTCTAAAAGTCAAACTACACAAGACCCACCCACAAAACTGATATATACTTGTGCATTATTGCCTTCGACAGAATATGGACACATATTTTTGTAATATTCATTGTTTTATTCTTTTGAGCGTCGCCAGAAACAATGTTTTTGTTTTTTTTTAAATCTCTCCATTGACCTTTGATCTGAAACTCAAATTTAAATACACTTTCTTGGCATTCAGGCTAGGATCAAAGTGTTGTATATGTTGTATTGGAGGAGGGGAAACCCTTGACTGAGAAGGAGAGGGGGATAGAGAAGGTAGAGAGAGAGAGATGTTACCCACTTTTTTTTGGCAAAGTCAGCAGCAAACGGTGTTCGACCAGATTTAGTTCCTGATATTAAATTTCATCATAATATAACTTCTGGCGCGAGTTTCAGTTTCCCAAATTTATTAATTTATTTATTAAATTGTTAGGTTAAAGTACAGAATAGTTAACAAAGCGCCCTCCCCATGTTAAGAATGGCTTTCTATTTACTTATTTAAAAAAAATAAATTATTTAAAATAAAAACACATTTTATTATATTTTCCTTTTTTAAAAAATTAAATAAATAAATAAATAAAAGCTTACTGAATTGTTTCGGCTATAAATCGAGGTTGGAAGGAAGGATTTTTTCATAGGCTTGTCTGTAAATCAACCTATTTTTTTCATAGGCTTGTCTGTAAATCAACCTATTTTTTTCATAGGCTTGTCTGTAAATCAACCTATTTTTTTTTTCATAGGCTTGTCTGTAAATCAACCTATATTTTTGGTACGGAATGAGGTTTGACTAAGTCAAGAAAAACTCCCTCGGAAATTTTACATCCTTATTTTCTCTGTGAAAATTTCACTGATGTTTTTTGGGGGGTGGGTCAGCATTAAAACGGATTTTTCAAATAGCAAATTTGGATCTATAAGAAAAACGGATGGATAAAATAAATTTCTATTCGTCAACATGTTAACTTCCTTTTATTAAAATGTTTCCACAACATTTAAGTACATTGTGTAATGCATGTGTAAAGAAGTGCAGTGAAGGTGTCAGGAGAAATTTTTTGATGCCTCGCTCTGTTTACACATCTTATGACTGAAAATATGAAATCTTGTGATTTCACATATTTGCTGATACAAACACAATGACGGTTTGAGTAATGCAAGTAAAGAAGGACAGCATAGAAGAATATATTTAGACTAGCAGAGTCACCCGGTGTTGCCTGGGCGCACATCGATAACAAAATAAGAGTTTAAGTGTCTGTAACATCTTTGTTTAAAACCCTCCTCGCTCTCTCTACCATACTTTTTTTCTCTCTACTTCTATCTCTCACTCTTTGACTGACCCTCTTCTTTCTCTCTCTCTCTCTCTCTCTCTCTCTCTCTGGCAACTAAAAGTAAGAAAGACAGAAAACTGACTGACTGTTTGACCTAATTTCAGTGTTTTTGATACTACGAGTAAGAATGAAAAAAGTAAATTTTTTTTTTTGCTCATCCATTCACAGATGTTCAACCAAATATGGTGAATGCGCTAATTTAGTCCCTGGTAATCCCAAAGGAATGAATGTTCCAATGTTTCTTTTGACCATAACCACGTCGGGGCTACACTGAATCCGATGATGTAATATTTGTAAGTGTATCTAGTGTAGTTTCTGACTTTTAGCTGGACATACACACATGCAGAATTACAACTTTTTTTTTAATATATATTAAAGACTAGCATAGCTACCCAGTGTCGCCCGGGAGCATGGACAACAAAATAAAGAGTTAAAAAGTGGGTGTAACATCTTTCTTTTTAAAACTTGTTTACCTCTCTCCATCTCCCCACTTTTCCTACTTTCTCTCCCCCCCAATCTCCAGTTAAGAAGGATTTACCCTCTTCTGACCAAAGACAGAACAGATACTACACTTTGATCCTAGCCTTAAGGACAAGAAAGTGTATTTTAATTACTTTTACACTGAAGGTCAATGATTTAAAAAAAAAAATTTAAAAAAAAAAAAAAAATCACTCTAAATGTCGACCCCCTTCTCCCTAACAAAGTTTATTTCTGGTGACCTCCAAAAAGAATGGATATTAAAATTAAAAAGATCGTGCCCATATTCTGACAATGCTGAAAAAGAATATATCAGCTTTGTGGATGTATCTTGTGTAGCTTCGGACTTTCAGCTGATTATTGCGATGATTACCTAACACCGTATCAAATTGTGTATGTTGATAATTGGCACTGGTACAGCTTTTGAACCAGACAAAACCGACTTTTGCCGACGCAGAAATACGTAAACAGCCAGAAAAGGCCGAACCAAAATGAACTGGCATCAAAATCAAAACGAGGCTGCTTTTCAACAGAAAAAAAAAAATGAAAGAAAAACACTCACCGTATGTTTATTTTCATGACAATTTATTGATTTTTTACGCAGGAAATCAATGAAAGAATTTTTATTTTTAGGGGAAAGTTAATTTTTTTTTTTTTTTGATAAATTGTGTTTTTTATAAATAAACTAAAGATTATGAAAAACATAATCAATGAAACAATGATTTTTACTGACATTTTTTTTTTTTTTCGTTTTTTTTCTTTTTCGTTTTTTTTTTTGTCTTGTACACGGATTCAGGTTTTGAACCGTACAAAAACCGACTAGTTAGTGTAGGGTTAGATTAAGTTAGTGTAGGGTTAGATTAAGTTAGGGTTGAAAAAAAAAGTTCGTTTTTTGTCCAGTTCGAAATTCATTTTCAGTTTAATCACTTTTCTTCAACTATTGCCTGCCTGGCAGGAATTTTAAGATTTAATCAAATTTATAGATAAAGTTGTCGTCTGCATCTTGAGCCTTTTGATTGGCTAAGCGCTTCGGCATTGTCCAGCTGTTTACGTAAACGGACGGAAAATGGCAAACAAAAATTTGGTTTTGTCTGGTTCAAAAACTGTACCAGTGTCAGATAATTGTATGCATGTAGACTTCACAAAAGTAGTGAATTAATTTTGGTATTAAATTAATTTTTATTTTTTTACTCGCACTTTTATTTTCTCTACAGCTGTTCAAAATGTGTTTATTGTTGCTGCCAAACGGACAGCGTTTGGTACGTATGGCGGCAAATTAAAGTCTATGACTTGCACGGATTTGACAGAAATTGCGGCAAAGGCAGCCTTGGAATCGGGCAATGTGAAACCGGAAGCTGTGACCTCTGTTATTGTTGGCAATGTCATTCAGGTGCGTTTCGTGTGTGTGTGTGTGTGTGTGTGTGTGTGTGTGTTTTATTTTAATTTATTTTTTTGTTAATTGCTTTATGGCATATCAACCTTTTTCGTATTATTTAATATCGAATCCACTTTTTGGTAAGTTCTTCTGCTTTAAATTTCTAATATGTTCAAATATTTATTCATGGTGTTTACTTTAATTAGTTTTTCATGGTGTACAAGATTGTTTGAAAGCCTTGTTTTGGTAACGTGCGTCTGTGTGCATTTACTGCACAGGCCGTGATCGTCTGCTGGTTGTGCTGGTCTGAAGTCGTTGTTTGATTCTGACACCAGTTGCAGTGTCAACTTTTTAAAATAAAAAAATGTTTTCTTTTATTTAAAAAAAATTTTTTCTGTTTAAAAAAAAAATTTTTTCTCTTTTTTTTTTTGTTTTTAATAAAAAAAATTTTTGGGGTGCTTCTTCAGTAGTCCATTTTTATGAAATACGTATGGCTGTTTTTATTCATGAAATACGGATGGCTGTTTTTATTCATAAAATTCTACTTTCATCCGCCATTGTCGCCAACATTATGAAAGTCAAGGGAGATAATTCAAAGTTTTGAGAGAAATCAAACATTTTTATGGGGGGCAAACGCAAACGCAAAAAAGGATTATCTCCCGTGAATATCATGATAATGGCTACGATTTTCCACATACTAATAAAAGTGGAATTTATTTAATAAAAACAAAACTACTGGACTAATTTCCGTAAATTTTTGGTGAACAGTATTTTTTTTTCAATCACAAGTGCATCATAAAGTTTTTTTTTCTAGTTTTTTATTAAGTCATATAAGTCTAGATGTACCACTGGAGAAGCACCTTTTTTTTTTTTTTTTTTTTTTTTTTTTTCTAAGGTATAATTTTTGTGTCCATATTTATATGATAAAAAAGTTCCTTCAGGTCTAATAACATTTTCTTTTCTTTCTCCAGAGTGCACCAGATGCTGCTTATATTGCTCGTCATGTCGGTCTGCGAGTTGGCGTCCCTGTTCCGGTTCCCGCTCTCACGGTTAACCGCTTGTGCGGTTCTGGATTCCAAGCCATCATCAATGGCGCTCAGGTAAGGGAAACCAAACCTGGTTTTTGAACTTCGCTAGTTTGACCTAGAATGCTTCTGGATTTATAAATGCGAGTTAGAAAAATATGGCCTGCGGACCAGGCATAATGTATGGGATGTGGGGGGGGATGCAGAATATCGTACACGGCTAAAAAGTCATTTGAAATTCTAGCAACTCTGAAGAATATTTTTGATGGTGACTCAGTTTACCAAGACCGAGGCCTTAACACATTTAATGACAAAAAACACAAATATAGTGTAAGACCATATGCTGCCCTCTCAACAATCGTTGACCCCAACGTTGTGTGTGCCGTGGTTTTCTGTTGTTCATCTTTCGTTCTTGTTCTGACCATGTCGTCTATTTCACTAACGAGGGCACAGTTACTGGTTTACAAGTTGAGAAAAACAAAACGATGTAGACTCAAAAGAAACAACACAAACTCAAAAGAAACAACACAAACTCAAAAGAAACAACACAAACTCTAAAGAAACAACACAAACTCTAAAGAAACAACACAAACTCTAAAGAAACAACACAAACTCTAAAGAAACAACACAAACTCTAAAGAAACAACACAAACTCTAAAGAAACAACACAAACTCTAAAGAAACAACACAAACTCTAAAGAAACAACACAAACTCTAAAGAAACACAAACTCTAAAGAAACAACACAAACTCTAAAGAAACAACACAAACTCTAAAGAAACAACACAAACTCAAAAGAAACAACACAAACTCAAAAGAAACAACACAAACTCTGATACATTGTGTATTAGTCAATTGTGCTCTGGTTGTGTGTGACACCGTAGTGGACTGTCGAGACCCCTATTGTAAGTACTCAAAGTCATCAGCTCATCTCATCATCTGCTAAGGCTCTGCCCGATCTGCTTCGATCTGATCGTCTCCTCTCCGAGTCGCCAACTGTCACACTAACTAAAACTCTTCAACTCCTAAATATATTTAGTCATACCAGAAATCCTATGTCCGGTCTTTTGTCTCACAACCGGATGAAGTTTTGTGTCATACCCAGGATAGTTGAGGGTAGAGAGAGCTTGAGTAGTTGATAGGGTTTAAGTAATGGACTGAGCCTAACTCCCTGACGAATGATATAGGATCGCCTGTGCCATGCATAATGACTACACTAACTGTGATAAAAGTGAAACGACTTGAAAACGATGATGGTCGAAGGCTGACTTGAAAGCAACACACTTTAAGGTCATACACATGACCTTCAAAATAGAACGGAAAACTTGAACAATACAAAAAAGATTTTTTTTGACAAATCTAATAAATTTTAAAAATGTAATTAAATTTTATTCTATTGATATTTTTTTTTTTTCATCTTTTTAAAAAATGTTATTTATTTTAATTTTTTTTTTTTAATTTCAGGAAATTTTACTCGGGGAGAGTGAAATTGCTGTATGCGGTGGTGCAGAGAATATGAGTATGGCTCCATTTGCCGTCAGGAATGCACGATTTGGTACCACTCTTGGATTCGACTTGAAGGTTGGTAATGTTTGCGATATGGCCATTACCTAATATTTCTTTTTACCAATGAAGATCGGTAATGTTTACAACGTGACCATTACCTAATATTTCTTTTTACCAATGAAGATTGGTAATGTTTTCAACATGACCATTACCTAAAATTTCTTTTTACGAATGACGGTTTGTAATGTTTGAAGCATGACCATTACCTAACATCATTTTACCAATGAAGGCCGGTAATATTTGAAACATGACTATTACATAATATCTTTTAACCAATGAAGGTCAGTAATATTTGAAACATGATCATTACCAATATATCTTTACCAATGAAGGTTAGTAATACTTGAAATATGATGGCATGGTTAACAATGCAGACTGAGGACCTGGGCGTGCAGGGTTTGAATCCAGTTTGTTCCACAGAAACACTTTCATCAAAACCCACACCCGACCTTGTGTCTAACCTGGAGAGAAAGTAAATAAAATGCTTGAAACATGACCATAACTTAACATCTTTTAACCAATGAAGGTCAGTAATAATTGAAACATGACCATTACATAATATATTTTTACCAATGTAGGTCGGTAATATTTTAAATATGACCATTACTATATATTTCTTTTTATCAAGTTTGTCATAAAGGTCAGGATTTATCACATTTAATTTCTTGTTTTAAAGCAAAATTTGTTCTTTGATTTTTTTTTTTTTTTTCGTTATTTAATAAATTTCTGCCTGGAGACGAAATTAAAACCATTTTTTTACTCTTTTAGTTGGAAGATGTTCTCTGGCATGGTCTAACTGACGCCCATGTGAAACTGCCAATGGCCCTCACAGCGGAAAATTTGGCTGTGAAATATAATCTGAGTCGCGAGGAGGTTGATGGAATTGCGTTGAGATCGCAAAAACGATGGAAGGCTGGTACGTATTTAAATAATTGACCTTTTTTGATTTCTTAAAAAAAATTCACCCCCTGAAGATTTCTTTAGCAGGTAATTCAGTATAATCTGCTAATCCACACGCGTGTGGACACAACCGAACAAACGTCTTTTGTGCGGAAGTTCTGTTCTCAATTCGTTCATTCGTTGGCATTTCCCGGTCGGAGCGTCTCAGGCAGTTAGCAATAAACTAACTCCTTTCCAAAGAGGGGAGGCAAGGCCTGGGAGGCTGATTGTTGAGAACGGATCTTCGAGCAACAGAAGTTGCAGAGGGAGGGATGTGTGTGTGTGTGTACAGTGTGTGTGTATATATGTGTGAGTGTGTACAGTATGTGTATATATGTGTGAGTGTGTACAGTATGTGTATATATGTGTGAGTGTGTACAGTATGTGTATATATGTGTGAGTGTGTACAGTATGTGTATATATGTGTGAGTGTGTACAGTATGTGTATATATGTGTGAGTGTGTACAGTATGTGTATATATGTGTGAGTGTGTACAGTATGTGTATATATGTGTGAGTGTGTACAGTATGTGTATATATGTGTGAGTGTGTACAGTATGTGTATATATGTGTGAGTGTGTACAGTATGTGTATATATGTGTGAGTGTGTACAGTATGTGTATATATGTGTGTGTGTGTACAGTATGTGTGTGTACAGTGTGTGTTTCAAGTGCATTCTCTTCTAGTGGTTAAGTGTTATGGCATATCAACCCTTTTTCGGTTTATAAAGGAGGAGAGTTCTCTGCCTTTTAGTGAAATTCTGCTTTTTTTGTCATTCATTTAATAAGAAAAGGTCAAATCGCTAGAGCCTTAAGTCCTTATTTTTTCCCCATTTGACTCGCTTTTATTTCTCTTTCTCTTTCTTCCTCTCTCTCTCTGTCTTTCTTTCTCTTTTCATGTTTTTTCTCTCTTCCTCTCTCCATTAAGTTGTGTTTTACCTTGCTTCGTTTCCCTTTTCTCCTCTCTCTGAAAATGTCAATTTTGCCATACTTCAAACGATTCATGGGTAGGGGAGTTCAATTTTACTGCAGATTTTATTAGAGAAATTTGAATAATTCATTTATTTAAAAATAAAGTCCCGCATCGTGTTGTCTGTTTTTTTTTTAACTGATTTTCAAATTTCTCATTATACCGATGCTTCTACTGTAGTAAAATTGAACTCAATATTTGTACACGTGTTCCAGCGCATCTCACGATGGCTATCGAACATTAAAAAACAGTTTCTTCAACAGACGAAAGAAATCGTCAACGCCGTAAGATCTCGACAAAAACCAAAAAAAAAATTATCTGAGGAAGGCTTATAAAGCCAAAAATTTGGATTCAAAAAAAAAATTTCATTTATGTGAAAAATAAAAATCCGGTGCTTATGCTGTTCAGCGGCTGTATGAAATAATTATTTTTTTTTATAAAAACAAAATTATATACTTATTAAGCATTATATTCTTACTCACCGTACAAAAAAAGTAGAAAAAATGATCCACTAGAACTTTAATTACAAGTATTTTTCCATTCTGCGTATCATAACAGCAATTCGTTCACTAAGCCTCCATCTTCTTTCTTAAGAAGATTTCAAGGGCAGATAATTGAAATCTTAAGATTTCGAATTATCTGCCCTTGAAAGCTAAACAAATGAAAATTAGTATTTTTATTAACTAAGATGTCTGGATCCACACAACGTTTTAACAGATGTTAACTGAATATGATGATGATAATGAGAAAATTTTTAACTAGGTTCACTTAACTCGCCATGTGGTAAACTATATTGCTGCATTGTGAATGAATTATTATTGGCTCCAAAAAAATGAAAATCAAAAAAAAATTATAATCTATTTTTTTTGTAATTTAGAAAGATGAACGGAGGAGGCTTTTCTTTTTCATGGCATATGTAATAGTCATCATCATCATCATCATCATCATCATCATCATCATCATCATCATCATCATCATCATCACCACTACCAACAGCAATAACAACAACAAATTTAGTTTTCAAATTAATAAAAGTATGTATTTACTTATTGACGGAAAACATTTGTTAGTTATTGCGTTTTATGCAGAGTTTATTTTTTTTTAAAGAAATTATTTCAAAGTTATCTAAGTTTTTGCTATGTGCAAAAGTACCCGTGCGTAAACACAACTGCAAAAAAAAAAACCCAAAAATAATCAAATGAAAGTTATGATTTTGAATTTTAAACTTTTTTCATTGAATCGCTTTAATTAATGTTACTACTTACAATCTATATATATAAAATAGTAACTCTGTGTGTGTGTGCCCACCTGATCTTTGTGTCTTATGTTCACCCAAACCGCTGGACAGAATTGCTTGAAAATTGACACGTGGACTACTGACCTCTCAGTGAAGGTCATAGGCTATATAAGAAATATATCACTTCAATGCTGAGAGGTCTCCAGGCAGCACCCCCCCCCTCCACTGAAAACCGTTTTCCCTTTTATTCAAATAAAATTTAAACCATAGGTAAATGACCAAAAATGATGTCTGTTCCCAAAATTTCAGCATATTTTTATAATAGTAAGAGTGTCTCCAACACACACACACACTGAAATTTAAATCATAGGTCTACCGAAAATTTAAATAGGTCAAATTTCAATGAAATGTATATCTTATTTAATACATATTAAATAAGGATGATTTACATAATATATATATATATATATATATATATATATATATATATATATATATATATATCATCATCATCATCATCATCAACCGGTTTATTTGTTGAATCAGGCCACAATTAATCCTCTGATGAGGGTGGGGCCTGATTGTCTAGTCTCGAAATCTAAGTCTTCCTCTCCACTCCTGTCTTTGGCAAGGTTTGATGGAATCCATACCCATGGCCTTCCTATCACGTTTGACTACGTCCTCCCAAGTCAACTTGGGTCTGCCAGTGGTGATGTTCTCTGCTGGCACATTCAACTTTCGGACTTTAGCAATCCAGCCATCGCTACGCTCAATGTGACCCAACCAACGCAGTCTGTTCTTCCGCATGATGTCCGTAAGGCTTTTCAAGTCGACCTGTGAGAGCAGGGATTCAAAAGAAACGTACTGTTCAGGCCTCACCAAACAGATCCATCTGACCATTGCCCTGTCATTACGGTGCAGCTTCTTTAGTATGCCAGCAGAGACAGCCCAAGTTTCTGAGCCATACAACAGCACACTTCTGACACATGAGGAGTATACACGCCCTCTCGTAGTTGTTGGCAGGTGTTTGTTTGTCAGGATTGGTAGCAGCTCTCTAAATTTTTTTCCAGGCACACTTGCAACGTGTAGCTGCCGCGAGTTCACAGCCTCCACCTGATGACAACACATCTCCAAGATAACAAAAGTCTGTCACTACTTCCAGCTTGTTGTCACCAGTATCCATCTCCGTCAGTGGTCTGCCATCTATTGGTCTTGCTGTGCCGGTGCAACGGAAGCACATAAAGCACATATAATAAATGTCAAAGGCAGCTAGTAATAATATAAATATCAAGAAAACAATTCCATAATGAAATAATGAAATAGGAGAATCAAATTACAAATAAATTGTACAGAATGTGAATTTATTAGACACTATTAAAAAAATAAATATGCAGATGAAGTATCGCTTTGACTGTTTTGTAAGTTTTTCTCTCAATATATATAGTTTATTAGAAAATATTTTGTATCATTAAGTTCAGTAAACCTAAGGTGTGTTGATATAAATATTGTTATAAATGAAAAAAAATACTTTCGCATTTATTCATCTTTATAACATGACACAACAATAACAAATGAAAATTGGCTAATCAGAAGCAAAGATTGATTTGTTAGCTTAAATGCTATTTAGGTCCAACTTTTACAATGCGACAAGATAAATTGATATGTTAGATAAGTGTTATGCTTATTTTTATTATTTTTTTTTTCAGCACAAGAGGGTGGCAGATTTAAGGAAGAAATTTTATTATTTTTTTATGTTTATTTTTTTATTTTTATTTTTTTAAATTAAAAAAAAATTTTTTTTTAATTATTTTTTAATTTTTTAATTATTTTTTTATTTTTATTTATTTATTTTTTCAGCACAAGAGGGTGGCAGATTTAAGGAAGAAATTTTATTATTTTTATTTTTTATTTTTTTATTTTTATTTTTTTAAATTAAAAAAAAAATTTTTTAAATTATTTTTTCATTATTTATTTATTTATTTTTTCAGCACAAGAGGGTGGCAGATTTAAGGAAGAAATTGTTCCGATCACATTAAAGAGCAAAAAAGGTAAGAAACAAGTTTTTTTTAAAAGTTTTTTTTAAAAGTTTTTTTAAATTATTTTTTTCTTTTTCTTTTTCTTTCATGAGAAATAAAAAAATTATGCATAACTAAAAAAAAAAACCCAAAAGTAGATTTTCCTTAACACTGTTCCCAGGTAAATTATTTCTGGAAAAACTTTCATTTTGATTAAAATTTGTTGATTAGATAAAGTGAAAATTCTAGGTAGAATAATTGAAGAAAGAAAAGAAAAAAACAAAAAAACTCCTCCTTCACTACCAGAGCTATAAAATTCTCAGAGCAGCTCATTTTTTTTTTTTTGTTTCATTTTTACTTCAGTCGAAGTTCTCAGAAATCAAGGCTAACACTTGATCTCTATATGAGATACATAGATATTTGAATATTCCATTCTCCTTTACCTTTCAAACGTTGAGTTAGTAAAGAAGTTAAGAACATTAATTTTCCTCTCCCCAATTGACCAGTTAACTATGTTATAGGATATCTTTCTTGTGGTCTCTTGGTCGAACCGGATTCCAGGACAAGAATTCATCTCGTCTGGTAGAGTATCCAGCTAAGTGATGTTATTTGAGGTAACATTACTTGAAGAAGGTGCACCGGAAATCTTTTACAATAATCAGCAGAGTCACGAACGGGGTCCAAAAAAAGAACGAGAAAGGGTTTAAAAACATAAATTTGCAACAAGTAAAGTTGACCTATGTCGAGAATAGACATTTTTCTACTTACCTATGTAATTTATTTGTATTTTTACGTAGTATAAATGGGTTTTTATTAGATGTAAAAAATAAATTCTTGTTTTTTTTTTTTTTTACATCTAATTTGACAAAAAAGAAAATGGCCGCCCGATCAATATCAATACGTAGCCCCCCTTAAATCAGCGGCCATCTTGTTTCGTGCGATGTTCGTGTGTCGAATACTTTAATTTCTAATAAATACCAATTGAAACGGGTTAAAAATCTTTTTAATAGTTGGAAATGACACAGGTAAGTTTGAAAATAACTTTTATCGCCTACAGTTACTTTTATTTGTTGAATATTTGTTTTTTGAGCGTTTTTAGTCTGCTGATTATTGTAAAAGATTCCCGGTGCACCATTCCTTGTATGAGCCAGTGTATAACTGTGTCGGTGGGGATCTTATTAGTGCTTCGATTACTGATATTTTGAATATTTGGTCAGGGTTTACTTGTAGGGTGAAGTATCCTCATGTCAGGTTATCGTGACAAACCCTTGTACAGAGAGACCGAAGACACTCGAGGATGGTGTCTGGTAGGTAATTCAAACTCTCCAGTGGGTAATTCAAACTCTCCACATACAGCTCATGTATGCATGTGTTAGAATGATGCAGCAAGCTATTAAAACCATGCGATATCACATTAAGTATTGTAACGGAGAGCGCCCGATTGACGTAGATGCAGACACTTGTCGGCGCCGTTCAAAGAGGCAGCGTCTGGTATGCTGCGTGTGTCGGGCGAACCCGAAAACGCTCGCTGACAGCAAAAAAGAAAGGAGTGGGAGGAGAAAGGTGTCAGAAAGTCAAATAAGGTTTTTATTTGAAAATCCGGGCAGCGGTGTCGAGTGAGAGATTCATGCAAATTAAGTTGATTTGCATGCGTCGCATTTTTTCGATAAGAGAGCGAAAGTGAAGATTCAGTCAGTTTTCGTGGAGATCGTTCTGAACGACGTGGAGATCGTTCTGAACGTGGGATTAAAAAGCGAACGAAAAGAAGATTGCTGGATTTTTTTTGTTTTGTTGAACTGAACAACGTTTTTTTTTTATACAGTTGAGAGAGACGTTTTTTTTTTATACAGTTGAGAGAGACGTTTTTTTTTTATACAGTTGAGAGAGACGTTTTTTTTTTATACAGTTGAGAGAGACGTTTTTTTTTTATACAGTTGAGAGAGACGTTTTTTTTTTATACAGTTGAGAGAGACGTTTTTTTTTATACAGTTGAGAGAGACGTTTTTTTTTTATACAGTTGAGAGAGACGTTTTTTTTATATACAGTTGAGAGAGACGTTTTTTTTTTATACAGTTGAGAGAGACGTTTTTTTTTATACAGTTGAGAGAGACGTTTTTTTTTTATACAGTTGAGAGAGACGTTTTTTTTTTATACAGTTGAGAGAGACGTTTTTTTATATACAGTTGAGAGAGACGTTTTTTTTTTATACAGTTGAGAGAGACGTTTTTTTTTATACAGTTGAGAGAGACGTTTTTTTTATATACAGTTGAGAGAGACGTTTTTTTTTATACAGTTGAGAGAGACGTTTTTTTTATATACAGTTGAGAGAGACGTTTTTTTTTTATACAGTTGAGAGAGACGTTTTTTTTTATACAGTTGAGAGAGACGTTTTTTTTATATACAGTTGAGAGAGACGTTTTTTTTATATACAGTTGAGAGAGACGTTTTTTTTATATACAGTTGAGAGAGACGTTTTTTTTATATACAGTTGAGAGAGACGTTTTTTTTTTATACAGTTGAGAGAGACGTTTTTTTTTATACAGTTGAGAGAGACGTTTTTTTTTTATACAGTTGAGAGAGACGTTTTTTTTTATACAGTTGAGAGAGACGTTTTTTTTATATACAGTTGAGAGAGACGTTTTTTTTATATACAGTTGAGAGAGACGTTTTTTTTTTATACAGTTGAGAGAGACGTTTTTTTTTATACAGTTGAGAGAGACGTTTTTTTTTTATACAGTTGAGAGAGACGTTTTTTTTTATACAGTTGAGAGAGACGTTTTTTTTATATACAGTTGAGAGAGACGTTTTTTTTATATACAGTTGAGAGAGACGTTTTTTTTTTATACAGTTGAGAGAGACGTTTTTTTTTATACAGTTGAGAGAGACGTTTTTTTTTATACAGTTGAGAGAGACGTTTTTTTTTATACAGTTGAGAGAGACGTTTTTTTTTTATACAGTTGAGAGAGACGTTTTTTTTATATACAGTTGAGAGAGACGTTTTTTTTTTATACAGTTGAGAGAGACGTTTTTTTTTTATACAGTTGAGAGAGACGTTTTTTTTTTATACAGTTGAGAGAGACGTTTTTTTTTATACAGTTGAGAGAGACGTTTTTTTTTTATACAGTTGAGAGAGACGTTTTTTTTATATACAGTTGAGAGAGACGTTTTTTTTTTATACAGTTGAGAGAGACGTTTTTTTTTTATACAGTTGAGAGAGACGTTTTTTTTTTATACAGTTGAGAGAGACGTTTTTTTTTTATACAGTTGAGAGAGACGTTTTTTTTTTATACAGTTGAGAGAGACGTTTTTTTTATATACAGTTGAGAGAGACGTTTTTTTTTTATACAGTTGAGAGAGACGTTTTTTTTTATACAGTTGAGAGAGACGTTTTTTTTTATACAGTTGAGAGAGACGTTTTTTTTATATACAGTTGAGAGAGACGTTTTTTTTTTATACAGTTGAGAGACGTTTTTTTTTTATACAGTTGAGAGAGACGTTTTTTTTTTATACAGTTGAGAGAGACGTTTTTTTTTATATACAGTTGAGAGAGACGTTTTTTTTTTATACAGTTGAGAGAGACGTTTTTTTTATATACAGTTGAGAGAGACGTTTTTTTTATATACAGTTGAGAGAGACGTTTTTTTTATATACAGTTGAGAGAGACGTTTTTTTTATATACAGTTGAGAGAGACGTTTTTTTTATATACAGTTGAGAGAGACGTTTTTTTTTTATACAGTTGAGAGAGACGTTTTTTTATATACAGTTGAGAGAGACGTTTTTTTTTTATACAGTTGAGAGAGACGTTTTTTTTATATACAGTTGAGAGAGACGTTTTTTTTTTATACAGTTGAGAGACGTTTTTTTTTTTCTTCCATTTGGACTTGATCTTAGCGACATCTCTGTTAAAAGATTATTTCGTTATTTCTTTTTTTTTTCTACAAGTATTTTCTTAATATGTAACGTAGAGTGGAGTGTATTTTGATTCTGGACAATAACAAAATATCTCTGTCCGTCGTCTCGTCTGAAGTCTTGTTCTGTTGACACGTCGTAAGTTGTTTCGTTGATATTTAAGTCGCTCAGCTTCTTTTTTATTTTCTTTTGGTAGCTGTAACAATGGGAGAAATTGAAAAAAAAAAAAGACAGCAAATAACACCATTATTTGCTTCTGGGGTTCAGTTTAGTTTTTTTCAGCAATTTACAGAAATGTACATCTAAATGAGTTGCAATTTCCCAACCCACCCTCATAGGGGTGATGAACCTCGAAAAAGACATCTGGTCACTTTCACGTCATACACCCAAAAGATGGAATCAATCTTTTCTGCCACGTACTTCCTCCCACGATGTCATATCCTGCAACTAAGTCATAACTCTCGTCTGTTAACTATTTTTTTTGAATTTTTCACTATTCTAACCTTACGCTCACTCTAGCCTTGTCTGGAAAAATATCGTTTTTAACATTATTTTTACACACTCGCCTCTAATCTTGTTACAGATATCATGTGCCTTTCTTAAAAAAAAATAATCAAAATATCTTGAAGTTCTAGGAACTGGTTAATTTTGACTTTGTTCATTAATTTTATTAATCCTTCCGTTCTCGTAATGTTTGCGAATCATAACAATTTACCCCTCCCCCATTTTCTTTGTTGTTCGATGAAAACAGAAAATCTAGAAAAAAAATAATAAATGGAAAACATATTTATTTTAAAGGGAAGTAACTCTAATATTTTAAAGAGTTACGTCCCTTGCATTCATTTTTCAAAGAGAGCAGATTTCAATGGAGCCGTCTGGTGATACCAGATCAGGCTGCCCTGTGGCTCCCTGAGACGAAATTCACCTACATTGACGTTTTTTTTTTTTTTTTTTTTTTTTTTGTAAAACTTAATTATGTTCTACAAAACCCAAAACAAAAACAACAGCCCCTCTCCCTTTCTCCCTCCGCTTTTTTATTTTTAGAACTTGAAGCATAAATCTTTTACTATAATGACCAGATTCGGCATTAAATAACCCAAAAAGGGTTGATATGCCGTAAAACAAAACTACCAAACCAAAAACGATGATTAAACATTTGAAGATATAAAGAACTTGAAGCATAAAAACTTTTACTATAATGACCAGATTCGGCATTAAATAACCCAAAAAGGGTTGATATGCCGTAAAACAAAACTACCAAATCAATGGAGCCGTGTCGCTCAGCGGCTTTAATTAATATCCTCATTATAAAAGTAAATTATTCTTTCAGTTGCAAATATATTAATAAACATTTATTGTTGATCTATACCGAAGATTTTTCATCCAAATTTATCTTCATATATTCGTCCCGTGTCTCACAGCATCACTTTAATAAACGACGCAGTTACATCACTGGCGATTACATTTTCTATTTTATTTTTGCAGGTCCCGTGACGTTTGATGTTGATGAACACCCAAGAGACACGACCAATGAAATTCTCGCCAAATTGGCCCCCGTTTTCAAAAAAGGAGGGGTCGTCACAGCCGGAAATGCTTCGGTTAGTTGAAAGCTCTTGACTACTCTGTCAGATATTATTTTTGTAAACATGTGCTGCCGTCCATGTTTACTTCAACAGTGCTCAGTGAGTAAAGCTTAGTAGTAAAGTATGAAAATATATTTATGGCAATTAAGCTACACAGAGGCGTTTATATTTCATCCCCGCAGGGAATCATCATACTAAGTGTGTGTGTGTGTGTATATATATATATATGTATATTAGTTTAAGGGACACCCCCACTAAATGGTTAAGTTTACAACAAAAATAATGTGCCCATGTTACTCACCTTGTTACCTAGAATATATATTCCATAATTAATCTGTTAATTAGTTTAGGAGTGAATCTTGTACATAGAAATATATAAACATATACGCATGCATAACTTTATATATAAATAGAGAGAATTTATATATTGTTTTGTTTCTGTCTTCTAATATATAAAAACTACTTTTATTGATATGAAATTTGAAGTGATCAGATTTTTTATACCAGAAGTTTTTTGTTTTCTTTTCTTGTTTTTTCTTTTCCTTTTTTTTTTTCTTGTTTTTTTTCTTTTCCTTTTTTTCTTTTCCTTTTTTTTCTTTTCCTTTTTTTTTCTTTTTTTTCTTTTCCTTTTTTTCTTTTCTTTTTTTTCTTTTCCTTTTTTTCTTTTCCTTTTTTTCTTTTCCTTTTTTTTTTTTCATTCATAAAAGTCAGTAATGTAATAAACTAATTAATTTTTTTTTTTTTTTAATGAACAAAGCATTTATTAAAAAAAAAAAAGTTAGTATTACAATTTTTATTTAGTAAACAAAGATCGAATATATGTACTTACCTTTTTTTTTTTTCCTCCGCCACCCCAGGGTATTTGTGACGGAGCCGCCGTTGTTGTTCTTGCAAGTGAGAAAGCAGTGAAAGAACACAATTTAACTCCCTTGGCCCGTTTGGTTTCGTATGGAATTGCAGGTGAGTAATCGGACTTAAAAAAAATAAATTAAAAAAATAAAAGGCTCACCTCATATTGATGAATGAGGATCCCTGTGTACTTCTGCTCCCAGCCCTGAACCGATATTACAAACATGAATTGGAATAGATACATAGATACTGCCAAGTCTGCTGCAAAGAGGGTAACCTCCCTCTACCGTGCTAGAAAACTTCTCACACCTGACAGTATCCTATATCGCTACAAAACCACCATTCGCCCATGCATGGAGTATTGTTGTCACATCTGGGCTGGTGCACCAACCACTAGCTTCTCGCTCTTGGACAGGGTCCAAAAAAGAGTCTCTAAACCTAACAGGTCCCACACTGTCTACCAAGCTCCATCCCCTGTCCCATCGCCGCAATGTTGCATCCTTCTGCTTGTTTTACAAGTACTTCAATGGAATGTGCTCCGATGAACTTGCTACATTTGTACCTCCCTCAACATAAATACGCCAGACCAACCTAACAATCAGCAAAATCACACCCCCTTCACTGTAGAGGTCCCCAGGTGCCGAAAGGCTTTTTACTCTAATGGCTTCTATCCTCGAACCACTTGCCTTTGAATTTGCTCTCTGTTTCTCCAACTGTACAAACATGCAGAAATTTAAATGTAATGTGAACAAACATCTTGCTGTACAACTCCCCACTTAGGATGCCCACATAAATCTGACCCATAATTCACAGTAGCCCCTTACGTATCGATAGCAGTGTGCCTTGTTTGGTGTGAATATAAGTAAAAAGAACAAAAAATTATAAAAAAATCTATATAATGTTCTGTCATTTTCAAGTTTTCCTTTTTTTTTTTTGAGTTATCTCCCCTTCTACTGCCTCTATTCCTCTACTCCCAAACTCCAGCCCCAATGTTGCATCCTTCTGCTTGTTGCATCTTTCTGCTTGTTGCACCCCTATCCTTGTTTTGCAAGTACTTTAATGGACGAACTTGCTGCCCTTGTGCCCCCTCAACGAAAATAAAATATCCCCGACCGACTCTACAGTCAGAAAAACTCTACCCCTTAACCTTTGCAGATTGGCTGGTTAGAGTTTTTCAATCTGCCAAATCCCATCCATACACTGTGCATGTCCCCAGATGCCGTAGAGCTTTCTACTCCAAAAGCTTCTTTCCTCGTGCTGCTGGACTCTGGAACCCCCTCCCTGTTTCCCCAACTGTATCGACATGCAGAAGTTTAAAACTAATGTAAACAGACATCTCGCTGCACAGCTCCCAATTTAGATACCCCCCTTCCCCCAAACTCTCACCCTTTTTTCTCAGTAGCCCTGTACGTCTACAGTGGCGACCTGCCTTGTTTGGGGTGAACTATGTTAAGAAAAAAAAGCAAAAAAAAAAAAGCTGGCACTTAATTTGCGTAGTTGGTTATGTTATTAGTATAAAAACTGTACTTTTGGGATTTTTACTCCAATTTGATTTGGTAATTCCCTAATCCCGTCTCCAACTAGGTGACTTGATTTGCCAGAGATGCAGATCACCCTTCGATATTTTCGAAGCTGGTGGAAGTTAATAAAGTGTTGGGCCCTGCATCACCTATATTTTTCGATTTTTGACTGGCAAATCTATGTATCTGCCATCGTTTAGTAATAGGGGATCTTTTTACTAACTTCACTTATTTTCCATTGTACATAATTTTCATATTTATTTTTGTACATGCAATTTTTATCCCCCCCTCTCCCCCTGTTGCATATTACACACATATAAGTTTTAAGTAAGTTTTTCATGGCACAAATTATTCTGGAGACTGGAGAAGGATGTGGTATTTTGGTGAATGATGGTCTTGAATGAAACTAGCTAAGTTAGAATACTTAGCATTTGTTAGTGAAGACCGAACGTTACCCCTTCTCTTTCTTGGCCTTGTGCCGCATTTTGTTAATATTCTGCATTAATAAGTAAATAAAATTTGATGTTGGAAGAGCAGAAAGAAGTGCAGAGTAGTTAAAAGTTGGATTGCCTTTGAAACCCTCCTTTTTTTTTCTTGTTATTTTCACTTACGGATAGATTACAAATAAAAACTTTGGCATCTTTTTCAAAGTCTGATCCCGATACCGGGCTTAGGATAATGGTGGGGAGTATCGATGAAAGATTATGAGCCGAAAGGACGACCTTGCAGCGAGGCTCTTTGCCAATCTCTCGCATGTACATGTGAAGAGATTATGAGAACCTGAGAATGTCACATGTCTATGTCAAAAGCACTACCTTCTAGTCATTCTTTGCTTTGCAGAATTCAGAGAAAGGATCGGAGGAGAGGTTAGGGTTATTTTTTTAATGTTTATAGAAACAAAAAAAGAATTTTATCTCTTAAAAAATAAATGAATGTATTTTTCTGTGGTGGAGTGAAGTTTAATTATGACTAACAAAAAGAAATATTATTTTGATAAAAAGAATCTTATTTTGATAAAAAGAATCTATTTTGATAAAAAAAGAATCTTATTTTGATAAAAAAAGAATCTTATTTTGATAAAAAAAGAATCTTATTTTGATAAAAAAAGAATCTTATTTTGATAAAAAGAATCTTATTTTGATAAAAAAATCTTATTTTGCTAAAAAGAATCTTATTTTGCTAAAAAGAATCTTATTTTGATAAAAAAATCTTATTTTGCTAAAAAGAATCTCATTTTGCTAAAAAGAATCTTATTTTGCTAAAAAGAATCTTATTTTGATAAAAAAAAAATCTTATTTTGATAAAAAAAAAAAATCTTATTTTGATAAAAAAGAATCTTATTTTGATAAAAAAAAAAATCTGCTTGAGAAGAAATGTTTTAATCGTTTTTCTATTTATAGATATGTCCGAGCATTTCTTAAACCAGTCACGCTTCAATTCAAAATGGCATTTAAGAATGTCCTTCCTTGATTTGTCTATCAATAGGAGACGCCTAGTTTTAGGATGGTTTTGTTCTTATCTAAAATACAAGCAGGGCTATCTGGTGTTGTCCGGAAACATGGATAACAGAATAAAAAGGTTTTAGAAGAAAGATGTTACGCATACTTTTTTTAAAAAGATTCCGCTGTCTCAGCATAAGTTACATGTTGAGGGCATTGGCAGTCATATACGTGAAGGCAAGTTGCAGACTGGTTTATCTTGCTAAAATAGTAAAAACGGAAAATAACACTTGTCAATCAAAATAACCTACTCCGGCTCCATGTACTTACACCCGAACACGCCACGGTTTTAACCTTTGGGTGTCCGACTTCAGTGACAGGTACTCACCCGCTGACCTGTTTGGACTTTGTGACTCAGTTATTCCAAAACAGGGCCGATGTTTTTGAGGTACCGTACCCATTTAATTGGTTTGGAAACAATATTAGTGCAATATTTTGATATTCACAATAATCTTGCTATATCTTTTAGTCAAGTTTTATTCAGGGTCACACGAAAAGGGGGCCTCGGCGCTCGTTGTGCCACAATGTAACTCCGACTTTCTTCAGGTGCATCTGTCGTATTCTTTCCTCTGATATTTTTTTTTAATTTTTTATTTAAAAAATTTTTTTTTTTTAACATGGTTCACCCCAAACAAGGCAGGCCGCCACTGTAGACGTAAGGGGCTACTGAGAAAAAAAGAAAAGGGGGGGGGGGGTAAGCCTAAATCATGATCCGCGCAGCGAGATGTCTGTTTAGATTAGTTTTAAATTTCTGCATGTCAGTACTGTAGGGGAAACAGGGGACAGGGAGAGAGTTCCAGAGGCCAGCAGCACGAGGAAAGAAGCTATTTGAGTAGTAGGCTCTCCGGCATCTGGGGGACCTCCACAAGCTTAATTTTCACTTCAGTCCGGACACGGCGGGGGGGGGGGGTTGTATGGTTATCTTTTTAACATGATACCCCTTTATTAGTAGCAGGGGGAAACATCTTTTAGTTGTCTCTTTTTAGCCTCATTTGGCCTTAAGGCCGCACAAAAAGGAGCGCCTTTACCTGCCTTGTGCCACAATCTCTTCATTTTGTCCAATTCCATCTAAAATTTTCTCTTCATATATAAAAAAAAAATAAGTGGCTATATCTGTGATTAATTTTTATTTGTTTAATTCGTTCCAGGCTGTGATCCGTCCATCATGGGAATTGGTCCGGTGCCAGCTGCCAAAGCCGCCCTAAAAGCTGCGGGTAAAGAAGTGAAAGATCTCGATTTGGTGGAGGTAAATATTTTACTTATTTCATTTTGAAGTTGTTCGGTTCCCACTGACGAATTCCAACCTTTATATATACAAAAAGGTCATCTTCAAATCCAATGTAAACAAATACTTTTCATAATCCACCCCCATATGTAATCAAGCTTACTTCATGCCATTAAATACGCCTCATCTTTCAGCTGACATTGCGATCCTTCTACCAGATCAGGCTGTCCAAAGATACCGGCTTCCTGATTTAAAATGCACCAAACATTGATGTTATTGTTTTTTTCCTTTTCCTTTGCAAAACTCAATCATGTTCTGCAAAGCCAAGAACAAAGACAATATTTTTCCTCTACAAAAAAACAAACGAAACACCATAAATATTCCAAACTTTTTTAACTTCTGAAGAGTTGCACATCTGAAAAATCCAAGATATATATCTATATTTGGTTGTTCATTTGTAGACGAAACGGTCGGTAAAGTTATAAGAATTTTTTGACAAATGAATAAAGAAGTGGTCATTGGAATTTAGTATCTTATCTATTGTTTATTTATATATTTCTTTCTTTTTCTATTCTTGAAAGGTTAATGAAGCTTTTGCTGCTCAATATTTGGCCGTTGAGAAGGAATTGGAACTTGACCCGGCCAAGACCAACACAAATGGTGGTGGCATTGCTCTTGGACATCCATTGGGGGCATCAGGAACCAGAATCACTGGACACCTTGTGCATGAGGCCAGGTAGGCGCTCGACTTTCACAGATATCTTTTGTTTTTCTCTTTCTCTACAAACCGAAGAATTGGTTATCATTTCATATACCAGAATGGAAGTTAGCGGCTTAGACTGCAGGTTTGGCGTGTCATGGTCAAATCTACATGTCACCTTTGGAAACACACAACTGCCGTCGATACAATACAATGGTCTTGTTTTTTTGTTTGAAAGACTCTGTACCATTTGTTCATCGTCATTTTCACTTTCTTTTTCATAATCATCATTTTCGTCATCATTTTCATGTTCAACTCCATCATTTTCATCATTTTCATTTTATCATCATTTTCATATTAATCATTTTCATCTTCATCGTCATCTTTTTCATCTTCATCATTTTCATCGTCATCATTTTCATCGTCATCTTTTTCATCGTCATCTTTTTCATCTTTTTCATCTTTATCATCATTTTCATCTTCATCTTCATCATCTTCATCGTTTTCATCTTCATCTTTTTTCATCTTCATCTTCATCATTTTCATCTTCATCTTTTTTCATTTTCATCTTCATCTTTTTTCATCTTCATTTTGTTTCATCTTCATCTTCATTTTCTTCTTTGGTTTAACATTCATTTTACATGTTGGCATGTGTTTGATTGCTTTAAGAAATTGACTTCCAAACAAACCTATCTCTGACCAGGTCTTTATTTATCCCTCTTTCTTTCAAGTACACTCTTATCACTTCCTCCCATGTTTTCCTTGGCTTTTCCTCTGCGAACTGCATCTGCTACCTCAATTGTTCTACATCTACTAACGCAAGAACTCTCATTCATTCTTTCAACGTGACCAAACCAACAAAGTCTCCTGGTCTCCACACATCTCCTCATACTGTCCAGATTTAATCTTCCTCTGAGGTCATCAGATCTAAGCCTATCTTTAAGACTCACATTACACATCCATTGTATCATTATCATATCATTTCTTTCCATGCAACGCATATCCTCAACTGTAACTGGCCATTTTTCACTTCCGTACATCATCACACTATGTGCACATGCCTGATAGACTCTTCGCTTGGTCGAGAGTGGTAACGCCCTGCTGTCCACTCCAGAAAAATATATCTTTTTATTTTTTTATCAAAAGATAGATAGACTTTTCCTTCGGTCGACAGTTTCACTTGTTTGAAATATCATTTCCATCGCTAAACAGCAAATTGGATGGACGCACCCTATTGTAGATGTGCCTAAGCATCTCATTAAGAAGCTGTGGTCGTTGATCTATCGTCACGTTTGACCAACACGCATTATGGCAGAAAAACACCAACAACAATGTTATTTGCGATTTCACGCTGAAGAAAGATGAAGAGAAAGTTAATCCCCAGAAGAAAGATGGGGAGGCTGAATGAAGAACACGTTGGAGGTAACAGACCAAACTTTGAAATATCATTTTCATCGCTAAACGCACAGATTGAATGGACGCATCTTATTTTAGATGCGTCCAAGCATTACTGTAAGAGGCTCTGTCCGTCCATACGTCTGTCACGTTTTTGTGATCAAGGGTTTGAATCCTGTCATGGTCAGCTACAATAACAGCGAAACACGTGTTTGTGGATAACTATTTTATCTATATAAAAAAAAATAATTAAATAAATATATAAAGTTAGATATGTTCATTTATTTGTATGTACAGGATTCACTCCTAAACGCATTAAACGATCATTATGAATTTTGGAACATGGCTGCTAAGCGTAAGGGGTCCGAATGTGGGCTGTGTTTAGTTTAATTTAAATGTATCTAATCATCTGTATAAGAAGCTCTGTCTATTGGTTGGTCTGTCACGATTTTGTTTGAAAGAGTATTTTGTCGGTCTGTCGATTATCTGTTGGCTTGGAAAAAGAACAGAAAGCTCTTGAGTGATGCGAAAGTAATACCTTGTGAAGAAATTGTCACACATCGCAAATTGGTTATTAACGGTTTAAATCCCCAGGAGAAAGGTGTGGAGGCTGAACGAAGAACACGTGAAACGTAAGTTTAGAGACCAAGCGATGAAGCGTTCGGCTACCAGATCCGCTACAGGAAGTGTGGAAGAACAGTGGAAGAAGTTGAAGGATATACGGTTGAAGGTAACAGACAAGACTCGTGAGTGGACCTTTTCTGCAGACAGGTACCGAGTGATCAACCGAAAACCAGGAACGGCCAACTTTATAGACATCACGAGAGGCTGGGGTACATTTTAATGTTGCTATGACCAGGAGTGCTGCATTTTAATGGTTCCCCACAGAGGAAGGTACAGTTTAGTTGTACCGTGCAGAGGTAGAGTACACAGGAAGTGTGGAAGAAGTTTAAGGATATACGTTTGGGGATAACGAACAAGACTTGTTAGTGAACGAAAATGTCTTCGAGGGTGACAGCTCTGGCTTTCGATCTATCTGTAACAATCAATCAACATGCACCAAAACAGAACGGTAACAAAGAAGAAAAGGAGAGAGAACAAACTACTGCAATGTGTCATCTACACAACAACACTCCAGCTGTCTATGTGACGAGTCACCATCTGGATCCATCTACAAGAGGCTCTAGCTTTCAGTTGGTCTGTTACATTTTTGTCTGAAATCGCAAATGTGTAGCAATATTTAGACGCAGGTGTCTAAAACGTAAAGTTAAAAACGGTATTCTCCCCCTTAAGGTTAGAGTAAGCATAAGGTGAGCACAGATTGCCCGAATGCCAACGGCAATAGAGAATCAGCAGTAGCCGTCGTGTCAATGGGCCTAGTCATGCAGACAGCCATAAACAGTAACCCTCCTATGTATACAGTATACTGGTAAAGAAAAATTAAAAGCCTGAAAGCATTGTTCAACCCCATATGATTTTGTGCTGTGAATATCAATCAACATGCATCATTACAGAACAACAATGAAGAAGAAAAGAGAGAACAAACTGCCGTTATATGACTTCCAAACTAACCTATCTCTGACCAGGTTTTTATTTATCCATCTTTCTCTCAAGTCCATCCTCATCATTCCCCCCCATGTTTGTAGCAGTCATAAATAATGACTTATTTTCTCTCTCGGAGAAATGTCCCTGTTATGCAATTTGGTCACACACTGATCAGTCAGCTTACAGGGCACATTCATTTCATCTGTCCCCTGAAGAACTACTTCATCCCCTTTTGGGGATCACAGTCTGTCAGAAGAGAGATTCCTGAAAGCAACGAGGAAAGACGTCTCCTTTCTCTCTTCTGTCCCTGTCAACTGGACGCTCAAGCATCGAATATCTCTACCTCAAGATAACTGCTCACAGACTTTCGACAGCCCAACAAACTTTTTACCTTTTCTTACTTGGACACTGACCAACTTTTTTTCGATAATAACATGTAGTGGATAAGCTGATGCAATCTTTCTCTTTTTTCTGGACTGCAAGAGAGAGCGGTCGTACTTTGGGATAGTTGCTTTCATGGGTTGGGGGGTATTATGTATGTATAGTGGGTACTGGTTCAGATTATGACCCAAGCTAAAATCGACTTAGCGTTGGTAGTTTCCGGATGTTTCCGTAGACGGCTGGAAGAAGCCGAATGAAAAGTCGGTTGCCTGCATCCAAAAAATCCAAAACGACGCTGGAGGTACAACTGGAAAAAAATGTTCCTTTTTTTTTTTTTTTTTTTTTTTTTTTTTTTTCTTTTTAACACGTAAATTTTTTTTTGGAAGAAAAATATCTATATACAAGTGTTAAAACGGTTGGTACTTATGCAGATTAGGACCCAACCTAATCCTAACGCTAAACCTAACTTTCTTTCGATAATAACATGTAGCAGATAAGCTGATGAAATCTTTCTCTTTTGAGAAGAAAAATTAAAACGTTGAAAGCATTAAATCTGCAGAATGACTAGACGCCTCTTGAAGATGTCCATTCTCATTTCTTTTCAGACGGACTGGTGCCAAATTGGCCCTTGGGTCAGCCTGTATTGGAGGCGGACAAGGAATTGCAGTTATTATTGAAAGATGTTGACCATAAACGGAGCCGAAACTAGTCTTGTCTTGACAAAATAATTGTAAATAAAAAATTTACTTAAAAAGAAAATTTATTTTTAATAAATTTAATATTTTTGTTTTTCTTCGCATGATTTTTTTTTTTGTTGTTGTTTTGTGTTTATTTCCGAAACAACTTAATGTAATTTTGATGCATGTGCAGTTAGGGTAAATACGACTACAGGTAACGCAAATCACGCCGACCATTTTTATGCTTGCGAACTACAAAATCATATTTCTATGCCATTGTAAAAGTAATTGATTTTTTTTTTTTTTGGAGGGGGGGGGGGTATCCAACTCTTCAAAAAGAGCACTGTGAATTGTGACAATGATAAAATTTGCCTCAGTTTAGAAGGATCTCTTCTTCACTGATTGAGAACAGAACAGAACAGATACTACACTTTGAATTATTTATTTGCACAAAATATAAAAAAAATTAACATTTTAAAGAAATTAGGCACAAGGTCATCGAAAGTGTGGAGAAAAAGAGAGTCGTCGGTCATCCTTTGTCTAAAGTGATAAAAATGTCTATCCTACTCTTAACTAGAATCTTAGTCACCACAATACCACATTTACTCTCAAGGGCCGTCTTATTTAAGATATCCCCAAATTGGTTGGAAATTTTATTTCTCAAAATTATATTTATATTTATTGTTGTGAAGTTGTTCCACAGTAAATAATAAATAAAGGAAGTCAAGTCAAGGGTTGGTTTAACAAGTGTATTAACAAAGTAAGAAAGTGACTATCACTTGGCTAGACAGTTACAAGACTGTGCTTTGTCTTCTCTGTGTCTCTGGTGACTCGCACTATTTATAGTGACAACCGGTGTAGTTTCTCCTTTGTAAGAACGGCCGGTGTAACATTTATGTACAAAAATTCTATTGGAAGATACTACACTTTGATCCCAGCCCAAAGGCCATGGGAGTCAATAAGAAGAGTCGGCTAACAAAAGAGATCACATATCATCTATGAACTCAACAAGTCGCATTTTATATGATTACGCGTGTCTTTGTTTTATTCCGCTATTTCAAGGACGATCAACTGAACACTCGTTACACTTCAAAGGGGGGGGGGCGGTTAGTTTTGGATTTTTATTAATGCAGATGGGCTTGCCGAAGATAAAACATTGCAGTAATTAATTCTTAACCCATGATGATGCCAGCCGACATAGTTTATATGCTGCAGTGTTATATTGGTTAGGCTAATCTCTTTCTTCACTGCGTGTTGATTTGATTTCGAAATGATGTGTTTAAATAGAAATCAAAGGCGAGTCAAACTTCTGTTCAAAAAATTGAATCGCACAAAACTGTAGAGGGTGAGATGCCCTGAAAAAGGCCAGGTTGAATCACACCAAAATGTAGTAGAAAGGTGGCCCTGAAAAGGGCAGGTTGAATCACACCAAAATGTAGTAGAAAGGTTGCCCTGAAAAGGGCAGGTTGAATCACACCAAAATGTAGTAGAAAGGTTGCCCTGAAAAGGGCAGGTTGAATCACACCAAAATGTAGTAGAAAGGTTGCCCTGAAAAGGGCAGGTTGAATCACACCAAAATGTAGTAGAAAGGTTGCCCTGAAAAGGGCAAGTTTGTCCTGAGATGGATGAATGGAATGGTGAAATATGGAACGTTAGTCGCCGGACTGGTTGAGTCGACAGTTGGACAGGCAGGAAGTCAGACAACCAGATGCAAATTAATCATACCGACAGAACCAGTTTTTTTTTTTCTTCCGTTTTGATCGCTGATTTTATCTGAAATCTGATAGGTTAGTGAAAATGTGGTTGCCAAAAGTATAACATTGCAGTAATTAATTCTTAACCCATGATGACGTAAGCCGACATAGTTTATATGCTGCAGGGTTATATTATGTTGGCTAGGCTAATCTCTTTCTATACTGCGTAACATTGTTTTATTGTTTTTTTTTCTCTTTGTAAAACTCAATCATGTTCTGCAAAACCCCAAACATAAAACAGCAATTTCCCTCCCCCCTCCTACCTCTCTCCCTTCTCCCCTTTCACTCAACCAAACACCATGAATAAATACTTTAATATATAAAGAACTTGAAGCATAAAAACTTTTACCAAAATGACCGGATTCAACATTAAATAATCCGAAAAGGGTTGATATGCCGTAAAACAAAACAACCAAACTAAACACCATGAATAAATATTTGAAGATATAAAAAACTTGAAGCATAAAAAACTTTTACCAAAATTACCAGATTCGGCATTAAATAACCCGAAATGGGTTGATATGCCGTAAAACAAAACAACCAAACCAAACACCATGAATAAATATTTGAAGATATAAAAAAACTTGAAGCATAAAAACTTTTACCAAAATGACCAGATTCGGCATTAAATAACCCGAAAAGGGTTGATATGCCATAAAACAAAACTAACAAGCAATCTATACTGCATGTTTATTTGATTTTGAAATGATATGTTTAAGTAGAAATCAAAAGTGAAAGACAAACTTCGGTTCAATGTTTCAATTCATTGAACCGAAGTTTGTCTTTCACATCCGGCTGTTCAACAGCATCCGGGTTTCTTACTAACGAGGAGTGGCGACCTGTGAGGCGATGACAATCTCACATGCGCAGCTCAAAATTTATTTTTAATTACTCTTTTCTCGATACATAGATATGTTATTATGACCATTAATTTGTCTATTTCTTTGTTGAGTTTATAGAGAATGTGTGATTTCTTCTTCTAGCTGACTCTTTTTATTGACTCTACAGGCTGGGATCAAAGTGTAGTATCTGTTGTTTTTTTTTTGTTCTTTCTCCACTCCCCATTTTATTCCAATGAATTTTCTGTACATATAAAAATATTTATGAAAAATAAAACTTTCAAACCAATTGGGGATATCTTAAGTAGGGCGGTCCCTAGTGTAAATGTGATATTGTGGTGACTGAGATGATTCTAGGGTACTTTTTCAGATTAGGACCCAAACTAACTTTGACCTTAACTCTAACGCTAACCCTAATGTGGAGAAGCACCGATTCTAGTTAAGAGTAGGATAGACACTTTTATTACTATAGACCAAGGATGACCAACGATACCCATTTTCCCACGCTTTTGATGGCCTTGTGCCTAATTTGTATTGAATGTAAGTTTTTATATTTTGTGCAAATAAATAATTTGAAGTGTAGTATCTGGCCACCTGATCGAGAAGACAGACTTGGCTTCTTCTTTCGTGTGAATAAGATGATTCCGGTGTTGGCATTAGTTTCCCCGATGTTTTTCTGGAAAGACATCGGGTATTTACGGGAAGGACCACGAGAAGGTTGCCAACATTCCGAAGTGAAAGTGGTACTGTGGAACCAACTGGATTCGAACTTGGAACACCCAGGTCTTCAGTCCGTGTCGTTATCCACTTAACAACCAGCACCTCCCACAGACTTGGCTAAAGGTCCACAACTGAACAATCGTTACAATTCAAGAGAGAGAGAGGGGGGGGCGCGATGTATACTGTTATTAGAGATGAGTGTGTGAGGAAGGATCGGTATGCTAGAATAGAAGAAGGCTATGTGTCCTGGCTGTGTCGTCACTGACGCAGTGAGCGAATGTGGCAAATTGGTAGAGAGAATCAGGTCTCTTACATCTGAACCACCTGAGCTTTTCGATAGCTGCTTCTTCCTCCGCTCATGGAGTGTGTGAGGTGTTTAAGGTGTGTACATGTTACTCTTAAGAACGAATAAAACCCCTAAAGCCCAATTTTTTTTATGCAAATCGCTCCAGACAAGGCATGAAGCCAATTGATGTAAAGAGCTAAAAAGAACGAAAGATAATTATCGCCAAGACAGGAGATGCCTATTGGCTATAGGTAGGAGGAAAACAGTCAGCAGGAAGAGAGTTCCACAAGTCTGAAGTTTTCTTGGAAACAAGCTACTGGAATAGGAAGTTGTATTACAATCGGGTATCAAAACAGCGAATTTGTGGAGACCACTAGACCAATGAGTCGAACGAGCTGGAACAAAGGAAGCGGGGCAAATAAATCACGCAATTCTGGAGAACGCATGCAATAATAGTACTTATAGAAAAGACTGATACTAACAAAATAACGTCTGTGAGAGATTTGTTGCTGTTTCTATATCTTTTTTTATACAATGTTCGGGGTTATTGATAAAAAGGCGACAGGGACGGAGGGAAGAGGAGATGGAAGCCTTGACTGCCATATCTGCACCAAAGTCTGACCAGTCAATTCCATCAACGAACCGTGGGCATCGATGAGAACACACTGTGGGGATCATTGTATTACAGAGAGAGAGGGGGAGAGAGGGGGAGGGAGAGAGTTGGTAACGATTATACAATACCCTTATTTTTATCTATTATATAAAGGAAAGTTGTATGTTTGTGTGTCCAGCTAAGAGTAAATAACTACACAAAAAAATCGGAGTAAGTCGGTTTAACTCGCCCAGGGTGAATGCCGTACCAGATACAGGGGGTACAGGTATATTAAGAAGGTCCTTTTGTTTATTTAGAATTTAGTGCCATTGAAAGAAGTGAGGAAACCTGAACTGACATGGAAGAAGCTATTAAAACAAGTCATTTGTTTTATGGCAAAAAACAACATTTAGCGATTAAGATTGCAATAAGGTCTGCATGATGCAAAATTGTCTCTTACTGTTGATTCTGTTTGACGGCATATCAACCCTTTTTCAGGTAATTTCATGCTGAATCCAATCATTCTGGTAACATTTTTTTGGTGCTTCTTTAGTTTCACAATGACATGAAAATATTTAAAGAAATGTATAAACTTTATATACTTACGTGTTAGATGAAAATAAGATTGTACAGAAAAAATTACGAAAATTCATCCAGTATTTTTTAAATTATCAGAAAAAGAAAAAAAAACGATCTTACGTATCGGTAGACATTTCAGCTTACTAAGTAGGCAAGGGAGATAACTTTCAGAAAAGAATCAAAATATAAGAAAAATGGCGACATATAGATGAAATCGTTTTTTTATTTTTAATTTAATAAATATTCGATGAATTTGCGTAATTTTTTGGTGTACAGTCTTTTTTTCATCTACCGCGTAAGTACATAACAAAGTTTGTACATTTCTTTAGCTTTTTTTAAGAGAGGCCTAACATGTCATTGTGAAACAGCAGAAGCACCTTTTTTTGTGCTTTAAGTTCTTAGCCTCTTCAGTGATTGTGCAGTATAGTTAACAAGAAAAAAAAGGCTGAAAAACAAAACAAATAAACAAACAAATAACTGTTACCAAGCACAAGAAAATTTACTTTTCTACTTATCTATATAATTTTCACGTGTGTTCACTGATTGTAAGATTTATTATTTATACATTTGTTAGCGTCACTTTTACTTAGCCAAGCACGCATGTTTTCCAACATGGTCGACAATTTTTTCTGGACTTGGTCGCAAATTTCAGGCTTAAAAGATACTAAAAAAAAATTTTTTCAAAAGGATTAGTGGAACCGTAAGCTTAAGTCCGAGTGGCCCTAGTTTACGCAATGCCCACCGGACAACATCTCGTAGCACTCTGTGAAAAGCTTTCTCCAGATCCACAAAAACAAAATACAGTAATTTCTCTTGCATTTGTTTCAGGGTAAATATAACACGAGTGGTACTTTGCCAAGACATAAAACCAAACTGCATTTCATCTATGCTTATCTGACTTCTTATTTGCTGCTCAATTATTTTTAGGATCTGATCAATGTAAAGCCTTGTGCTTCCACTTTATTTTTGGAACAGTTGTGTAACATTATTAGGGTGGGACAAGGATCAGAAATCCAGATGTTGGCAAACAGATTTAAGGTCAAAATAAAAAGACAAGAGATAAGGAATTATTTTGGATTATTTTGGATTGAAATGGCAAAGCAGAAACATTCCTTTGGCCATGGCGTCAGTTGAGTCTGAAAACATTCGACAAAAGACATTTTTAGGATCTGCCTGGTGAAATATTTAGGAGAATTTGATCTGTATATTTTAAAAGTCATTCAAGGATTTGTTCAAGCCTTATAATATAACAATGAAATAAATCTAGCATTAATAAAATTAATTCTGTAGCCAATACTAAAATATCTTTAAAAATTTATTTGAACAATAGTTAAATTTAAATAACTGAAGTATTTAGAAGTTCTTTGGTAGCAATATCCAATCTGTTCAGTTGTTATCTTGCTTGTTACTGTGCACACTTTTCAACTGTACATGAATGTTTTAGATGGTGGGAGGAATGCACCCCAGTTCCTCATACAGTGACGTCACCAATTTGGCCGTTCTTGAGTTCGGTTGGTCACCTGGCACTGTTTGTGAAAAGTTTCTGTACTGATGAAGGCCGAAGATGTCGAAAGGTCCTTGTCCAGCAATCACCGCTCTCCCACGTTGTGATTTAAAGATCAGAGGGCAACTGTCCGGCGCTGGTCAGCAACTTGGTACCACTGATGAGCAAAGGGTCATTTCAAAGCAGAACAATGAAAGAAAAGTAATTAACAAATCCGTCGGTTGGTTTTTGTATAAGAATAATTATTCGTGTAGAAAGCCGTTCAGTGTAATTTCACACTTCTATCTTCTACTTCTGTGAGATTCTAATTGTGCGATATAAACTCTAAATCCGGGGTCTGGCTCTCCACGACTTGGATTTCAGTGGCGACCAAAAGGGAGTCTCCAAATCTCAATTTGTGCTTAAATTGAGATTCAGATGTTTTGAGACTGAACATGACTTCAACCATCCCCCAATAGAATTAATTCAGTAATAAAAACTAAATGTATTCTCATTATTATTTTTTTGACATATTTGTAATTTCTCCCTCACGAGTATCCGTCCTCTCAATGCCCTGAGTGGTTAACAGATTCTATTTCGTCATATTCTTTTCTTCTTCATCTGTGTCTATCTCCCACTGTTACCTCGTTCAGTCGGGAGAAATCTTCAGTAATTCACAATTCTTTGTATCGTCCGCACTGAGGATTGAACCTTCACTCTTCAGATGACTATCTCTTAGTACTATATCCACTACTACTTATACTCTACGCCCGGTATGACTAGATCAAGCAAACTCCAGTAAACCCCACAAACACTGTAATCTATAGTCTTTAAATAAAGTATGTTGTATATATGTGTGTGTTTGTAGACCATGCATCAGTGTACAAAAATTGGTTTCGTAACAAAAATAAACAATGGAATATATGTAATTAGCAGATAAGTATGAATTTTGGGGGTCTTAAAACTATTCTTGTTTTAATGTACAATCTTACTACTTTTTTTATCCCAGTCATAGCTGACGGAAAGAGAGCATGCTACCCGCGTGGATTAAATAAAGGGTTCCGTTCGAAATTCTGTCCAGATTTTGACACAAATATTCCCGAGTTCGAAAAGATACACCTGAAGAAGGCCGGAGGTTACAGCGGCTGAAACGTTGCGAGAATAACACTTAAGATGAGAACAGTAGTCCGAATAATCCAAATTATCAATCCTCATCTCAAAATTTCGTAAACATCTACCATAGGCGTTTACACATTTCTTTCTCCTCCGTCATTTTCTCCCCCTCTCACCCCCCTCTTCCCCCTCCTCCTAATCTTTCATCTCTTCTTAAGAAACGCACCCTCAAATAATTGGTGGGGAGTTGGGTTAGGGTTAGAGAGATATTGATCATCTTCGATATTAAAAACCGGTTTTCCTTTTAAAAGCAAATTTATTTTTTATCGATGTTTAATATTAATAACAATTGAATCCGCCGGCACCCATTACCACGGGGAGGGAGAGGGTAACAGGGAAGGGTGGGGAACGAGTGTCCATTGGGGTGTGCACATTTACAACGACACGAACAAATATTACGTCAGTTCTTGTTGGCTTACATCTAGATTTTTGGTTCGATAGTGTCATTTATTGAGTGTGACAGACAAAGCCAGTGCTACCTACCTCGAAACTCTTCAAACAGGCTGAGGTGACAAATGTTGTCGGACATGTGCCTGATTTGGGGTGAATTAATGTTGTCCTTTAGTCCTCACATTTCATGAGCGATGTTTCTGACAAAGGGGGAAGAATTGCTATTTTCTGGGTCAGAATTCATCCATATAACACTTATCGTTGGCTGGGTTTTGACCTTGAAGCAGTATTTATTTTTTTTTAATCAAGTGGCTTCATGCTTTGTCTGGAGCGATTTCCATTAAAGAAAATAAAAAAAAAAAATAAAAAAATAACATTTATCGTCTTCTGATCCATTTAAACAAAAAAAAAGGTCATAACCTAACCCTAACCCTAACTTGTAAACTCTGTGGCCATCTGGGTTACATGGCTCACTTACTTTGAGTGTCCAAATGCAATATGAGATGAGAGGGAAGGGCACTAAAGAGGTAGGCTGGCGTGACACAGCAATTCATGAAAACTGATCTGCGTCTACTTTGCAGATTGCTTTCTGGACTGATAAGCCATTTGCAAAGACATTGGCAACAACATTTCCGTTCGGTTAAGAAGTGGTTGTACTTAAATATGAGTTGAATTCCATCATATAAAACTGGTCACCCATCTAATACTGACCAGGCTTAACGTCGCTTAACTTCAAATTATTATACAATGCCGTATAGAAATAACATTCGACGAATCCAAGGCCGAGTCCAATACTCTATATAAGATCTTAGAGCTTTATATATCTTGCAACCTGTGCAGATAAATCAAAAGGGTTTGGGCTGCAAGGTCTGCTGCAAGGTTTGGGCTGCAAGGTCTGCTGCAAGGTTTGGGCTGCAAGGTCTGCTGTAACGTTTGGGCTGCAAGGTCTGGGCTGCAAGGTCTGCTGCAAGGTTTGGGCTGCAAGGTCTGCTGCAAGGTTTGAGCTGCAAGGTCTGCTGCAAGGTTTGGGCTGAAAGGTCTGCTGCAAGGTTTGCTATAAACAGTTTCAATGTGGGAGTGTGTTTGTAGCTTGACGAGACGACAAGATCGGCGATGTTATCATCATCATCGTCGCCATCCCGGCTTAGAGGAACTTGGATCTATTTTTTTATTGCCACGATGATCTAACCAACTGTGGGGTTCACACACACGCGCACACACACACACACACACACATGCATCACATACGCTCACTCACTATCCAGGTTTATCGTCTAAGTTCCCTTCGACAAGAGGTTTGGGCGAAAATTAATAATATCTCAAATTTATAAAAAAATTAATAAAACGTATTCTCAAATGTGCTTAATCCACTTATAATATAACGAACACTTTCTCTGTCATTCTGTCTGACTGTCTGTCCTGGAGAATTTTTGTAAACGTAATTTCGGAAATAAACAATTTAAGGCCACGATTATGAGCTAAAGGGAACGTGATAAAATATTATCGAAATTTAAAATAGATAATAATAATCTTTTTTTTTTCCACTTCTTCCAGTTACAAATGAATGACATATAACTGTTCTTCGAAAATACTTTGGGGTCTGCGTTCGCTGTCGATTGTTTTTAAAAAAAAAATTTTTTTTTTCCCTTTTTAAACAAAAAAAGTATTCGGAGACAAATTTTTTTTTGTCTCACCACCCAAGAACGCGGCAGCCTAGCAAAAATAGACGACCGTTAGGGAGTCTATTTTCGCTAGTCTATTATATAAAGGGCAATTGTCTGTGTGTGTGTGTGTGTGTGTGTGATGTGCAAGATTTCGACATTCTAAGTTGAAGACTTTGAATTTAGAGATAGGAGGTAATTTCGAGCTAGAAGTCGAGTATTATGGTTCATTTGTTCTACTAATCAGTTTCTTTTTTTGTAATCTATTTTTCCGGAAGTGGCTACAATCAAGTTGATACACGGGTTCCTGTAAGATCACCGAAATTAAGCGACGTTGAGCTTCGTAAGTGCTTTGTTGGATGGTTATTTTCGAATACCAGGTAAGGGTTAGGGTTGTTGGATGGTTATTTTCGAATACCAGGTAAGGGTTAGGGTTGTTGGATGGTTATTTTCGAATACCAGGTAAGGGTTAGGGTTGTTGGATGGTTATTTTCGAATACCAGGTAAGGGTTAGGGTTGTTGGATGGTTATTTTCGAATACCAGGTGCTGTACGTAAAAGTAGGTCCGAGTGACCTTACAAGTCTAGGGCTGGATAAAACAGAAAGAAATCTGCAAAAAATCAGAAAGCAAATTATTATTTGCAAAAATCACAAAAAAACAAATTAATATTTGTAAAAAAAAAATCTGCAAAATCTGCAAAAATCAGAAAACAAATTATTATTTGCAAAAATCACAGAAAAAAACAAATTAATGTTTGTAAAAAATAAAAATGTGCAAAAATCAGAAAACAAATTATTATTTGCAAAAACCACAGAAAAAAACAGATTAATATTTGTAAAAAAAGAAATCTGCAAAAATCAGAAAACAAATTATTATTTGCAAAAATCACAAACAAACAAATAAATATTTGTAAAAAAAAAAATCTGCAAAAATCAGAAAACAAATTATCATTTGCAAAAATCACAAACAAACAAATTAATATTTGTAAATAAAAAAATCTGCAAAAATCAGAAAACAAATTATTATTTGCAAAAATCACAAAAAAAACAAATAAATATTTGTAAAAAAAAAAAATCTGCAAAAATCAGAAAACAAATTATTTGCAAAAATCACAAAAAAACAAATAAATATTTGTAAAAAAAAAATCTGCAAAAATCAGAAAACAAATTAAAACGGTAGATTAATTTACGCTGTCACTGATTGACAAATCAGATGAAACTAATCGATAAATTTTGGCAAACCGCTTCAATATAACCGTTGTTGCCTGTCATTTTGAGAAAGATTGACGTCATTCGGGTTGCTCCATTTCTCCGCCATTGTTGTGAAGTGTGACTCGCGTATTTACCTTCCAATTTCGTTTTTGTAACATGTCCACCCAACTGGTCATTCAACAGCTCTCGTTCTTTATACAATTATTCAAGCACGGACTCCTCCACCTCCCATCCATCCAGCGTCCAACATTTTGTGGCTAAAAATACTTACTTTGTAGGTATAAATAGATTTTTTTATAATGCGTGACAAATTGTGCTAAAAATCATCCGTCGACGCTTCTTGACGTAACAACATTCCAGCTACGAATATGAATGTTAGATATTGCGCGAGTCAACCCACTCGTGTATAAAATGGGTAGTTGAGAAGAATAGGAAATGAAAGTTCAATCGGGGTCAACTTGCTGAACCCGAAGTTAGGATTACTAGACTGTGGGAATCGTGATTCTTAAAGACAGGCTTAGATCTGATGACCTCAGAGGAAGATTAAATCTGGACAGTATAGGGAGAAGTGTGCAGAACAGGCGACTTTGATGATATGACCACGTTGAAAGAATCGATGAGAGTTCTTTGGTTAGTAGATGTAGAACAGTTGAGGCAGCAGGTTCAGTTCACAGGGGAAGGCCAAGGAAAACATGGCAGGAAGTGATAAAAATGGACTTGAGAGAAAGAGGGATGTAAAGACCTGGCCAGAGATAGGTTAGTTTAGAAGTCAATTTATTAAAGCTGTCCAATACATGCCAGCATGTAAAACGGACGTTAAACTGAATATGATGATGGTGATGATGATGATGATGATGATGATGGGTATGACGTCACATGGCTCAAAAGGAGAGAGTGAGAAAGAAAATAGTTAGTTCCTTGGTAGCTTGCAACATGTGAACATGAGACATTGACACGGGCTGACAAGATATGATTAAACAGTGATTTGGAACGAAGATCAAATTGAATAAACCTCTTCTGTCTTTAATCAAGTTTGGGTCAACTTAGTCCTTTTCGAAAATGTAAATAAAGAGCTTTATGGCTGATAGAATGAGAACAATCTGCCACCGTGGAGTAAATAAACGGTTCTGTTCGAAATTCTTTATGGGTTCCAGAGTTCTGACGTAAAGATTCCCAATTGAAGAAGGTCGGAGGTTACATCGGCCGAAACGTTGTGAGAATAACACCATAGATTAGAATAGTAGTCCGTAAAGCTACTAGTATCTAAAATGGTTAGTTGAGAATAACTGGAAATGAAAGGTCAGTCGGGGTCAACTTGTTGAACTAGAGGTTAGGATTACTAGAAACGGATATGACATCATATGACCCAAAGAGAGAGAGAGAGAGGGGGGGGGGGAGAGAAGAGTTAGTTTCTTGGAAGCACGTAATGCGTTAACATTAAAAATGGAGATGGGCTGACAAAAATATGATTAAACGTCTTCCCCCACCCCCCTCCCCACCTGACGGATCAGTGATTTGGAACAAAGATCAAATTGAATAAATCTCTTTTGTCTTCAATCAAGTCCTTTTTGAAAGTGTGAATAAGGAGCTTTGATTTCAGGGGACAAGCTCTCAGTCTGGAAGGATCCCTCACGCAGAAGAACAAGCAGCTAACAAATTGAACTTTCATGCTTTTTTTTTTAATAATAATGACGACAACTGCATGTATGACACAAGGTCGAAACGGAACAAGTAAAGAGAATTCTAAATGAATGTTTTGCAAACATGTTATTATGTAGAAACTAGCAGGCGAATCCAGCGTTGTGTGACATGATTAGGGCAGGCCAAGGATCAGAAACGTGGACGTCAGGAGATGGATTTACGGTCAAAATAAAAAGAGAAGCGAAAAGAATTATTTGGGATCGAAATAACAAAGCAGGAACATTCCTGTTTTAATGACGTCAGTTGAGTCTGAAAACATTCGACAAAAGATTTATTTAATTGTTAATGCAGTCACCATTCGTCTACTCAATCAATGGCGGTAACCACGCCTCAATTTTTGAACTGACATCCGGTAAATGACATTCGACCAATCCCTCACGTGTTTTGTCTCGAGTGTAATTTTTATATGTAATTTTTACATGTAATTTTTACATGTAATTTAACTCTCAATTTAAAAAATACTTTGTTTGAACACAGGAAACAGCGCATGTCTTTCACAGTCTGACCAAAGGAAAAGAAAACCATTTTGTTCTTGAAGATGATGTGCATGCAGCTTGACAGAATGGACCTGTGAGTCGCCATTTCCTACTCTTCCCTGGAATTTCCACTTTCGCTTCCATTCAACTGCGTCCACATCTGGATACAGCTTATCGAAGAGCACCTCCCTCTTTGATTTAGCACCTTTCAACATTGTTAATTTGTTCTTCCATCGAACAAGGTCTACTCGTTCCGATCTGACAATCCACCGTCTTGTCACCTGTTAGCATCAGTTAATAAGTTTCATTTTTTAGATTTTGAACTGAAAGAATGGATATTTTAAAGAGAGATGTGGATCGGAAATGAATCAAAATGAAGCCAGCATTGAATTTGGTCAGAAACTTACGTTAGATGATGTAAAACAATCTTATTTAACAGGTTGCCTATCGTGCCTGGCAGACTAGTTGGGGGGTGAATATACGGTTAATAATCCGAGGTTTTGAATGAATTTAACAAAATAAAATAAAATCATTCTTTTTATAAAAAAAAAATACACTGATTTGTTATATATACCGAGGAAAGCAAAAGCTTTTGTATATATTAAACGTTGCCAGCACGGTCTCCGAACCAAAATGCCGGGTCTGATCCGATCTGACATTGGATATTCATATGATCATTGCTTTCTGATTATGTTGAAGACCGCTGAATGAGGATGGAGTAGGTGCCAGCACTCATTACCATACATCACCTAACACAGCTGCTGTTGGACATTCATGACTGAAACTTGGTGGACAAGTCAGACATAAAGTAAAGTTTATTTGTACCAAATATGGTTGGATTGCAGAAAGGATTGTGAATTTTGTTAACGATTTTTGAGTGACATTTGAGGGTGAAGGAGTCACCTCGTTCACTTGTGAATGAATTGAACGAAAAAATAAAAACTTTCTTTTCATAACAAAAACACTGTCTTGTCTTTTTATATACCAAGTCAGAGTGAGCGATGGGAAGTTTAGATGTAACCTTAACCCTAACCCAAACCTTACAGTACTGTGATCAGCACAAGACAAGTTGTTAGTATAACTCAGTTGTGACACCGTCGTTATGGCTGAACGACCCCCAATGCTGTCAGTCAGTTGTTATCCGGTCATGGACGCCCCAGTGACAATCTTCTTTGTCCAATGCCGAGTCATTGACTCTCGGACTCTCCCGGCGATCTCCCCAAAGCCAAACTCTCACTGACTCACTCCCCTAAGCCAAACTCTGACTGACTCACTCCCCTAAGCCAAACTCTGACTGACTCACTCCTCTAAGCCAAACTCTGACTGACTCACTTCTCTAAGCAAAACTTTGCCTTACTCACTCCCCTAAGCCAAACTCTGACTGACTCACTCCCCTAAGCCAAACTCTGACTGACTCACTCCCCTAAGCCAAACTCTGACTGACTCACTCCCCTAAGCCAAACTCTGACTGACTCACTCCCCTAAGCAAAACTCTGACTGACTCACTCCTCTAAGCCAAACTCTGACTGACTCACTCCTCTAAGCAAAACTTTGCCTTACTCACTTCCCTAAGCCAAACTCTGACTGACTCACTCCCCTAAGCAAAACTCTGACTGACTCACTCCCCTAAGCCAAACTCTAACTGACTCACTCCTCTAAGCAAAACTTTGCCTTACTCACTCCCCTAAGCCAAACTCTGACTGACTCACTCCCCTAAGTCAAGCTCTGACTGACTCACTCCCCTAAGCCAAACTCTGACTGACTCACTCCCCTAAGCCAAACTCTGACTGACTCACTCCCCTAAGCCAAACTCTTACTGACTCACTCCCCTAAGCCAAACGCTGACTGACTCACTCCCCTAAGCCAAACTCTTACTGACTCACTCCCCTAAGCCAAACGCTGACTAACTCACTCCCCTAAGCAAAACTCTGACTGACTCACTCCCCTAAGCCAAACTCTTACTGACTCACTCCCCTAAGCCAAATGCTGACTGACTCACTCCCCTAAGCCAAACTCTTACTGACTCACTCTTCTAAGCCAAACTCTGCCTGACTCACTCCCCTAAGCCAAACTCTGACTGAATCACTCCCCTAAGCCAAACTCTGCCTGACTCACTCTTCTAAGCCAAACTCTGACTGACCTACTCCCCTAAGCCAAACTCTGACTGACTCACTCCCCTAAGCAAAACTCTGACTGACTCACTCCCCTAAGCCAAACTCTGCCTGACTCACTCCCCTAAGTCAAGCTCTGACTGACTCACTCCCCAGGTCTACCCAATATAATCTGTCCAATCTTCCCGTCTCCTCAATATATCTACTTTTGACCGGAAAATCCTAGATGTTCGGTCTTTCACTCAGTCACCTTCAGCTGGTCACCGGAACTTGCTACATTCGTTTTCTTTCTAAGTTTATCATTAGCTATCCGGCTACCCAGAAACTAACAACCAACTGTCAGGTCGCCATCTCGTCTAGGGAGTTCAATAGATTCGCCGTCTCCTCCATTGTTGTCCACTTATCTTACTTCCTTATCACTTTTCCTATTGCGAATTATTTCCTAATTTAACATTCTCCAGGGTCTTTGCTCTGGGAGAGGGGGACAATCCCAAGTATCACAGGAGAATGAAGAAATAAAACATCAACAAATTTTAGCCATTGAGTAACGAGATTGTTGGAGTTTTTTTCTTTTATATACTGTAGATAATTGCAGCTACCAGGTGAGAGGGAAAGATGGAAACTTCAGCTGCCACATCGCAACTGCGACTACAGAAATTCGACCAGCTGATTCTGTCAATGTGTAGGTTGAAGAACGCCCCAGCTACATTGCAGGTCATTATTGAAAAATGCGTCCATTTTTGAATCTTCTGAGGTGGATTGATTATATTTTTAAGCAATTGAATGGAAATATCTGTTAATGAAAAGGTTATGGGTCAGAGGAGCTTGCCCCTAATGGAAGTTATGCAAGCCATGTGATTTCAAGGCGAGGCGCTCTTCCTTTTATTCGTCTTTAGCTGGCAAGACTCAAACAAGAGAAGACGTGTTTTTGCGCGAACTGCCCAAATGGAGAGCGACCAATGTAGCAAAATCTATTTATAAGCATCTCATTTCTCTCTCTTTTTCTCTCTTTCTCTCTCTTTCTCTCTCTTTCTCTCTCTTTTTCTCTCTTTTTCTCGCACGCTTGCAAGATTATGTGCTGCTCTTTTGAATCAACAGTTGTTCATAAACTAACCAACGTGTGTCGGCGTGTTGTGTACCCAACTTTAATTCCACCGAGAATCCCCCTCCCCAACCCCACTCCATGGAAACGATCGGGAACAAAGGACCTCAGTCACAGGAGGAGCGGCAACACGATGGTAGGAGGAGTTAATTGTGCTGTTATGATTTGTGATTGCATTCTTCTTCTTTCTTGTGCCAGCTCCCTCAAAGCTGCAGCTCGGTCTTGGCAAGCCAGGTTCTCGTCATCAAGGTCCGCTATGCTCTGCTCGCCATTGGGTGGTTTGAACAGCGGGCATTCATCTATGACGTGTGTAGCTGTCTTTTCTGGGTGGCCACATTCACAGGCAGCACCCGCTCTCAGGGCCCAGTCTCTCATTGTGGCAGAATAACGGCCCCGCCAGTTCTCAGGCGATTCAGATTGGTCCATTGCCTTCGTGGCAGCTCAGCCCCTGGTATGTCGTCTAGGTCGGTGATGAACCTGTGCAGTCGGTGTTGGTCAGCCTGCTGCCAATCTTCCCTCCAGCGGTTTTTGGTCCACATCTGCTTTTAGGTGGTGTCTGTGACGGTTTCCAGAAGCTGATGCGCGTGCTGGGAGAGTGCGTGGCGTGATTTGAGGCGTACTGGTGGAGGGGGTTTGCTCATGATGTCGTGGAGCAGATGTCTCTTGTCGATCTTGGCCTTGCGTGACAGTGCCAGGACAGTCGCTTCTCGTCGGATAGTGGGTGGGGCAATACCGGAGAGGATCGTAGTTGGTTCACCAGCGTGGCGCGGAGTGTCCCAGAGACTGTGCGCATGGCGGTGTTTAGAGCTGCGTCCACTTTCTTGGTGTGTGATTGCATTGATAACAACGCACATATTTTATTTGATTGCGATTCATGAGACGTTTATACCTCCCCTCGGAGGGAAGATAATGCAACACATACACTAACATTCCACAAAGAAAGCTGACGAACCCGAACCAAACATCGATTTTGTAGCAAAAAGCTATTAAACACAAAGATTCGAGAAGAAGATATAGATAGATTTATTCATTGCTTTAAGCATTCGCTAGCCATGCGTGACTCCTCAGATTCAATTAATGATATCAATTAATGATATCACTAAACTGTCTGTCATCAATACGCCATGTCTCATAACAGCATTGACGCATGAGAAAATGATATTATCATCAGATCATATTGGCCACACATTAGTTGTATGTGCTATTTGTTTACTGTTGTATGGGCTGTGGTACTTACTTCCTTCAAATCAAATTTATTGATTTATTGGTAAACAAGAACATAAGCCAGTTGCGAGACACTCTGAAACTGTATACCTCCACCTAACAACGTAAGGATGGACCAAAGTCTTATCTGGGCTTTACTTCTCCATATTTTATGAAGTATTCCCGAATATATGCCACGGAAACGTTGATAACTCAAAAACTATTTATGTGATCAGACTGGAATTTTGCATGGCGGTTATTGTTATCAAAGAGCATCAGATGCAGACAACAGATTTGGAAAACTCGGAAGTTGAAATTCCGTCAAAATTTCGACAATGACCAAACTTTTAAATCTAAATGCCAAGGGACAGGATCAAGTGCATATAAGATGCGGGACTTCATTAGCTACAATATGGACCAATAGTGAGTCTCTAGTGCTTTCTCGGCCTTTTGGCAGAGAAAAAAAAAAAAAAACCTACGGAAAAATTTAAAGATTGCCAACTTATTTTATAATAGCCTAAGTAGGACGGCCCCCTAGAGCAAATGTGGTATTATGGTGACTGAGATGATACTAGTTAAGAGTAGGATAGACAATTTTATTACCTTAGACAAATGATGACTAATGACAACCCTCCCCAACACTTTTGATGGCCTTGTGCCTAATTTGTTTTGAATATAAATATGTATTTTCTGCAAATAAATATTTCAAAGTGTAGTATCTGTTCCGATGGATACTACACCCCATAGACCGATATCATCTTGGCCTTCGGGGCTTGATTGCTGCCGGTCTATAGGCTTGTCCTGTGCAGTTCTAGGAGGTCCACCCTCCCAGGCTTTGCCTCCCCTCTTTGGGGAGGAGTAAGTTTATTGCTTACTGCCTGAGGCGCCCCTACTGGGGAATGCCGACGGGGCTGCCCAGGCATTTTTTGTACGCCAGAGTACTCACCTTCTCAGGCGCTGGCTTTTCAAATCCCGCTTTCCGACCTTGTGTCACATCTTACCGCTGTGGGAGGTAGATAAATAACATGAGTCTCTACAATGAAGAGAACTGAAGTTATCGGCAAAAGTGTGACCTTCACCTTTTCCGTAACCTTGAGTTTGACCTTTGACCTAGATATCCAAAAATTAAATCAGTTTTATGTTAGAACATCATCGATATTTTGACCAAGTTTGGTGTCGGTTGGTCAAGCGATGTGGACGCTAGGCTGTACACAAACAAACAAACTCGATTTAAAACATAACCTCCTTGGCAAAGGTGAAAATAGCAAAGTGCAACAAGCCATGTAAAAAGATAGTTAGAAGATGTGTGCATCTATATACCGTTTTTGCACGGCGACTTTAAACCTGGATATGGTAGGCATCTGGTTAGCAGAAACACGGACAGAGAATGTTGCCTTTCTTCTATTGAGACGAAAGCGCCTCTGGTTATCTTTTGTTGGGTCTAAAACTCCTTAAAAGGTAGATTTAAAAAGTGGAGAAAAAAAATTGAAAAATATGTATAAAAAATTGTAAAAAAAAATTATAAAAAATTGTAAAAGATAGAAAATTTTAAATAAAAAAAATTGCTAAATTTTTAAAAATCAAATATTTAAAAATAAATATTGAAAAATTGAAAACAAAATTGAAAAATGATAAAAATTATTACTAAAAATTGAAAAAAAAAGAAAAATTATAAACATAAAAAAATTGAAAAATTGAAAAAAAGTAAAATTTAATTTTAATAAAAATTAAAAAAATTAAATTTTAAAAAAAAAGTAAAAATTAAAAATAAATATTGAAAAATTGAAAAGAAAATTGAAAAATGATAAAAATTATTACCAAAAATTGAAAAAAAAAGAAAAATTTTAAACATAAAAAACTTGAAAAATTGAAAAAAAGTAAAATTTAAATTTAATAAAAATTAAAAAAAATTAAATTTAAAAAAAAAGTAAAAATTAAAAATAAATATTGAAAAACTGAAAAGAAAATTGAAAAATGAAAAAAATTATTACAAAAAATTTTTTTTTTTTAAATTTAAACAAATATTTTTTTAATTAATTTTTAAAATTAAAATAAAACTAACTGACAAAAGTCAAATTCAATTTTTTGTTGTCTCTTTTTTATTTTTGCTTTTGAATCCAAAGAAACATATTTCAGCTGTGGAAAATGAAACGCAATGGCCGCAAACAATGGTGAGCAAAATATTCTGAAGAATAAATTATAGTAAATTTAAATCATGGACTTAAAATCAAAAGAATGAGATTTTATGATAAGAATGTTATGCAAGATATGATTAATTCATATAATTGTATTCTTATTAGATTCGTTGTCTCGTGTTTAACAAAATATTTGGCGATTGTGCAGTATAGTTAAGAGGAAAAAAGGAGTGGAAAAACAACAAATATTCAACAAATAAATGTTACCAAACGCGGTTATTTAGAAGAGTAGCCTACCCCTGATTTATACGTTTAGCTTTTGTAAGTATGGATGTTCAGAAAGACAATAATCTCGGTAGAAATGACCAGACATGGTAAAAGTCTAAAAAAGAATGTATTTATATTAAAAAAATCAAATCAAAATTGACGTCATGGAATTTTTTTTATTACAGACGTATTACTTGAAGAAAATTGTTTATTTATTAATACTAAAAAATAAGTTAATAAAATAATTGCGGTTATAATGACGCTCTGCGCACATGGTGCTAAATTGTTCGTGTTTTTGATTGATTTTCGGCATTTTTCAATTGTGCTTTCGATTGATTTTCCACGTTTTTACAAAGAAACAAAAACCCATAAATTTGGGACAAAAAAAATTATTTAAAAATCCTATGACATTCATTTTATTAACTTATTTTTTTTAGTATTAACAAATAAAAAAAATCATATTTTTAGACAAATACAAATTTTCTTCAACAAATATTTCTGTAATAAAAAGTTCCATGACGTTAATTTTATTTAATATTTTAATATAAAAAATTGTATGCAAAATAAAGCATTCTAAGATTAAAAATTTTTTTTTTTATCATGTTTAAATTGATGTAATTACTTTAAAAAAAAGTCATTGACCTAGATTTTAGTTTTTTACCGAAATTATTGTCCTTCCAAACATCCATACTTACAAAAGCTAAACGTATAAATTAGGGGTGGGTTACTCTTCCGAATAACCCCAAACGCAATAAAAGTTACTTTTCTACCTACCTGCATAATCTTTTGTGTTTTAAAGTCTTTGAACCCGTTTTTATTTCGATTTAATATTATGTTAAAAAATACGATCAATACAGCCAAATTTCAATATGGCTGATTCCTGTTTCTGAGAAATCATTGAAGTCTGTAACTTTATTTTTCGTCATTTTCACCTTTCAAATAGGCAGTAAAAGTAAATTTCATTGCGTTTGGAACAGTTATTTGTTGTATATTTGTTTGTTTTGTTTTTTCACCCAAAAAGACGAAAAATCCATCAATCAAGACTTCAGTGATTTCTGGAAACTGGAGTCAGCCATGTTGAAATTTGGCTGTAACCTGATGGTATTTTAACGAAAAATTTAATTGAAATAAAAACGGCTTCAAAGACTTTTAAAAACACTAACAAAATATTCAGGTAGGAAGAAAAGTAACTTTTCAGTTTCGTTAAGTTCGGCGGATTACTATTTGTGCATGACTTTGGAAATCTAACAAGATATCTTTATACGTTAGCAGAAAATAATGGGATATTATTTTGTTGGTGCTTATGCTTATCAACCCTGACATGTTAGACCGCTCTTAAAAATAAAATAGCTAAAGAAATGTATAAACTTTGTTATGTACTTACGTGGTAGATGAAAAAAAGACTGTACACCAAAAATTATGCAAATTCATCCAGTATTTATTTAATTATAAATAAAAAACGATTTTATCACTCGGTAGATATTTCCACCATTTTGTAACTTAGATTTTCCAATGGTCAAGGACGATAACTCATATTTTCACGATTTCGGGGTTTGGGGTCTCCATTGTTTACAAAAATGTCAAAATGTACGTAAAATCATTTTTTTTCTTTTTCTTATAATTTAATAAATACTGGATGAATTTGCGTAATTTTTTCTGCACAATCTTATTTTCAGCTAACACGTAAGTACATGATAAAGTGTATACATTCTTTAAATATTTCAATGTCAGGGTTGATATGCATAAGCACCATTTTGTTTCCTAAAAGGCTTTTACGTTTGATTATTTAAATTGAAAGTAATATCTAAAAAATAACTTGGGGAATCTTTTACGAGACTCAGCAGAGTAAAAACGCTAAAAAAACAAATATACAACAAATAAAAGTAACTGTAGGCTGTAAAAGTTATTTTGAAACTTGCCTGTGGCATTTGTTTGTATTTTTAGACCGTTACAACCGCTATTTATTAGAAATCAATAGTTTTGTCACCGTAACTTGGGAAAAACATGGCCGCTTTAGGGGGGGGGCATTTGGTAAGGAAGCACGTGAATCGCCATCTTGAATTTTTGTCGGAATTTTCGTGTCGTTAACGAAAAACCGCTCTAAACGATGGTCATGTTATCTAGGACAATTATCATAAAAGAATTATAACAAGAGATAAGGAAAGCAGTAATACAAGATGCTCGTAAAAGTTAAAATATAGTTTTATTTACAAAAAAAAGATAGCCTGGACTGCTTCTTTTTCCAAAGCTGGAATAAATAAATTATTCCTGGATAACATGCAAAAAAAATAAGAATCAAAAAAATACAACATCAGTATCTCTGAACATAAAGGTTAGATACAACAAAAATTGACACAATCAAAGTTAAGGAATAAATCCTTTTAAAACATGAACTTACTATAAAGTCCGTATTCTCACAAATCAATCAAAAGTCTCTTTTTTTCTTTACACCAAAGTTACAATCAAAAGAAATAAAATTAACAAACCGTGCCGAAGTCCAACATAATTTCCACGATAAAATTAACTCTTTTTTTTTATTTTATCAAACGTCTGTCCGAAAGTTCTTTTCTTCCTCTTTTTCTTCAATATTTTCTTTTAGCAAATCCGACGCAATATGTATGGCACAAGAACAGTACACATTTCAAATAAACACAATACTCACTATTTTCCATCGTTCGTCTTGAATGGTGAACACGCGCGTATGTGACTGATTCAACTGGCACAGTTGAATATCATCTCAAATCGATCTGTGTGCAAAGACGATTAGTCTCTATGATTCCTAATCTCTGATTAGAATCTTCTCGACAGCAAAGTATTTCACTTCTCGGGAGCCAATCTCTTCAACATAGGCAATTTCGTTCCCGGAGCTATCTCTTGTCTCGTTCACATACTCCAATCTCCTTATTTCAAGTCTCTGGCTTGAAACAACTTCCCAAGGACAATTCTTGACCGAGGGGAAATATTACATACACAACATGTAATTCATCCAAGAGATACCATATCTCTTAAATTTCTTCAAGTAGAATTCTTGCAAATTTAACGTCCCCACGTGGACGGAGAAACAGTACGCAGTTCTTTCCTGCCCAACGTTCAAATCTGTTCTTGAATTTAACGTCCCCACGTGGACGGAGAAACAGTTTTAACATGTGTCGAGCTCGGCGTCAACCTCTGTTCTGATTAAATTTCGCGCCGATATATCCAGACACGACAAATTGCATCATTGCTAAAAATAGAAATCACGTGACACATGGCCTTCACCGCATAACACCTACGCAATATCCATATGACCTTCGACCTGCACGTAGGCCCCCCCTACCCTTCAACAAAGGGAAGTAACCGTTGACTTACTTAGAAAAACGTCTAGAAATTTCCACACTCTCCCGACAAAGAAAAAAAAATGTACAATGTCTATACATGTCTCATGTACACATCAATACCACAAATAATCATCATCCCGTTCACTCACCTTCTTGCAAGTTCGAATGGGTCTAGAATTGGAAGTCGAGGCATGATCTCCACCAGCAACATCTGGCTGGACCACATCAGGAACCTCTGAAGCCTGATGGGAATGAGTAACCGACAACTCCATCGGAAAAAGATGTCTCAAAGAATGTTCCTGAGAGGAACCATCTGCCTTCTTAATCAGGACAGATCTAATATGAGAATCATCACCTGGAGTCAAACCTATCACTCTACCCAAGGACCAATATGGGCGAGCTTTGGCTGGGTTCTTAACAAGAACCACATCGCCTATCGCGATGACATCACCAAAATCAGATTGGTACAGATCACCACTCAGTTCTCTCAAGCCGAGCAGGTATTCCTCGTACCATAAAACCTTAAATTTCTTTAAGAGAAGATCCCTTTGTTTCAGCTTCTCCAAAAGGTCACTCCTAGAAGGAGGAGAATTCTCAAGAAAACATTCTTCAGAATTTATAAAAACAGCACTATTACAATACGGGCGAATAAACGCGTTTGGAGATATAATATCCAAACCATCATCTCCAGAACATCTATAAGTTAGAGGACGTGAGTTAATGGCATTCTGTATATCAGACAACACAGAAAGAAGTTCAAAATAACCCAACTTCTGCCGACTCACTAACTTATAAAGACAAACTTTCACCGTCTTAACAAGACGCTTTCAAACACTGCCGAACCAAGCAGAATATAAAGGTATCGTCTGGTGCTTGATGTCAAAGGTACTAAACTTCTCTTCGAACTCGTCAGACACCAGCACTTGCTTAATCAAACCGCATCCAGCAACGAATGATTTAGCATTGTCTGAGTATATATGGGAAGGCACCCCATAAATGTTAAAAAATCTCACCAATGACAATATCACTGAGTGAGTAGACATGTCACCTACTAACTCCAAATGAACCGCCCTCACATTGAAGCACGTAAAAAGTAATATATACATTTTTTGCGGTCCCCTTTCATCTTCAACCCACAAGTGACCAGTAAAGTCTATCCCGGTATGGTTGAAGGGCTTCACAAAATTAACTCTGTGCTTAGGTAAATTGGTTACCTTGGGGTATTTGAAAGATACGGCATTGTATCTTTTACACAGAGCACAGGCAGAGATAACCGACTTCACTGCCTGCCTGGATTTATGTATCCAGAAACCTGACAAACGGAGTTTGCTGAGGGTAGCTGCAATACCCAAATGCTTACATTTGAGATGACAGTCCATAACAATCAAATCAGTTATATGACTGCCTCGAGGTAACAAAATCGGATGTAAAATTTCCGGAGGGTAAAGGCTGGCTTTACCAATCCTTCCCCCAGACCTTATCAAACTTTTAGCATCCAGGTAAAGATCCAACTTCGCCACCAACGGAGGAATCTCACGGTTGGAGGGGTTCAACAAAAAGGACTTTTCCCTGGGAAGAAGCAAGGATTGCTCCAACTTAATCAAATAAATTTTGGCCACTTGGCCTGGTTCTTATTAATTTAGCAGCCCCATACTGGAAAATGTAAGCCGCAAAGCCAAAGGCTTGTTGTGAAGCATCACAAAAGATTATTAACGTGGCAGGCGCAGAGGAATCAACAGCACATCTGGGGATCCTCACACTATGCAGATTAATCGGCTCAGGAAACAACTTGTTCCAAGTGAGCTGCAAACTCTCTGGTATCTTCTGATCCCATGACACCTGAGTTTTCCATATCTCACTGAGTATTACCCTTCCCTTGACAGTCACAGGCAAAACAAGCCCCAAAGGGTCGAATATGGAAGAGTTCTGCGATAGGATGCCCCTTTTTGTATCAGCCGGCACATCCAAGGAACCGACCGCCACATGCAAATTATCCTGCACAGGATCATACTCATAACCCAACACCCTCTCCATAGGAGAATCATGGGTGACAAAACTTTTGTCAGCTTTCATTCGAGTGGTCAAAACATCACTATTGGAATTACAGGACCTTAATGAAAAATTACCATCCTGCATGATACTCATTGCATTCAGGTATAGGTCCAACAAAGTTTTCTGTGAATCGTGAGTTTTTATAAGATTATCCACATAAAAATTTTCCATAAGCATATCCCTACATAAACTATGAGGGTATTTTTCAACATGATGTCTAATGACGAAGTTGAGAATAAATGGGCTGGCCACAAACCCAAAAATCAAGGTTTTGTAACGATAACATACCAGTTTATCATTCAATTTCACAAAAAAGCAAAACCGATTCTTATCTCTTTCGGTTTCCAACCGAATCATGAGAAAGGCCTTACGGACGTCAGCCAACAGGACATAACGGTCCATACGAAACTTCAACAATAACTCTAGCATATCCGTGAAAAGGTTAATTCCCGGATAGACACAATCATTTAGAGAGGGATGTCCACCTGTTCGCAACGAACAGTTGAACACCGGCCTTATCTTTGTGGTACTCTGACCATTAGCCTTAATAACCGGACGGTGAGGAATCCAAGTATAATGAGTGAAATCCTCTGGATTCACTTCCACTCTCTCAATAATATCCTCCCTCTCCTGCTCTAAGAAAACCTGGCAGTAGTCCTCATATAGACCCTGCCTCGTCAAACGAGTGACAACCTTATCAAGCACATTCAACGACACTTGATGGTTGGAAGGAACAGAAGGCAACTTTCCCTCGTCCCATGGCAAACTAACATAGTAGCAACCGTCTCGGTACGAGATCGAACTGCGAAAGGCATCAATTTTATTCTTGTCATAATCACTTACAGAGTGCTCAGTAACTCCTAGTGTTTCCAAACTAAAGAGCTTGTCCACGGCTCTTTCCACAGAAGAATCAACAAAACTATCGAAAGGGTCGAAATATTGAGACTTCGGCTCAAGCACAAAATAAACATGTGTCATAAGACACCGTGAGTGTTCAGACACAACTTGGCTGTAATTCGCGCCAACAACGGAGGTATCCGTTTTCTTCATAACAGGACTCACAAAATTGGACATATCTCCAAAAGGCACAATTCCTTGAGGAAACTCAAAAACAGACCCATTCATGAAGGGAGACAACTTCATGGGTCCCAAATACATCAGTAGGTCAACACCTACCAAACCATGCACAGTAATACAATCATTCTCAACATTTGAAAAGTCAGCAGCCAATTTCCCCCCACACGCAATAATACTCTCAATAGCAGTAGACAGACCCCTGACGTGAAACTGAAGGTCCAAGCCTTCGTCCACCAAAAAGGGTATAACACACTCAGAGTTCGGCACTTTGACCCGCAACTCAAGTTCATTTAGGCTCCTTCTGGCCGTTCCGAGAAAAGTCTTAATAAAGAAGTCCCTTCTCCTTACAGGCATAGAACGGCAATTCAATAGGTCCAGAACTACATCAGACAAATAGGAGCGCTGGCTTCCTGAATCCAACAGACAATTGAAAGATTTTACAACTCCATCATTGACCACGTCAATTTTAATTATAGGCAGGAGAAGATTCACTTCTCCCACCTGAAGACAGGGGTTAGTATCCAGCCGAGACTTGTCAAAGTCAGGGCATAACGCACCTGCATGTTCGCAACTTTTACATTTCCAACAGGGGCGGAGACGACCACTTTTACCAGGGCACGCCTCGGCGTTATGGAACGGGCTAGTACAACGGGTACACAACTTAGCCAATTGGCATTGTTGTAACCGATCCCTTAGAGAGGGATACTTCCCACAATAGTACGCAATATGGCAGTCACTACTGCAAAGGAAGCACTTATGTCGACTGGGTTTAGTTTTTACAAAAAAGTTCTCCAAAGTGGAGGGCTTCTTAACAGCACTAGCGGGCCTGAATCTAAAGGAACCAGACGAACGCGGTATGGCGACGGGCTTTACAGTTTTAACCATCCTGGGTTTGACGATGTCCAACGTGCGCAACACCTCAGAGTAATTATCAAAGATATCTCCCAGAGATGGGTAATTACCATTGACGGTATGAATCAGTTCCCGTCTCACAGAAATAGGAAGTTTTTCAAAAATAATGCTACTTAGCAACAGATTGCCGGGGGCCTCCTCCTCTAGAAAATCCATACCAAAGGAGTTTTTCAGCTCGTATATTTGAGCTTTCACCTTAGTTAGAAAGCTCTTCACCGAGTTAGTATCTGAATCCCCAAGAGGTTTAGCACTATGGAGATCTTTAAAAATAGAGTTTACAATAAACTTTTTATCTAAAAATTCTCTATCTAGGATCTCCATCGCTGCCTCAAAGTTGGCATCCGAAATGGAAAGATGTCCCACTATTCGGTGGGCATAGCCCCTGAGGTGATTTTTCAGAATAATCAACCTCGTGGACTCACTGGGTATATTTGACACGCAATTTTCGAACTCCTTCGAGAAGTTGAGATACGCCAATCTGTCGCGTTCCAAACTCATGGGGTCGAAAACAGGACAGACAAGTTTTGGTGTCACACTACAAAGGGACGCTTTAGGCTTCTCCCCTTCTCTATTATGTGGGGAGCCCTCATCCTTCCACATGCTCTCCAATTCGCTGAAACGTCGATCCACATGGATACGATATAACGTTTCGCTCCGACAGTTCTCAGACATCTCTTCGCGAGACTCACTCTCAATATAGGCACTTGTGATCTGCTCATTGAGCGAATCAATGGACGCAAAGAGTTCCTTAACCCTAACCTTCTGGGAAGAAACAAATTCCCGGTTCTCCCCCTCGCCACCCCCAAGAACATCAATAATAGTATCGACTTTAATTTTTACAATATCTCGCCTTTCTACAAGGAGATTAACAGTGGGGGTAGACGCCATTATGAACAAAATACAATATGGCGATCAGGTGTGGGCTAACCTAAAATAGGCGCCAAACGTCTTCTCAATGGCGGGAAAATGACAACGTAAAATTATCTAAGTAAGATTCCTACAAAAAAATGGAAAAAGGCTGTACCATAGTTAACCAAAGTCGTTCAAATGTAATTCTAACAATTCCACTTGTCAATCAAAGCAAAATTCTCAAGGGAAAAATAATTACACAAAAATCATTCAATATCCAACATTCAACAGTTCACAAAAATGGCGACTTAGAATACGCGGGAAATTCACAAAAATGACTCCACGTGGCGGACAAAAATGGCGATCTGACTCTTAAAAAATGCAATTTTCACATAAAATACATAAAAGAAAAAGAAAAAAAGCAGTCAGCTTAAAACAGTATTAAAACCTGAACATCTCGCATTTGACTACGTTTTAATTGTAATGATGGGCTGCCGAATTCCGGGCAACACGTCTGTCACACGCAACTTGGCGCCAAAGGGAGAAAGGAGATTATAACTTGAAGTAAGTTCCTTCATTGACTTAGTACCAAAAAATAGCAATAGAAGAAACCCAATCCAAATACAAACTAGTAGCACATTTTCGAGTATTTTTTCCAACACGCGAAATATGAAACAAGAAGTAGAATGCTTTTAATAGAAAGAAAATTAATTATATTATTCCCAGCACCTCATCTGAATACGTTCGCCCAAACGAATCTAGGATAGAAAAAGCAGAATGCTTTTAATAGAAAGAAATAGATATTATTCCAGTATATCGTTTCAATACGTTCATTGTAAAACGAAAATGGTACCCAAAAAAAGAATGGCCGTTAATAACAAAAAAAGCAGAATCGCTTTTAATAATAAAAAAAGCAGAATTCTTTTAATAGAAAGAAAATTAATTATTCCAGAATATCGTTTTGAAGTTAGTCCACCCAAAACAAAAATGGAACATAAAAAAAGCAGAATGTCGGAATTTTCGTGTCGTTAACGAAAAACCGCTCTAAACGATGGTCATGTTATCTAGGACAATTATCATAAAAGAATTATAACAAGAGATAAGGAAAGCAGTAATACAAGATGCTCGTAAAAGTTAAAATATAGTTTTATTTACAAAAAAAAGATAGCCTGGACTGCTTCTTTTTCCAAAGCTGGAATAAATAAATTATTCCTGGATAACATGCAAAAAAAATAAGAATCAAAAAAATACAACATCAGTATCTCTGAACATAAAGGTTAGATACAACAAAAATTGACACAATCAAAGTTAAGGAATAAATCCTTTTAAAACATGAACTTACTATAAAGTCCGTATTCTCACAAATCAATCAAAAGTCTCTTTTTTTCTTTACACCAAAGTTACAATCAAAAGAAATAAAATTAACAAACCGTGCCGAAGTCCAACATAATTTCCACGATAAAATTAACTCTTTTTTTTTATTTTATCAAACGTCTGTCCGAAAGTTCTTTTCTTCCTCTTTTTCTTCAATATTTTCTTTTAGCAAATCCGACGCAATATGTATGGCACAAGAACAGTACACATTTCAAATAAACACAATACTCACTATTTTCCATCGTTCGTCTTGAATGGTGAACACGCGCGTATGTGACTGATTCAACTGGCACAGTTGAATATCATCTCAAATCGATCTGTGTGCAAAGACGATTAGTCTCTATGATTCCTAATCTCTGATTAGAATCTTCTCGACAGCAAAGTATTTCACTTCTCGGGAGCCAATCTCTTCAACATAGGCAATTTCGTTCCCGGAGCTATCTCTTGTCTCGTTCACATACTCCAATCTCCTTATTTCAAGTCTCTGGCTTGAAACAACTTCCCAAGGACAATTCTTGACCGAGGGGAAATATTACATACACAACATGTAATTCATCCAAGAGATACCATATCTCTTAAATTTCTTCAAGTAGAATTCTTGCAAATTTAACGTCCCCACGTGGACGGAGAAACAGTACGCAGTTCTTTCCTGCCCAACGTTCAAATCTGTTCTTGAATTTAACGTCCCCACGTGGACGGAGAAACAGTTTTAACATGTGTCGAGCTCGGCGTCAACCTCTGTTCTGATTAAATTTCGCGCCGATATATCCAGACACGACAAATTGCATCATTGCTAAAAATAGAAATCACGTGACACATGGCCTTCACCGCATAACACCTACGCAATATCCATATGACCTTCGACCTGCACGTAGGCCCCCCCTACCCTTCAACAAAGGGAAGTAACCGTTGACTTACTTAGAAAAACGTCTAGAAATTTCCACATTTTGTGCAAGCCTTTGGGGAAAAAAACAATACATTTTTTTTTTTTACATCTAATAAAAACCCATTCATAATACGTAAAAATAAAAACAAATTACATAGGTAAATAGAAAAATATCTATTCTCGTCGCAGGTCAACTTCACTTGTTGCAAATTTATGTTTTTAAACCCTTTCTCGTTCTTTTTTTGGACCCCGTTCGCGCCTCTGCTGAGCGTCGTAACATATACCCATAACTTGTTTTTAATTTATTTTTTATTTCTATATCAAAGAATAGAACAGATTGGATTTTAATTTGGTTTTAGGTCAATATATTTCGACGCTTGAATTAATTTTGAATTATCTCCCCTGATCTCTACTGGCAACAGCGAGATAAGAATCTTCAATCTTGAAGTACAAAAAAGACTTGCACATGCATCGTGTGAGATTGGAAATTGGCGACGAACTTTCTGTTTACATTCCTTGGGATGGAGCTAAGCCAGACGCGTCTAGCCCAGCTCTCCATTTGTACAGGATTACACACTATTACTTAACGTCTAGATCGAAATGGCTTCTGGGCGTCAAGATGCCCCCCCCCCCCCCAGGCCGCTAGCCATTTCAAGATGCCACTTTAACTGTACACGTAAGTTGTATATCATGTTACATAGTGAAGCTCTCACGTGTTTACCCGGCAATTCGTGTCTATTCTTCAGTGTTCTAGAGACATAGCAATTATGTCTGTTATCAGGCCGACAAGTAGTTGTCTTCGACTACGGAATCGGGACCGGCTAGCCATATCATGTGACCGAGCTCAGGATCGGCAAAACTAGGCTACAGTGGTCAGAGACACTGTACTTGTTTCAGAGGAAGCCGGCTCAATCCTACCCGGCTGATAGCTCTTACACGTACAAGTAGTAGTAGTAGTAGTAGTAGTAGTATTATTATCATCATCATCATCATCATCGTCACCACCACCACCACCATGATCAGCAGCATCGTCATCATCATCATCATTGGTTTAATGTCCGCTTTACGTGCTGGCATGTGTTGGACAGCTTTTAGAAATTGACTTTCAAACTAACCTATCTCTGGCCAGATCATTATTTTCAGTTCTTTTCAGTTCAATTAATTTGGCAAAAAATTAAAACAAGCATTTTTCAGTGGCCATGTAAGGAAAGGGTGGTAGTAATTTACACAGAAGAGGATACAGTCGCCCAGCACCTGCCCAAATTCAACTTGAATTGGTGCATTGTTGGCGCATTTATTACCTCTCTTGGGAGTCTATTCCAAGGTCCAGGGATCCTGATTGAGAAGGCGGCCCTCCTCTGGTTAAAGCGAAATACTTTTTTGTAGTGTCCGCACAGACCTCTTTCTGCCGCAGGAGTGAATAATAGGTCCTCAGGTATATCGTAATGACCATCGAGGTGATTTTAGGCCAAACTGAGATCACTGCATAATCGTCGGCGCTCAAGGAAGAAAAGGTTAAGTTTCTTGAGTCGGCTTTCATAGGGCAGATCCCATAGACCCTGCACCATTCGAGTAGCTAATCTTTGAACTCTCTCTCTTTTTTTTTTTTTTTTAAACATAGTTCACCCCCAAACAAGGCAGGCCACCACTGTAGACGTAAGAGGCTACTGAGAAAAAGAGTGAGAGTTTTTTTGTTTTTTTTAGAGGGGGGGGGGGTCAACCTAAATTGGGAGCTGTGCAGCGAGATGTCTGTTTACATTAGTTTTAAATTTCTGTATGTCAGTACTGTCAGGAAAACAGGGAGCAGGGAAGGAGTTCCAGAGTCCAGCAGCACAGAGGAAAGAAGCTTTTGGAGTAGAAAGCTCTTCGGCATCTGG